>CAJHZI010000423.1:2710000-3115000 GCA_905160935.1 Enchytraeus crypticus | reverse complement strand
CCTAGCTTAACTAAACTAAGCTAATCTAACTAAACCATATCTAAATCTAGCTTAATAAACTGAACTACGATATTCTAACTAAACGTAGCTTAAACAACTAACTATGGTAATCTAACTAAATCTAGATTTAACCATTCAGAGCCTAACCAACCAAATCTAGCTCAAACTAACCTACTTAAATTTAACTTAAGTTATAGCTAATCTAACTTAAACTAATAAAGCTAAAATATCTAAAACTAGCTTAAACTAAAAAATCTGATATAACTAAAAGTAGTTTAAACTAAACAAAGCTAATCCAACTAAACCTAGCTTAAACTATAACTAAGGAAATACAACTAAACCTAGCTTAAACTAAATTAAGCTAATCTAACTAAACCTAGCATAAACTAAACTAAGGTAATATAACTCTCTTTCTCTTAGTGCATTGCATACCGGCAGGTCCTTGGCATATAACGCCACTACTCTTCTCAGTCTTCCGCTTTCCTCTTCATGTCCACCTAATTACGAGTGAGTCTTTAAATCATCTAACATACCTAATCTCGGCCTGCCTCTGCCTCTGTTTCCTTCCATTCTACCTTCTATGACTTCTTTTAATAGTCTTTACCCCCTTAGAATGTGTCCTATTCAACTGTTTTTCCTATTTCTAAACACGTTTATCAACTGTCTATCTGTACCAATTCTCTCCAGAACTCCTTTATTTGTAACCTTTTCAGTTCAGCTAATCCTTTAATATACATTAAGTAGCTAATACTGAACTAATCCAATCTAATTAAACCTAGCGTAAACTAAGCTAACATTATCTAAGTAAATATAGCTTAAACGAAACTAAGCAAATCTAAATAAACTTGAGCTAAACTAAACTAAGCTAATCCAAATTCGCACCGGTTCGAGCCAGTGGTGATGTCGGTAAGATATTCGATCGAACATCGGCATGTGCTTGTTCAAATCCTGGGCGAGTCAGGAAAGTGAGGTTAAAAACTTAAGCTTAAACTGAACTATGATAATCTAATTAAACCTCGCCTAAACTAAACTAAACTAAGGTAATCTAATCTAATTTAAATATAGCTTAATCTAAGCTAAGTTAATTTAACTAAATCTAGCTTAAACTAAGCTACGATAATATAACTAAACCTAGCTTAAACTAAACCAAACTAATCGAAATAAATGTAGCCTAAATTAGACTAAGCTTAACCTAATAATCCTAGCTTAAACTTGACAAAGCTAACCTAAGTAAATCTAGTTTGATCTAAACTAAATTTAACGACACCTAGCTTAAACTAACTCAGCTAAAATAACTAAACCTAATTTAAACTAAACCATGCTTATCCAACTAAACCTAGCTTAACCTTAACTAATCTAATTTAAACCTAGCATAAATTATACTAAGCTAACCTAACTAAACCCAGCTTAACCGTAACTAAGGTAATTTAAATAAACGAACATTTGAAGAATTAAGCTAACCTTACTATACTAAGCCTAGCTAATATTAAACTAAGCTAACCTAACTAAACTAAACTAGTTATCAAAGTGAATCTATATATCTTTAGCTACACTAAGCTAATTTAACTACGCCTAGTTTAAACTGAATTAAGGTAATGTAACTAAACCTAGCTTAAAATAAACTAAGCTAATTAATCTAACTAAACTTAGCGTAAACTAATAAAGCAAATAAAGCTAAACCTAAGGTTAACTGAACTAAGCTACTTTACTAAAACCTAGCTTAAACCAAACTTAGCTAATCTAATTAAACCTAGCTTAATCTAAACTAAATTTAATTAACTAAACCTAGCTTAAACTAAACTAAGCTAATCTAACTAACTTAGCTTAAACTAAACCAAACTAATCGAAATAAACCTAGCTTAAACTAAACTAAGGTAAACCAACTACACCTAGCTTAAACTAAACCAAACTGATCGAAATAAATGTAGCTTAAATTAAACTAAGCTTATACTACTTAACCTAGCTTAAACTTGACTAAGCTAACCTAATTAAACCTAGTTTAATCTAAACTAAGATTAATAACCTGCATCTAGCTTGAACTAACTAAGCTAATATAACTAAACCGGACTTAAACTAAACTCTGCTTCTCCAACTAAACCTAGCTTAAACTAAACTATGCTTATCTAACTAAAACTAGCCAAACATTAACTAAGCTAATTTCATTAAACCTAGCTTAAAGTAAACTAAGCTAACCCAAATAAACCTAGCATGTAAGTAACTAAGATAATTTAACTAAACCTAGCTTAAACTAAACTAAACTAATTTAATTAAACCTAGCTAATTCTAAACGAAGTTTAATTAACTAAACCTTACTAAAACTAATCTATGCTTATTTAACTAAAACCTAGCTTAAACGATTCTTAGGTAATATTACTAAATATAGCTTAAAATAAACTAAGCTAATATAACTAAACCTAGCTTAAACTAAACCATGATAATATACCTAAACCTAGCTAAAACTAACTAAGCTAACCAAACTAAAACTAGCCTAAGCTAAACTATGCTTATCTAACTAAAAACTAGATTAACCTTAAAGCTACTTTAATTAAGCCTATTTTAAACTAAACTCAGCTAACCTAACTAAACCTAGCTAATACTAAACTAAGCTAACCCAACTAAACTAAACTTAGGTAACCTAAGTGAATCTATCTTTAAGCTACACTACGCTAATTTAACTACGCCTAGCTTCAACTGAATTAAGGTAATCTAACTAAACTTAGCTTAAACTAAACTAAGCTAATCTAACTAAACTTAGCCTATACTAATAAAGCTAATATAACTAGGCCTAAGCTTAAACTGAACTAAGCTAAATTAACTAAACGTAGCTTAGACTAAACTAAGGAAATCTAATCTAAACCTAGCTTAAACTAAACTAAGCTAATTTAAATAACTTAGCTTTAACTAAACTATCGTTATCCAACTAAACCTAACTTAAACTTATTAAGGTAACCTAACTAACCCAGCTTAAACTAAACTCTGCTTATCTAACTAAAACTATCCTAACCTTAACTAAGCTAATTTAATTAAACCTAGCTTAACGTAAACTAAGCTAACCCAGCTAAACCTACCTAAAAGTAACTATGATAATGTAACTAAACCTAGCTTGACCTAAACAAAGCTGATCTAATTAAACCTTGCCTAATCTAATCTAAATTTAATTAACTAATCCTAACTTAATGTAATCTATGCTTACCTAATTAAAACTTAGCTTAAACTAATGTTAGGTAATATTACTACATCTAGCTTAAGTTAAACTATGCTAATATAACTAAACATGGCTTAAACTAAACCATGCTTATCCAACTAAGCCTAACTTACACTAAGTAAACCAAACTAGACCTAGCTTAAAATAAACTATGCTTATCAAACTAAAACTAGATTAACCATAACTAAGCTAATTTAATGAAACCTAGCTTAAATCCTAGCTTAAAAGTAATTAAGATAATTTAAATAAACCTAGCTTAAACTAAACTAAGCTAACCTAACTAACCAAGCTAAACCTAAACCAAGTTAACTTAACCATACTAAACGTAGGTAATATAAGTGAATCTAGATTAAGCTACACTAAGCTACTTTAACTACGCCTAGCTTACTCTGAATTAAGTTAATCTAACTAGATCTTGCTTAAACTAAACTAACCTTATCTAACTATGAACGAATCTAGCTTAAACTATACTAAGGTAATCTAACTGAACCTAGCTTAAACTAAACTAAGGTAATCTAAATAAACCTAGCTTAAACAAACCTAAGATAGTCAACTAAACCTAGCTTCTACTAAACTTGGGTAATACTACAGAATCCAGCTTAAACTAAACTAAGCTAATCTAGATAAATCTAGATTAAACTAAACTAATCTTATCTAACTAAACCTAGCTTAATCTAAAGTTCTAACTTAAGCTAACCTAAATAAACCTAGCTTAAACTGCACTAAGCTTATCTAAATAAGCCATAGCTTAAAATGAACCAAGCTAATCTAAATAAATGGTGCTAAAATTTAGCTAAGCTTATCCAACTAAACTAAGGTTAAGCTAAACTTAGCTAATCAAACTAAACCTAGCTTAAACTAAACTAAAGTAATCTAACTAATCCTAGCTTAAACTATAATAAGATAATCTAAATTAACCTAGCTTAAACTAAACTATGGTAGTGTAACTAAACCTAGCTTAAACTAAACTAGGTAATCTAACAAAACCTAGCTTAAAAACTAATTTAAGCTAGTCTAACTAAACCTAGCTTAAATTAAAGTAAGCTAAGTCATGTTTACCCAGCTCATTTAAATTAAACACAGCTAATCTTAACAAAATCTAACTTAAGTAAACTACAATATGCTTATTAAACTGAATCCAACTTAAACCAAACTAAGCAAGTCTAGCAAAATCTAACTTAAACGAAACTAAGCTAGTCTAGAAAGATCTAACTTAAACTAACTAAGCTGATCTTAATTAAAAGAATTTAGTGCTAACACTAATTCAAACCTCAAGTTGCCTAATCTATTCTAGTCATGAAAAACAGTAAATTGACCTTAAACTAAGCTTCAGCAAATTAATCAAAACTAACCTACGCTAAACAAACTTAGAGAACCATGCGTAATCTAAATACAGTCTTACTTAAACCATCGATGTCTTTGACGTTCTCGCTCATTGCTTCAACCTCCACACCAGCCTGAATTGTATGAGAGTCAGGGGTTACCACGCACACAGACCACTGCTGCATAGTGAAAGGCAGGCCAGTGATCGTCCTCAAGGTACTTGTAATCATCACTGTTAAGATTCTCATTTTGAGTTGAAACCTACGCTACAAAATAGAAATTTAATTAATCCAAAGAAATCAAAGATGGCGGAAGCTAGTTTAAGTGATGTAGAGATACTCAAAACACTCAGCCCTGAATAAGAAGACCTGCGCACACGTACAATCAACCGATATCTACCACATTCAAGCACCCAGTGATGAACTCTAACACATACAGCCACCCAGTGTGATACCGAACACACACAAGCACCCAGTGATGATCTCTAACACATATAAGCACCCGGTGATGATATCTACCACACACAAGCACCCAGTGATGATCTCTAACACATGCAAGCGCCCAGTGATGATCTCCAACACATACAAGCACCCAGTGATGATCTCTAACATATACAAGCATCCAGTGATGATCTCTAACACATACTAGCACCCAGCGATGATCTCTAACACATACAAGCACCCAGTGATGATCTCTAACACATACAAGCACCCAGTGATAATCTCTAACACATACAAGCATCCAGTGATGATCTCTAACACATACTAGCACCCAGCGATGATCTCTAACACATACTAGCACCCAGTGATGATATCCAACACATACTAGCACCCAGTGATGATATATAACACATACAGGCACCCAGTGATGATATCTACCACATACAAACACCTAGTGATAATCTTTAAAACATACAGTCACCCAGTGATGATTCTAAAACATACTGTCACCCAGTGATGATATCTACCACATACAAGCACCCAGAGATTATCTCTAAGAGAGTGGTGTCAGGGGCAAAGGCCAAAGGTATGATGACTTCTATCAGAGGTTGGGTAGTAGAGATGGCAAAAAAGAGATTTATCATGTAGCTAGGCAAAGGAATAAGAAAAATAGCAATGTGGGTTGTATGAAATGTGTTAAGTGTGAAATGTGTTACGTGTGAAATGTGTTACGTGTGAAACGTGTTAAGTTCATCAACTCTCATTGAAACTGAAGCGGGATTTTTTAAAACATGAAGAAAATACGGATGAGAATTAATTGTGTAATTTTAATCAGTAGTCAGTAACTTTTACAAACAAAGATGGCACATCGATCGTTACACAGGGAGTTTAAAAACACTGCAATTTAGTATGATGATAGTAATAAATAATTACACTCTCATTGATATATTAATTACATAGCCAGTTTTTCTAGTATTGCCTCGGGACCCTGCTGAACAGACAAACCGCAATCTGCACGTGTCGTTAAGAGGCAGTCGAGTTAGAACTGACAAAGACAACGGGAAACCACCTCAGAAACCATATTATTTCCAAGCTGTAGGTTACATTAAGATGTGAATAAGTCTCAACCATTCGTGAAGGAATTAACTGGTTAATCGATGGAGTGCGCTTTGAATACGAAGCTTGGACCTGCCACTTGGCAAAACACCAGAGAGAGAGAAAGAGAGAGCGAGAAAGAGAGAGAGAGAAAGAGAGAGAGAGAGAGAGAGCCAAGTGGTAGATGGATATAGGTTATTTATAATTAATTTAATTTCTTTAACCATTTATTTATTTAACTCTGATATAAAACTAATTATATAAATAAATACGTATCTACAAAGATACATAACTTGTTAAACTTGTTAAATAAATATGCATTTACCACCGACAAGATGAACGAAAAGATCTTCGTCCACGCGGGAGCTTGTCAGTTGCGTCCTCTCTCTCTCCCTCTCTCTCTCGACGTCTCCAGACCGAGGACACCGTCGATCAGCGAGCACGAGAGTCTCCCAGTGTTCACGCCACGAGTCCGCCTACACCTTCCTCGACATCCTCAAGTACAAGACTAGATAATACATCGTTCGACGACATGAAAATACATTGAAATAGAGTTAACGCGACATCAATAATGTGTAATAATTTAAGATTTTCCATTAAGTGAGTCAAAAATATATCACACCTTTAAAATTAGAGCCTACTTTTAAATGGTATAATGTTTGTAGCGATTAGAAACAATTAACGTTAGAAATTGATAGTAATTAATAGAAATTATGAAAAAGATGAGTTAAATATAATACACTTAACTTGAATTAATCTACACTGGACGCGCGAATACTGTGATGTTAGTGTTTAGCATATATTACCGGAATGCATAAAAATGTAAGAAACATATAATCAACAGGGGCTGTCTGTGTTTCCTTTGGAAACATTCAGGATTCAAATCCACAATATACATAGGATAAATGAACTAAAGATCAAACTATACTACAACAATTACCGAGAATCTGAAACTGACGTTACTTTTTAAAGGAAAGACACAGATTCCAGTATGCGCTCATCAACCCGCCAAATTATGTGAATGAATTTACAACATTTTGAACACTCACACGCGCAAAACATGAAGCAAAAGAAAGAGAGAGAGAGAGAGAAAAAGAGAGAGAGAAAGAGAGAGAGAGAGAGGCAGAAGATGTAAAAACTCTTGCGGCAGTCATCAGCAGAAGTCTCAGAGACGAAGACGACTTCGAAGAAGCAGACACCTCCTCGACCACGCCTCTCAGCTCTAGAAAAGCTCAAACTCTCCCAAACATGAAACAATCTAACACAGTGACACTATCATCAGCTCCTAACACAGAATGATAAACAACAAAGCGCACCGTATAACATAATAAAGTGTCGCATCATTTCAAACAACTAAGCCAGTTCTGGATCCAGTGGCAATGTCGGCAAGATATCGGACCACGGATCAGTATGTGAGGGGTTCAAATCCTGGGCTCGCCCGCCACTGACAGCGCTTTCGAGTGAGGAAACTGACGTTAATACTAGCTTTATTGACTCTTTAGCTAATATATACAGGGTGAGTAAAAAAAAATTATAACACCTGCAAAAGATTTGAATATCTCAGGCTATTTTTAATATTTTCAAATAAAACTTTTATAAATTACTAAAGGACCAATTTCTGATGGGGTGGCCAATTTTCATCCATTTTGGTACACAGATTGGCCAGTTATGTAAGTTTCAGCAGAGCAACTCCCCCCCCATTTTTACATAAAAATGGCGTAAAGCACTTCCTGCAGTTCTGTCTTATTTTTAGGCTTCGGCTGGTGTTTCTGATAGGGATGCAACATTGTTCCACAGACATAGTAATCCAAAGGATTTAGATCGGAAGAGTTTGGAGGTCATTTATTCTTCTTAAAGAAATCCGGGTTTCTCTCGCTGATCCATTCCTGTGCATGACGAAATGCATGAGCCGGAGCACCATTCTGCTGAATGATGAAACCATTTGGTAGAAGAGCATAGCAATCATCAAACAGCTCCGGAAGCAAAGTATTGACGTAATACTGAGAGTTCACCTTTACTTTCTCGTCAATAAAGTGCAATCTGCCCTTACTGTTGCAGCAAACGCCATTTTAGGTAAAAAATGGGGATTGTTCTGCTGCAACTTGTATAACTATCCCATCTATGACTTAAAATGGATGAAAATTGGTCACCCCATCAGAAATTAGTCCTTTAGTAATTGGTAAAAGTTTCATTGAAAAATATTACCAATAGCCTGAGATATTCAAAATTTTTGCAGGTGTTATCATTTCTTTTTACTCACCCTGTATGTATATATATATATATATATATATATATATATATATATATATATATATATATATATATATATACAAGTGTGTGGGTATATATGTGTGTGTATGTGTGTGTGTATGTTTTTGCGTATGTGTATATTTTATTTCAGTATTAACTCGAAATCAATGCACAGACACCATATAAAAATATAAATAAAAAATAATAAACAATTCTCAGTAATACACGGTATCAGATAGTTCGCAAGGGACAAGGGACGTCAGGGAAGATGATATACATATTATCTAGCTGACCACCGAAACAACTACTGAAGCACAGAAACTCCGTGACGAGTACATAACGACTGAACGAAAAGAAAAAATTATAGACAACTAAAAGTGCTACTCATTTAAAAAATTCCAGTTTTCAACATATGATGTACGCCTCTGCAAGAAAAAATTAATTCTGATAATTGCATTCATCATAGCCCCGTAGTGGAAAGTGATTCAACTTTCTTAAAAGGAGAGAAAAAAACAAATTCAGTGAATTTAGCTAAACTAAAATCAAAAAATAATATTCACAAACACACATACAAATACAGAGCACGTTTCATACATTACAGTTACTGACATTCGACTTAAACGTCAGATAGGCTCACAACGTGTACAGCTGATCACACACTTTTCAATCACCTCGATTCACGACCTTGCACATACCGCAGTACGCTGTGGCCTCTATGATACCTGGGCACTGGTAATGTCATTACTGCAAGACCAAAAAGGGAAAAAAGATCCGCAAGTCCGTTGGATCAAATATGGAGGAACATGCATAAAGAAATAATAGAGTAGCATGCATAAAGGAAATAATCGACTTCGTATCTTACGACTTCGCCATGGCTGGAGCCAGTGGCGAAGTCGGTAGATACCGACCGCGGATCAGTTGATGCGGGTTCAAATCCTGGCTCGCCGTCATGACATCGCTTTCGAGTGAGGAAACTGACGTTAACCTTAACTTTACCAGCTTTACAAGCTTTTAAGAGAGTAACTGCATAAAGGAAACAATGAGTAACATGCAAAAATGAAATAATAGATCCGAAAACCGATCAGTCTGTTGGATCAAATAATAGAGTAAATGCAAAGATAATAATGAGTAACAGCATTAAGGAAATAATAGGGTAACATGCAAAAATGAAATAATAGATCCGAAAGACCGATCAGTCCGTTGGATCAAATAATAGAGTAAACATGCATAAAGGAAATAATAGAGTAACATGCATAAAGGAAATAATAGATCCGAAAGACCGATCAGTCCGTTGGATCAAATAATAGAGTAACCATGCATCAAGGAAATAATAGAGTAACATGCACAAAGGAAATAATAGAGTAACATGCATAAATGAAATAATAGATCCGAAAGACCAATCAGTCCGTTGGATCAAATAATAGAGTAACCATGCATCAAGGAAATAATAGAGTAACATGCACAAAGGAAATAATAGATTAACATGCATAAATGAAATAATAGATCCGAAAGACCGATCAGTCTGTTGGATCAAATAATAGAGTAACATGCAAAAGATAATAATAGAGTAACATGCATTAAGGAAATAATAGGGTAACATGCAAAAATGAAATAATAGATCCGAAAGACCGATCAGTCCGTTGGATCAAATAATAGAGTAACATGCATAAAGGAAATAATAGAGTAACATGCAAAAATGAAATAAAATATCCGAAAGACCGATCAGTCCGTTGGATCAAATAATAGAGTAACCATGCATCAAGGAAATAATAGAGTAACATGCACAAAGGAAATAATAGATTAACATGCATAAATGAAATAATAGATCCGAAAGACCGATCAGTCCGTTGGATCAAATAATAGAGTAACCATGCATCAAGGAAATAATAGAGTAACATGCAAAAATGAAATAATAGATCCGAAAGACCGATCAGTCCGTTGGATCAAATAATAGAGTAACCAAGCATCAAGGAAATAATCGAGTATCATGCAAAAATGAAATAATAGATCCGAAAGACCGATCAGTCCGTTGGATCAAATAATAGAGTAAACATGCAAAAAGAAAATAATAGAGTAACATGCGTAACGGAAATAATAGAGTAACATGCATAAAGAAAATAATAGAGTAACATGCATAAAGGCTCCGAAAGACCAAATCAGTCCGTTGGATCAAATAATAGAGTAGCGAGATCAAATAATAAAGTAACATAAAGATCCGAAAGACCAAGTAAGTCCGTTGGATCAAATAATAAAATAATAAAAAGGTGGATAAGCATCACAGTACCCAAGACCACCGAATCATAACTCAATTTCTTCCATGAGCCAAATAAAATGACTCTACATTTCATATATGACTATCGTCATAAGTGGGCCATGCCAATTGTAAATCAACCATATGCAATGACACCTTCAAATCTTCAGTTCAATAAAATCATCAGTAAACTACTACATGTCAACATATCATACACTAAATATGCTATACATACGTATAAATAAGGAACATGACGAAGACTTAATTCACTGATAATTTCAATACTATAATCATCTTGGGAAAAACTATGATAGCTATGACTCCAGCAATTGTCATAGACTGTTGACACTACTAAGAAAAATGTCAGTATCAAAATCTAATCCCTTTTTAACTGCGTATAACAGCTACGCTAATCCCAGAAAAAAACACTCTAAAACAACAATTAATTAGTGAACAAGAAACTAAATTTAAACTCAACTCGGGTTAATTCAAGCAATACAGCGTTTAAGACAGACGTCTCGAAATAGATTTAACTAAAGTACATTTACATTCAGAATTATTCTTCACATGTAATCTATGTGCTTTAGTATTTTAAGACAATTGAAATCCATGATACAGAATGTGATTAAATGTCTAATACATATATACCTATTACATAAAAACAATTAGAGTGTCACTGTCGTCCATCACGACATCGCGTACTATAGAGACAAATCCAAGCGGGTGAGTAAAAAGGGTCCAAAACGGTGCAAATTTCAAAATACAAAATATCAGTCCAAAGATTAAGGAAATTATAGAAAAGGAGGTTTGCGTGATGGTCGCAACTCATGGTCACTGGATGGAAAAGAGAGATGGAAAAAATAGGTCTTCAACTGCCTATGTAACTGCTCATAGGAAAGCAAAGGCCGATGTGATTCAAACAAAGACTTCCGAAGAGTAGACGGAAGAGAATTCAAGATCTGCGGAGCAGCATGCTGGAAAGAACGATTAGGTAGCTTGAACCGTGAAGGTAAGCTAGGTCTCACCAGAGTAATTAATTTTGGAGAAGAGTAACTAAAAGCTGCATCACTTTAATCAATCAACTAATTTAATAAAAAGCCTTTAAATATTTCTTTTTATCTTCCTGGTCTTGAAGTTAGATAACCTTTCGCACCTCGTAAATACACTACAATACGTGTATCTCATCATTATCTCCATCATCAACTTCACTTTAATCCCAGCATAACTGAAGTCGGGTTACGAATTGACCTTCTCCCTTCCTCTCTGTCCCATTCCATATCATCAGCAAAATCCCCTATATTCTATTCTATTCGTTTTATAAAATTTTGTAAGAATTTCTGGAGCCTAAGCACTCACCAACCGAATGCCTTTTCTGACGTTGGTTTCAATCTTGGCGCTTTAGTAGCCTTCTACAATACTAGCAATCGCCGGATGGTCCATGGCTCACAAACCGAATGCCTTTTCTGACGTTGGTTTCCATCTTAGTGCTTTAGTCGCCTTCTACAATACTAGCAATCGCCGGATGGCCATTCTTCAAACCACCTGAACACAAGACAGGGAAAATGTTAATCTCACCGCGTTAAATTCTGCGACAAATGAACGACATAGAGAAAGATCTTCGTAGAAGTGACCTCCTGACCTCACCTCTCACTGAACTGTGACCTCCTGACCTCACCTCTCACTGAACTGAACTAGTGGTACCACTGATCATCGCTCTACATGTCAACATAAAATTAACATTTCAGTTTACTTCACCTACAGTCAATACGGTTCTAATCTCAACTAGTCTGGTAAGTACACTAAATCTGTATCTCTTACAAATTTGTATTTGTAATCGGTTCATTAAATCTCTTTATATAACTCTTATCTCTACTACTATTCATACTCACTAAATACATCTTTCTTAGATAATATTTAAAATTGACTACAAATCGATGCTTCCATAAAAATAAGTCTGCGTTAAATAATAAATTAGCTCAACAGTGTCGTGGTAAAAAGAGTGCTAACATGGGTTAAAAATATGCGCTATAACAGGAATGCAGGTTAATATATGCTACATATATGTATTTTTAATTAATGAGTTCATTAGGATAACTAAGACAAGGATGAATATATGGGTATGGTTGATATCATCACGGAGTTAGAGGGTAATTTGATTGGTGAGAACAGGAAGGTTGGGATGGTTAATTGGATAGTGTAGAATAAATAAGAAAACATGAAAACACGCATTATAATGATATGATCAACTATATGTATGTTAATTGGTATCTATCACTCTTAATACCACATATTTAAACCGTTAGGCAATTTAGGCCATTTTCCGCATAACCAGTCCAGCTAATGTCCGAGATTTTACTCTCAGATCAAAAAGATAGATATAGTTAATAGGATTGGATAGAAAAAGGTAAACTAGCTAAACTAATCCCTAGTTAAACTGAGATTCAAGGGAAGATGATGATGATGATTATAGAAGATAGGGATGACAATGTATGGAAGAGTGGGTTAGGATTGTTTGATTTCTTTAGGATTGGCCTTGGCTAGTACGTAGAGCAAATGGTAGTGTTCGCAGCAGAGCGTTAGGTTAGATTGATCAAGATAACTGCACGAGTAGGGTAACAATGTTGAGAGGGCGGGATGTTCTGCGAAATATCAGGGTGACATAAGAGAAATAGTCTAGCACAAAGGAAAAGTTTGGATAATTGAAGTGTTTAATGAAAGTTCGGTTGGGCTATGGGATAAGCTGGTTAGTCTCGTTTCGCCGAGTAAACGGCAACGCTTGTCGCGTTTCGCCGGACAAACGGCAACGCTTGTCTAACAGTTCGAATCTGATTGACTGACTGACTAACTGACTGTAACTGACTGAATTATAATGGCTGACTGATTTACTTACTGTTGCTGGCTTAACGACACCATGACAACTATTTGAAAGTGACTACATGACTGACAATTAAAAAAGTAAACACGCATTATAGTGAATAATCAACTATGTTGATATCTATCACTTTTAAATCCACATGTTTAATCCGTCAGCAATTTAGACCATTTTCTGTATAACCAGTCCAGTGAATGTCTGAGATTTTACTCTCAGATCAGCGCACCCGGGATTCGAACCCACGAGGGTTCAATTCAACTCGGGATTTGTCATTTAGAACTTCATGACGTTACCCCTACGCTATGTAGGAATTCTAAGAACTTAACGTAATTAATAACTTGAAATTAACCTAACTTAATTGACTGACTGACTGATTAGTTTACCTGGATTTTTTTATTTGCAGAGTTTTAAGATCTCCGCCGTTCACTGAATCCAGCACCTGTATTTCATCACACCACCAGCTAGTTCTACCGTATCACAGCCCCGCAGCCTCAGCACCTTAACATAAATCATTAAATCAATCAAAAAATCAATTCAATCATTGACAATCAGGCATTAATATCATTTACAATGGATTTAATAATAAGAAAAATTTACTTTGGTAAATATTTACATTCCAAACAAGTCAGCAACTGCATATTGTAGCCTTTTGCCAATCTGATAATTGACATAAATAGGTGTGGAACATCTCACTCAATATCAGTAATGTTCCTCAGAGTGGTCAGGGTTCAAGGCACAGAATTCTCTGTCACAAAGAGCACTCCGCTGAACAACTTGCCAAACCCAACACAGAGGCTAGGCCTTTACCAAACCTTTATCAAACCTTACTAAAAGCTGCCAGCTTGGGAATAGTATTACTTCTGAAGTTGTTCACATTGTCTTCCTCAGATCTTCTTTAATTCTTTCTTATGATAAGTACATTTAACAGTTAGGCCTAAACATGTATTTTGTTTGGGCCCTACACAACACGTTGCTATTCCCTTATGATATATTACAATATACTAGTAAATACTAAGAGCATTATAAAGCTAAATGCCATAAGTCTAACTTAAACTCAGTTTCCCGACTCGAACGAATGTGTGTGTCGGGGGTTAGCAATATAATTGAATCCTTTACCACAGTCACTTATCCTGGTGGACTAGGGCACCCTTAGGCCTGTCGAAAAAAATTTTGAAACTAGATTTTATTTGTTTTTTTTGCGATTTGTATGTTTAAATATGTGTGTAAGAACAGAGGTTAAAGGCGAGGGGAAGCGAAACGCGAGCGTACTCAGTTCCATTAGCTCGGGTATTATTTGGTCCACATTTGTTATACTAGGGGCCCTGTATAATGGAAGGGGGTCCGAAAAACGTTGACCGTTTCACTAGCTCTCAATATTCACTTTAACGACAATATGAGTACAAAGGGTGTAAGTAAAAAATATGAAATCTCCCGGAGAAGTGTTATAACCAGGCTTGGTTGGGAGGGGCTTAAGCCCCTCTCCTATAGCAAAATTTGGGTCACTTCCCATTCGTCCAGATCCGCTAAGTTTCATCAGAGGTGAAAAATATTTACCTACTTTTTCCAAAAGAAATATAGCTTTTAGGCATTTTAGGTTTTCCCCTGACTTTAGTACTGGTATGAGTGGGGGGGGGTTGTAATATAAGGGGGATACAGTCTCTCTATGAGTCGAGCGCAGCAGTGAAAAAATTTTGAGACCCCTCCGCATTCCTGTGATTGTGTCACAGGTCCCAGGGAAGGCGGGGCGTAAGCAAAAAATGTGTAAACTGTCAACAAAATTTCGGCCCCGCCCCCTTAAAAATTCCTGGATCAGCCACCGCTGTACTTAATGATCTGTGCAATAGTCGTAGTCAAGATAGTATCAAAATTAAATCATCAAGTCTAGTTAAATCCATGAAATCAGATAGGCCTATATGAATGTATTACTTCGCCATAAAGAATCTGACCTTTGAATACAATTTTTATCAAATAAAGATTTCATTACAGAGTGATGTGAGCTTGTTTTAAAAAAATGCTTTTAAGACCATTTTTTGTTTTAAAACAATGAATAAAAACAAAAGAACAGCAACAAAATTATTCTTAAAAAATTAAAAAATGATAATTAAGTTTCTTTTGTAGTTTGTATTGTATCTTTTGCAAATAACTAATTATCCTTTAGAAATTAGAAATGCAGTACTAATAGAATATTTCACAGTTATTGAGTATTTATTCTCCAGGAAAATGATTTTATGATTTACAAGTTATTATTTCTTTCAAACTACAGTTATTCATAAATTCTATTTATAAATCTAAACATAAAATATACCAAAAAGACTTAGCAATATCATGTAGGTAGGCACTATGTTAATTTAAAGGTGTTACAGAAACTTAAGCGCTAAAAATATTAAAAAACAACAAAAAACTAACAAAAAACAATTTTAAAAAACACAGCCGAAAAACAGGTTTTTTCATCACTTGGCTTAACAGATAATAATTTAATGATGGCTTAATGCAATTATTAAATCATCTTAATAACTTATTACGTATTTTGTATATGATATTTGTTATTTCTTTAAGAAATTATGGTACTTTAATAACTCTAAATAAATCTAACATAAAATATACCAATAAACCGTAGCAATAGCATGTAGGTAGGCACCATTTTACTTTCTTATTAAAGTTGTTCTGGAAACTTAAGCGTTAAAAAAGCAAAAAAATGATTTTTTTAAACTCACAAAAAACAATTTTTAAAAACACAACCAAATAACATGTTTTTTCATATCTAGGCCTAACAGATGATAATATAATGATAGCATAACGCAATTATTATATCATCTTTCTATATAATTACATATTTTGTATAAGATATCTGTTATTTCTTTAAGAAACTATATAATATTATGGTACTTTCATAAACTGTATTTATAAATCAAAACATGAAATATACCAATAAACCTTAGCAATAACATGTAGGTAGGTACTATGTTACCTTAAAGTTGTTATAGAAACTTAAGCATTAAAAAACCAAAATAAAACAAAAATAACAAAAACCCATAAAAACATTTTCTTAAACACAGCCAAAAACATGTTTTTCATCACTAGGCTTAACAGATAAAAATTTAATGATTGCATAATGCAATTATTATGTCATCTTAATATATTATTACATATTATTACATATTTGTATATGACAATTGTTATTTCTTTAAGAAACTATGGTACTTTCATAAGTTCTATTTATAAATCTAGATATAAAATATATCAATAAACCTTAGCAATAACATGTAACACTATGTTACTTTAATGTTGTTAGAGAAACTTATGCGTTAAAAAAACCAAAAATACAAAAAACACAATAAAAAACAATTTTTAAAAACAATTTAAGAAAACACGGCCAATAAACATGCTTTTTTCATCACTAATTGCAGAAGCTTAGTTCGCAAATTAGTTAATATTTCAATAAATTCAAATCTAAGAGTAAGGTCGCATTATATATCATTAATATGACAAACAGATGGCCGGACCTCTACAAGAATCTACCCGCCATACCAAACAAACTGTAGGTAGATGAAACATCATGCTAAACACTAACGTTAAAAAAAGTTAATTTTTTATATGCTCTTACAATATTAATGTGTTATGGCCTCTTATTTTAATAGATTCAATACAAACATTTCGATCCTGCTACAATTAATGTTGAAATTAATTATTTTGTCAACTGTTAACAGTTAACAGTTCTTCATTCTCTTACGCAGCACCCACAATCTGGAACTCTTTACCTGCTAATCTTCGCTCTGATTTTTCTCTTTCAACATTCTCTAGCAAGCTTAAGACTTACCTTTTCCCACCATAGACATAATCAACCTACCTTGACTATTTTTGAACATTGAACTAGCTTTCGTTTAGGACCTTACTTCTCCTCAGCACATTTCTTTTGCAGATTGGTCTGGATGAATTGAATTGATCTGTAGTGATGTGTGCTGTTGGGGACGTCCCTGACATCATCCCTGGGTGAGGAAACGGACGTTAAACCTTTCTTCTTCTTCTTATTATTATTATCATTATTATAACGATTTAATTTAATTTAATGCCTCCTGTTTTGATATTTATTGATTGATTGGTTGGTTGATTGATTCATGGATCCATCGATACCTTTACTACTCCAGATTTGGCTGAAACTCTCTTGCTAAAGAATTTGCCAGAAATCTCTTCATCTAGAACACTGAGACACGTTTACAATTCCAACAGCCAGTCTACTCCCAGTCTTTGTAGCCACCTAATCAATCAATCAATCAACAAATTAATAAATGAAGTCATTCGAATTAAATACAGTTAGCAGAAAGAGCAGAAATATGTGAAATGTTTTTCACAAATATTAGGCATCAACATATGACCCACTCATATGTGGAAATGAAGACGAAGGCGGAAGACAGCGAAGCGTGGAGGCGTTATATACCATGGACCTGCCAGTAGGCTGTGCACTAAGAGAGAGAGAGGCATCAACAATAGAGAGCTACGCACTTGTCGTCCACGACAACTTCCAAAACTTAGAAATAAATTAGAAATGGCAGACACAGCTCAAAGCTTGATTAGGTTTAATTATTTCTGTGTCTGCCATTTCTACAGCATGTGATTGAATTTCACCAGCTCGACAAGAGACCGAATATTTGCGCACCCTGTTGCTAAGCACTGAGAACATTTGTCACAGCAACATTTAGATATTTCAACTAAAAACAGAAAACATTCTCAACAGTAGTTGCAGATAATTTAATATTAACCTTTAAAGAAATGTTGGGTTAAATTTTTAAAAAAGCAATTAAAATAAACATTTAAACAAAACAAAATGAAATTTAATTTAAATAATATATTTAAGTAAGAGATAATTGGCTGTGAGTTGCTGGCTGGTAGATCACTTGCAGATGAATAAATGGACGACGTATAGATGAATGGATAGTGGATGTCTGATTGAGATAGACTTTATGATAAGACCGTTAAAGACAGAGACTGCACCAGAGAGAGACTGCATGAGATAGAGACTGCATGAGAGAGAGACTGCATGAGAGAGAGACTGCATGAGATAATGACTGCATGAGATAATGACTGCATGAGATAATGACTGCATGAGATAGAGACTGCACAAGATAGAGACTGCACGAGATAGAGACTGCATGAGATACAATATCTCAATGAACATGCGACAAAAAGGTGAAATAAGCATTATTATAATCTAAATAATATGTGCAGTTAAGTGCTGTAAGTGCAACAAAATGATTTGTTATTGCGATTCCTAGCGCATCCTACGGCTGTTAATGATCAGGATTTCGATGAGAAAAAAACTTTACAAAACAGATAAAAAATGCCTATAATCTAAATAATGGGGCCAATCTATTTAGATAAATGTATAAGTATTAGTGTTGCAATACAAACAAATGCTAAAAGTTGGACGGTAAAGAAATGATAAAAGATATATTTAGTTAAACTTACCACGCGGTTTTCTCATCAGCTACACATCATGCGACTTGCCTGGCTGACTTCACACGTGAAAAAGAACTTTACGTAACTAATCCACTTCCAGCCAGTATTGCATCAGCCTGACCACACCCCTCCCGTCACGGGCAGAGTTCACTAGCGCAGCCTCAGCCTAGCTCACCACCCCCTCCCCCCACTCGTCTCCCACCCGTCACGTACACCTGGGCAGCGTTCACTAGCCGCAGCCAGGCCTAAATTAGGCCTATAGGCCTAGCATGTTCAGTGTACACTGCTGTCAACTGTGACAGATCAGGACATCGGAGTGCACAACTGTTAAATTTCTGAATTTCTGTTGTTAGTTATAACAATATTGCACACCCTTGACAATAGCAATAATCACACACTGTGGCGTGCTATTAGGAGTATTACACATTATGCAATGCTGGAATTCAATTGGGAAGATCATGCGGATTGACGAAGTTGCAAATTAAGACCAAAATCTCTCTCTCTCTCTCTCTCTCTCTCTCTCTCTCTCTCTCTCTCTCTCTCTCTCTCTTAGTGCACTGCCTACTGGCAGGTCCATTGTATATAACGCCTTCACTCATCTCTATCTTCCGTTTTCCTCTTTATGTCCACATATGGGTGGATCTTTAAATCGTCTATAACATTCCTTCTGAAATAGTAATTAATGACTTAAACAATCAATCGCCCAGTTGATTTGAGGACTGGATTATTTGTAGACTCCAGGACGCGACGTGGTGGCTGTGCACTGAATTGTTATTAGTGTGTGATTATTGCACCGTTTTGGGACCTTCTTTTTGCTCGCCGGCTTGATTTTGTCTCAATAGTGTTCGATGTTGTCATTGATGACTGTAGCACTCTAATTGTTGTTATTATTATTATTATTATTATTCTTGGGGATTCTGCTTTTGACGAGGTGGGTCCCCTGTGCCTTCCTCAGCTTCGACTAACATTTACTGAGCAGTTGCGTCATTCTCTAAGAAAATACTTCTGTTTACCCTGTATATCATTTACTGACCTGTATATTGCTATTTCATTGTTATTAAACTCAAGTTTTGAAAGCAAGAAAGTAAAAAGTAAACACGCGTTATAGTGAAATGATCAATTGCGTTGATATCTGTCACTTTTTAATATCACATGTTTAAACCGTTAGGCAATTTAGCCTATTTTCCGTATAACCAGTCCCGTGAATATCCGAGATTTTACTCTCAGATCAGCGCGTCTGGGATTCGAACCCGCGAGAGTTCAATTCACCTCAGGATCTGTCATTTAAAACTTCATGATGTTACCCCTACCCTATAGAGCTATTTTCGTGGTAATTACTTGCATAAAAGACTAAAGCTAATCTTCAGATGTTTGACTTTTTCACCATGGTTTATTTCTTTATTATAGCATTTAGTTTATTGTCTTATTTCATTGGCTTTGAGTACTGCAGTAGGATTTCCTCAAAATCTATTATTATAATTCATAAATTAAAAACCGCGTTTTTTCCCAAATAAAAAAGAACCTTGAAAAAGTTAGTAGCGTACACGTAGGCTTGCATATATATTACCATGCCTTCATTCCATAACACTAAACCATTTTATTACAACTAGGCCAGATTAGTAACAATAAAATGTTCTTACAATTTCCTGTTTTAGCTCACAGTTGAAATAATTAGAGGTGAGATCACAGTGTTTATCTTAATTTTTACGTTTGACGTTTACGGTTTACGTTTTTTTACGTTTTTTATTTTATAAAAAATAATAAACGTATAAAAGGCGTTTTTTAACAGATATAGAAAACGTAAAAATACCGTTTTTTTCATCTATGATATTAAATATGGGATCTTAATATTAACAGAAAACTGAAATGACAAACGATTTATGACTATTCTATGACGCATGTAGAGCTAACGCGTGTCAGTTAGTAATTGCTAATAACGTCATAATGAGCTAGGGACCAGCCAATCAATATATGAGATGTAGATGTCAGCTTCACACTTTAGCGGCGACATAATGAGTGGTAATCTACACACGGCTTAGAAGAACGAGATTGAGCCTTGAAGCGATGAGAGGTGTGCATACTGTTTGAAGCTCATTATGTTAGAATTGCTGGTGTAATGCAGTTGTTCTCGATCAGTGTGTATTTTATATGCGCATTTATGGACGAGCATCGATTTGCTACTGGAAAGTTATGGATATTGTTATTCTACTTTTAAGTTCCATTTATTTCTAAATTGATTTAATATGTTTATTTTCATAAAGAACACTCAAAGGACTATTTAGCTACGCTATTCTTTATCGCATTTCTAGTCTATTCTTAATTATAAAAGTGAATAAGGATGATTTACTTGAATGATTGCTTGCTACTAGTAAATGCAAACAAATTGTCATCAGTTATTGAACTGAACTACTTTAGTTTATTCTTTAAATAAATAAAACAAATTCGAATGCCAATTAATGAGACAGGAAAACAGTAAATTACAGGAAAAGTAGTTTGTCGTCATGTCTTCTAAATTTACGTCAGAGAGAAGTTGTGAAACTGAATTCGATGAATATTTAGCGAGATCTTATAGCGGAGGATTCATCCACACAACTCATCAAAAGAATCCAACAAACCAGTCTCGAAACTTCAAGGAAAAGGAAAGAAGAGGAACCGCTGTGAGAGGCGGAAAAGTAAAGTCAGGATATAGTCATCTATGGAAACTGGCGGCTAGAAATTTAAGAATGAAGTCTAATGAAGGCGGGAAAGCAAACAATTCTGCCGCCAAAACTGACGGCAATTCTCTACTGAATCACGTCGTAAATCTGCGTGAAAGATGCATCAGCAAAATGCTGGAAGAATCAGAACAAAAACGAGGAAAACGAAATCCAAAATTGCATCGTAGAGCGTACAGTGACCCCAATTCTAATCTTACGAGAAATAAGGCTCCTGTACCGAACGATGTCTCAAACATAGCTCATTTTACAGCCTTATCCGCATCAGCAAAATCAGCTCCAGTTTATCGATCCAGACAGAACACAATCTCAACTGTTGATGGCTCTTATCTGGCAGCAAATAGCAGAGACATTCTGAGAATGAAATTTAGCAAATCAAGGAGCCTGTCCGTTCCAAATACAGATCGAATTACAAAATCACCAGAGAAAACTTCACCAGCGTTGAAGAAATTGGAAGGAAAGAGCAGTCGTAGGAATTCTTGCAAGAACGTTGAAATGAACTTCTCGGAAAGAGGTAGGCTGTCCATCTGCGGTGCACAGTCGAGCTACCAGCAGAAACGACGAGGATCAAAATTTCGGTCCTCATCCCTGACTAGTATGCCGGAATATAAATCAAATTCAGGCATCCAGAAGTCAGATCTCCTGAAGAGAGGCAGTAGCTTGAAAGGTTGGTCTAAATCACCGCGGCAGAATAAAGTCAAGCAGTTTCTGGTTGGTCGTTCAAACTCAATCCCTCGTAGACAGGATTCAGTTTGGACAGGGAAGATGGCGGAAAATGGCGAAACATGTGGAGTAATTTCGGTGACCGATCAGATTTATCAAGTTTGGGTCGTAGGAAGTTCAGGTGTGGGGAGAAGTAACTTGATGCTTCAATTCACTAAATCAAAACTCGTCAGCGATAGTCAAGCTAATGGATTAGTGTCCAATTCAGGTATTTAAAAGTAAACCTTAAAAATTCTAAAAATATTAATCAGTACTACATACATGTATTTAATGCTTTTAGCTTTAAATTAAATTTTTAGATATACTTCGATATGTTCCAAGATGGAAAATGACGCATTATTCTGTATTAACTTGTTGATCGATGGAGTGCTCGTTGTGGAGCGTGATAGCCGACTTTGAATATTAATATGTACCTTGGACCTGCCACTTACCAGAACACTAGAGAGAAAGAGAGAGAGAGAGAGAGAGAGAAAGAGATAAAAAAAAAAAAAAAGCTGTATCTGAGCTTTTCTTTTCATGCCTATACCAATCACGAGCGATGCATTGAGTTGAATTCTTTGTATACTGTCTAAAGTCTGAAACCTATAGATTATACGGATTCCTACATCTTGTTGATGATAGACAATGTATTTCTTCATTGCATTAATAATTATTTACTTCATTGATTGTTGATTATTATTTCTTTTTATATTTTGTCGGTCTTTGCTTATCTGTTATTTGACTGATTGGTTGATTAATTGAAATTAAGTGGAAAATAAGAGAGCAGCGTTAGCTTTAAAAAAAGAACAAATTCTACTTGAAGGTCTACGTGATTCTATGACAAAGACTCATCTACGCCGTAGAGGCAAATGTCTCATCAATGACTCTTAAATAATATAGCACAAAAATTGTAGGACATGAAACTCAAAACATAAGCTATTGACTTCTGCTTTGTTGCATAACTATTTTGCAAGAAACTAGCTTTGGAGCACATGCTATTAAATTTTCATGCTAGTTCAAATAAGTCTGCATAACGATAAGTTTGATGACATGCTGTGACATTTAAATGAATAAATTCTTCGTACTCTAGTACGTGAAGATGCTGCATCATTACAGTGAGATAATTTGCGCAAAGCTGTCAAGTGAAGCTAGTAATGATGCACCCTTGAGTTTTTACTCACCTTGCTCATTTCTACGAGTAATTGATTCTACTGACGTCTACATTGTTTTTAGCATTGCACTCAAACAGATTGACAACTTAGTAGTAAAGAAAATCAGCAGGTTTTAATTTAAAACATTTTGTTAACCATTAAAATCTTTGTGATAAAATAATCATACGGTTTAGCATTGAAAACTAAAGTCGCACCGAGAATAAGAAGGGGAAAATATATATAATAAATAAATATCTCGTATTAATGCAAAGAGGTAGTGGGGCTGGTCTTAAATGTTAAACAATATTCTCCAATCTCAAATTTAGAGTGATAGGACTCATTGGGGGGAGGCACACCATTAAAATGAAGTTAGTCAGAAACAAGGAAAGAACAAAGACACTAAATTTTTATGAACATTAGAACTACATGTCAATAATAAATTCTTTCAAATATACACTGGTAACTTGCAGCTATAGTCGGTGTTAAGGGTACAAAAGCATTACAGTAAAATGACATTTAATGATGAATTTTAACACTTTTAATATCACCGGTTTGAAACTGTTCAATTGTTAAATAAATTATAAATTTACCGGGTAAGGGATTGTCACAGACTTACCAGCATGCTCAGCTCGCCTGAGAATTGAACCCACGAGACTTGAAGTCTTCAATGCGCACCACGATCAGTTATCTATATCATGATGTTACATGAAGCTTTACCTACTGACTTTATGCTCTATACGTGTCTCTGAATCTGACAGTGAAAGTCCAGCGACAAAGTCACACACCTATCTCCATCTCTGGGCTACTTATAAATTAGTTTCGATGAGTTTTTAAAATAATTAATAAATAAGGTTTAATGTCCATTTCCTAATACAAGGATGATGTCAGGGACGTGAAAGTTTTGGCATATAATGAAATCATATAGTGAAACATCACTCCACATAAATGCAGTAAGAACTCACAATGATCACCAAAAATACCTATACAATTTTAGTACTTCTGTCATCAATTCTTGACAACATTGAGCACGATGAAGCCAAAGCCAAACCTTTGGAAAAGCCAAGTACGAGATACAAGTTTGATTGGTATATCACCAACCAAACTGATAACTTTAAAATTTAAACTTGAAAATTTAAATTTTAAACTGATAGCTTTATAATTTAATTTTACAATTACATAACAAAGCCCATAAAATTATACTTAGTAGTTCTCGCTGAGTCATACCTATGTGTTTCACTTTGTTTTGCTTGCAGGCAGCAACCAAACGCTTAACGAGCGAACAGGAAGCGAAGATGAGCCTATTAGTGATGTTTATAACAAGGACAGATGTGAGATTTCGCTGGTCTTGGGCGGAGAGTTTTCTTCTCTCAGATTTCTAGAAGTTCAAGTCGAGACGGTAGCGTTACCAACTATGACAAAAATAGCGATAGCTTTGTGCAATGAATTTCTAAATAATTAGGCCTATGCACACCTTTAATTAACTACAGTGGCTCATAGATTCGAACTGGTATGGTTTTGAACACATATCTCAAGCACTGTTGAGAAGTGCCAATGATCTTGACTAAGATCAATCCATGGCGTCTATACCCCGAACAACTCATCATCGGAATACTAGCAGAATAAATGTCAGTCACTTAGTTGATACAAGATGGGATTGAGATAATGATTACACGCATAACAGTCGCATGTGCTCTATACGGAGTTCATTGCTTCATTCAATTTTTGTTTTGATATCGCTGTCTTGATCTTTCACATAACCAGCTACTGATTGCTAGTGATTGGCTATATTGGTAATCGAACAGATCATCTTTTTTATTGATTTTATTCAACTGATAGACTTTTACTCATGTTTAACTAAAACGAATATATTTATAGACTGAGGTTAATATAGTAGTACCAGTAAGTGCATTTTGAGAGGATTCCATAAATTTAAAACCTGCAATCATGAATGTATCTTTGTTTCTCTGCATGCTATCATTTATATCCTCTGTTTAGTGATCTAGCAGTCTATCTAACAGCTTTGGTTTCTTTTGAGTCTTCTGCGCGAATTACTGAATAGCGAAATAAATACGATTAATGCGGCATATCATCATTAATGCTGCATAATATACATCTTATATCTTATGTAAGCGTTAAATAAATTTGTTAAAATGGCGATAAAATGCATGATTAATTACATATATGGTGATAAAATGCATGGTTAATTAATTAATTAATTAATCATGCTTTATTAATTACAATTAATGGTGATTAATTATTAATGCAGATGAAAACAGACGTAACACTGGTCAGGCTACATCATAGCGATAGTCAACCAGCAGCCTACATCATCCTCTACTCGGTGGAGGATCGCTATTCTTTCCAGCAGGCCGTCGACTGCCTCTACGCCCTGAGGAAAGGAAAGTACTCCGTCAGCCCTGAGGCCGTTATCGTACTGGCCGCCAACAAGATAGACCTGGTACGAACGAGGCTGGTTCTAGAACAAGGTTTGTGATTCCTGTAGTTACAATAATGATGCGGTCTAATTAAATATGCATTTGATTTAATTAAAGGTTTGTGCAATTATTATACGTGAGATCACTGAGATCAATTCAGATGTTGGGGTCGATTGTAAAGCAAATTCCTAGATCATAATTTTAATGATTTTCAGTTTCTCTCTATTAGTCTCTAACTTTCTGCCAAACGGCAAGTGAAAGTTAGGCCTAAATAATTCTGTTCATAAATATCTTTACTTTACCGATCAGTAGGTTGATTTGGATGAATCCGTTGGACGGCTTTGCCTTTATCATAACTAAGTCTTTTTAACGACCATTTCCATTTCAGTGTCATGGCCGGTGACTGGTCTTCGAGTCTGCTTCCTATTCACGATTAATCGTATGTTGCTGTTGATAGCGTCAATTGGCAGCAATCTCCGATATATGATTAACTTTTCATAGCCTAAAGCCTTACGGGATATCCACTTTACTGTTGACTAACCTGAGCTTGGCCACAGGCCTTTTACTTTTTGTTTGTTCGTATAGTTACACACATGACATTCTGCATGTGCTACATGGTTTCCTTTCTTGGTTTCTGTTTTTGTAGTTTTCGTTATTTCCTCCATTCCCCTCCATGGTTATTAGTAATCGTTGCCTTTTGTTGGCGCTCGAATAGCAGCCGACGCGGATTTAAGAATAACCTTCCATCACCTTCGGGATTTATTTTTCTTTCAAAGCTGTCAAAACTCGGTCTTCCAAGGTGGTCTAACAGAGTACTAACCGGCGCGATGGAGCTTAACTTCGTTCAACTGACGCGCAGCTTAACCGACTTCGTTAAATCCCACCCCACTTGACTTTCGAGACGAATACTCGCAACTACGCCATATCCCCTTACAAGTTTTCCTCAATGATGCCCTTAGCTTGCCAAAATATCGATGCTGATGAGACTAAAATTAAATATATTTTCTGAAATATCGACTCAAATATCATTTCTGAAATATCAATTGAATATCTTTTCTGAAATATCGTTTGAAATAAGTTTTCTGAAATATCAATTAAATATCGCTTCTGAAATATCGTTTCAGAAGGGAGATCAGCAGCGAAGGTCTACGAATGTAAGTACATTGAGGTATCTACAGCAATAGATCACAACGTGGACGATCTTCTGGTGGGAGTGTTGACGTTGATTAGACAGGCGACGCCATGTTCAGCGCAGACATTCTTAGATCCAGCCAGTGATCCTCAAAATTCACAGGATCGATTCAGTGGACATTCTGGCAGAAAAGAAGAGTACAAAGCTGCGTTGCCAGTACCCAGTGTGAAGGACAGAGTAATGATGATGCTGTTTGGTAAAGAAATTGTAAATAAAAAGAGTAGTAAAAAGTCACCAAGTCACGTGCTATACACATGTAGATAAAGACAACTATTCAGACCTGACTGACCAGTTATATATAGCAATATAAAGTTAAGCGAACATACTCTGAACATTATTGCAGATACAATAGAATGAAGTGCTGAAGGACCGGAGAGACCTTTGTTTGCAATTGAGAACGAGAGTCGGTTTTAGCCATGTTTTATGCCATATCGTGACCAACAGGAGTAAATTGTAACATATGCCTACTTATTAGCAACAGATTTAAGTTACATTATACCTAAGAATGAGCTGTTTTTAATTCTTATTTACTTTAGTTTCAGCAAATGTTATTCAAAACTTCGACTTTGTACGTTATTTAATATCTTAACATAGGCACTAAATGCAAATTAATTCACTGCCGATTAATTTTATAGTTGCTCGAATTCTAACAATTGCCATTATTGCTTAACCTCCTAGGGGTTACAACTGGGCACTGGAGTCTGATCAAGTCAATCTCCCAATGTCACATTCTTCTATTCCTACCCCTCTCTCCAGTGTGGAGGAGGGTTAGATACTAAAAGCCTGATATAAGTGATATAAAACTAAATAATTCTAATTTTAAAAATTCTTACAATATTCTAAGAATAATTGCCTATTAAGTCCTAAGAAGCCTACCTGTTATCTGTTATATATTAAGTGTTTATTACGCGGTAGAAGAAACTAATTATATTCAGCTACCTCTCCTGGAGTATTGAAAGTTGCACGTAGTTATAGATTGATTCTGAGAGTAAGCGTAAATATTCCAAGTTTAAAGGCTGTATTCCATTCGATTTATATATATATATTTATTTTTAACGGCTATTTATACACTTACATTTCACGCCTCGGCTAGCAGATATCTTCAAAAATAATGCTAAATCAGACGTTTGCCAAAATGTAGAAAATAATTATTTTTATTTGATGCTATGAAATTAACATATTTGAAATTGCAGTACTGGTCTGAGTATAAAATATCGAGAAATGTGAACTATGACCTGACATGGAATTTTCAAGAACCACTTTCGAAATGCAGTGAACATTTCCTTCGCTGTGAATTTTCATTATAGCACCACAGCAGAAGGGGGAGCGAATTGCGGGAAGCCCCCCCCCCCATGGTCACGATTCTAAAAAATAAATATTGTGATCAGCTGTAGCAATCATCAGTGAGGCTCCGGCCGGCACACATCACATTATTGTTTTTAACTTTTTTTATTTCTGCGAAATAAAATTTCGTTTTCCTATTTGGAAGAATAATCCAGTATAAGAGTTTATTATAGCATTGCAAGCGATATAATTTTAGAAGCAACATTGAATAGCAGAGCGACTTGGACAGATATTCTGTTTTGAAAGTTTGTTGAGAACTTGAGACTATACATGTATAATTAATCTATTATTAATTATTATGGATATAATTTATGTTTCAATCGTGCATTTACGCTATTGGTCATGCAGTGGTCAAAGCTGCAGAGTAGTTGAATCTGATTGGTCAGTTACCAAATGACCAAGCGTCACCCGTGGTAGAATACTTACATATTCGTGTAAGAGAGATTATTGAAGTTGTGTCGGCCGGACGGGCAAGTCCACACGGCGTAGGCCAAGGGCCGAAACCGGAGTCGAAGTCGGAGTATTGATATTTCAGGGACTGTGTGTTTAAATCTTATATTTAGTTTGAAGTTTTGGTGTTCATGCATTTTAAATTGTAGTGCTGTTTTTATTTACTATTAAATTGTGAGATGCTATTTAGAAATCTGTACCTTGACTTCGATATTTTATCAGTAAGGATTAATCACAGAGATCCTCACAACTACTTCAGATCGGAGTCCCACACGCCTTTGAGAAATACCATCTCATATGTGCTACTTAGAGCAGGCTAAGGCATTCAATTACAGTCACGGACCGAACAAACGTCCTATGTTGTGCTCCAACGGCGAGTTGCGAGGCAGAAGGCAGCATCAGCGACGCGAGTTCCTTATAAGTTTACATCCGAGAGCACTTAATGCAAAATTTATTGTAATTTAGAAGAGTAATTTAATGCCATTGCGAGCTAGGGGACAATCATTGCTGTGTAGGGAAAACTATAGTTACAATATTGCCTGGAACTCATGCAAATATTCAGCTGAAGGTGATGACTAGCTGAATTTACAGTTTCCTTTATGTCGAATATTAGCCATTAATGAAGTAACTAATTTAAAATATTCGTCCCATTGTAATAGCATATGAATGAATATATGTGATATACACGTATAGTTGTTGCGCGACTATTGTGTAAATCTAAAATTTAATTGTCATAGCGAGAATAATTATTAAAATGAAATTATTAATGAAAGCGAAAGGGGAATGTAGGAAATATATTGGAATAAATTTTGAACATATAAATTGCTTTATTAGTGATAGTTGGTGTGCAAGTTAGACAATGCGCCTAAACCACCTTTTCTTGAACTCCCTTTACTTTGGACTGAATTTCTGGATTTTGGAATTTGCACCGTTTTTGGAACTTCTTTTTTTGCTCGCCGGCTTGATTTTGTCTCAATAGTGCTCGATGTTGTCATTGATGACTGTAGCAGTCTAATTACTATTATTATTATTATTAATGTAATAAAATTTTCCTGAGATCAATTACTTGTGTCGAACATTCGGAAAACTGCAAATATGAATGATTCGCTAAATACAGTATTAAAGCTGAGGGAGATTACCATACGTGAATATTTTACTACGATGTAGGTCTATGACAGTATGAGTATCTTTTTAAAAAATGAGAACCTGTTCATGAAAACTGTGTTCGAAGGAAGTTGGCAACGCTAATCAAGATGAGAGAATAAGATCAAAGAAATTGAATAAGATCGATAAATATGGAGAACGATAATATAAGTGGTTTCGTTAAATTAGCCAAATTGAACACAAAGTTCAGCATTTGCTCTTTTCTGTTAGGTAGTTGTGTCTGTCTAATTCAGTACTATCTCGTCAATGTCTGGAGTGATGATCGAGTGGAAGATTTCCTAACAGACTATCGTGTTTTATCTATATCTGCTCTTCACGGTTTATTAACTTTTTTGTTGATACGGATTTTACGAGACAAGAAAGAAACTTTTTTGGTATGACTTCTGTAGTATTTCATTTGGTTAACACGTAATTTATCATACTGTTTATATTCCACTGACAATTTTAGGACTCGATCGTCTTGATTGAGAGAACCTATTATGGGGCCGTTATCGACTGTTATCTGCTGTCGTTTTCTGCCGCCATGGGAACTCTGTTTTGATATTTATTGAATATCAAAATATTATAACTACAATTTGTGCGGAAAATTTAGATTTTGAAATTTATGACTGTAATAATTACTAATAATTAGGTTTAAAAATTAAAGTTTTAAACTAATATTAATTATTGTTATACCTGATTTTATATTTCAGGTGTCATTGTACGGATGGGGATTGGGTGTTGCGTTTGGTAATTCTATCGTATTGCTCCTCTCTCATTCATCGTATCGACTGTTTGGCTGGTACATTGCGGCTCTGACATTTTTTCATTGGTCAGAGTATTTTGTGACTGGATTGACAAATCCTCGAAATTTAACATTATCGTCGTATATACTCAATCACAGTCCGGAGTATCATGCTGCTGTATCAGCCAGTCTGATAGAATTCTGCATCGAATGGTACTTCTTCCCTGGTCAGTTTCTTTCATTGACTATACTATGAACTATTATAATTATGATTAGATAGTAGCTAGACTGTATATGCACAATTAAAACTATAGCATTGAATTTATCATTTTATTTACGGGTAGGGATTGAATTTAAAATTTTAAATTATGTTTATGGGTGGGGGATGACAGAACTCTTACAAATTTCTATTGATGATGTGTTTAAGAAACTTTGTATATGTAAGACACGTATTTGTATATTATAGTGCTATCAATATTAACTTGCAATTGCTGACATCTTTAAATAAAAGTGTATTGAATCTATAACAAATTCTATTAATTTCTGCTAATTTGCTACTATAACCTGTGAAGATTTTGTCTTCAGTTGTTTGGTCATAATGACCAGAACTTTCCTAGCAGTCTATATAATTCCCAACATTTGCATAGCAACTGATCATCTATGCATAAATTAAAATACTGACTATGTCCAAAGTAGAACAAGCCTTTTCTCGAGTCCAGAGTGTACTTTGAAGCAGATCTGTAGCAGGAAGAGAGCTCATAACGAAATATTCTATGTTCTTAAATGTATGCTGCCTGAACTAAATCAGTTGGATTGCCAGTTAAAGATAGAATATGTGGCATAGAAATATGATTAGTATAAGTCTTAATGCTTTCTATTGTTAGACACCATAGTATAATTTATTTGTGATAGCTATTATTTGAAATTAGTATTTATATCGGGTTTTTTCAAACATTTGATCAATATGTAAATATAGGTAAAATTAACATTCAGATGAAAATTAAGTCATTTTATTGGATAAGAAATAAAATTTAAATAATAATTTAGTGCCTTGTAGCTGACAGTTTATATTTATTGTATGAAATCTCGATAATATATTATCAGTAATTTGTTGTATTGCATAATTATTTCATTTAAAAAAAATTAAGTTTGATTTTTTTCTGCATTTATCACTGATACATGGTTGTCTATAATACGATTTGGTGACTTGAAACCATAACGAGATAATGTGCACAATTTCATTATGTTGTCATCCTGTGAGCGTTGTAATTTAATTTGTGTTCGATTAAAAAATATTTGATAATTATTTAGTGTTCATACGTTTTTATTTCACATTTCAAACATTTTACTGTAATCTTTTTACTGAGAATGCCTGAGGATAGATACACAAAGATTGCAATTAACTGGAAGCCAACTCAAGGAAAAAGGAAACGAGGAGGACCTAGAAGTACTTGGCTAAATACGATCAATAAGGATTTGAGAGCATTAAACATTTCATGGGAAGACGCTGTGAAGATTGCTGATGATAGAAACGAATGGAAGAATGTTGCTGCCCTGTGTTCTGTACAGAACTCAAGGAACTGATGATGACTGTAACGTGTGTGCTTGTTATTTCAGCGTGGAAGCAGCCGAGCGTGGTGAGTGTGCTGGGACTGGTTGTTGTTGTTGCGGGTGAGTGCATGAGGAAGCTGGCGATGTTTCACTGTGCCGAGAACTTCAACCACTACATCCGCTACAGGAGAGAGGCCGGCCACAAACTTGTCACGACCGGGATATTCTCATACTCCAGACATCCGTCGTACGTTGGGTGGTTCTACTGGAGCATTGCCACGCAGGCTAGACTCTACTTGTTGATATTTACTGTGATCTTATACTGAACAGACTTCATTTTGAAGATATTTTCTTTTTTGTTTGTCAAGTGTTATAGGGCAAATGACAATTAGTTAACTGTATTAAATATGAATATATTTCATGTTTCTGTATATTAATATATTTAATGTGTAAGTATGTATCTTCTTAAATTACACACAATAAATATGTGTACTGTTTATTTAGCTGATTTTTGAAGGTCTTTGTAGTTGCTGCCTACTAGTCACTTTTTCTTACTGTGGAATTACTAAAGCCAATCACATACATACATATATAGTATTACAATTTTTGGTGTTGTAAACTAAATCTTTTGGCTTGAACAAGCTATTAATTTGGATAATTATAATTAACATAATTTTGTAATTTATATTACCAAAGATTGATGTTAAAATTTCGCTTTTATGGATGCATGGGCCTGAAATGGGAAATGAGTTTGGTGCTCATATACTTGAATATTAATAATTAAGCATAATAAAATAGTAAATCTCTTCATAACAGAATCAATAAATATTGATTCTGTTATGAAGAGATTCACTGTTTGTGCCTCTCCTCTTGCAAACAAGAACTTACAGCTACTATCAGAGGTTAAGCCTACTGTTACTCTTTCTCACTCATTGTGATTTTACTGTTTTTTTGTTTTTTATGCTTATGCTGCTTGCTTGTTTTAATGTTTTTTGATGGATGTGATACGTTATAGTATTTATACTAACTTGTAGAAATTGATTCTTGTTTAGGTTATGATGATGAATCCGGTTTGTATCGTTGCTTTTGCCGTCTGCTCCTGGAAGTTCTTCTCCGTGCGTGTCCACGAAGAGGAAAGAACGCTGATCTGGTTCTTTGGACAAGACTACCTGGACTATCAGGCAAAGGTTGGAATTGGCTTGCCGTTCATTAAGGGATATTCCTATCCCTTGCCTCCTCTTCAGTCGCAGCAAAATCACAGGGATGATAATGGTGCTATAAGATTGCACGACCCATTACCGAAAAATCAGGCCAATGGTAATGTTGCACATAAAATGAATGGTATTTCTAATGGCAATAATGGTAACACTCAGCACTGTGATGGTGTTAAAGAGGATTAGCCTGATTTCAATACTTTTGCTGATAATATTATGCGTGTTGAATTGTAAAGTTATAATACTTTTAGTGATGTTATGCTGATTTTAAGAAGTTTAAGATTTATTTTCATGTAAATGAAAACTGAATTCTCATTTTGGTACGATAAAATTTATAAAGGTTTTCTCATATTATTGAAAGATTGTGTAAATATTGCTGGACAAAATCTTGCAATGAGTAAACTTCTAAAACTTAGCTTGTGAATTATTGTTTCCTTTACATGTAGATTTTTGTATGATTGGACGTCTTAAATTGTTACACAGCTTCTAAATACATTTACCCTTCCTGCTATATTATTATCCTACAGTGTTATAATACTACTGTAGCTATAGCAAGACATGTATACTAAGTACTTCATATACTTTATTGAGAAACATTTAAGTTGTCTCTAATTTCCAACATATACTATTACTATTTTATTATTGACACAAACATGTAATTATATTCATAATCAATTAGATTAGACACAGTTAGGCTTGTAATGAAATTGCCATAATTTAAATCGATTAATAACATGCCATGACTGTTTAAGTTTTTAGAGCTACATCTAATAATTAATTGTTCTTTTAGAGGATATTGACATGTTTTGTTGCCAAGTTGTGTACATAATATTTTCATATTTGTCCTTTTTTTTTTTTTTTTTTATGTCTTTAGAATCCTATAGGGCCACAGGTCCGATGTGACAACTGTGCATATTTGAGAGATAGAGAGAAAGAGAGAGAAATAATGTTTTATTTTCACTAAATTTCACAGAGTAATAGCAGCAATGAACTTGTGACGAAGAAGAAAAGTGAAATAAACATTTTCAATATCTAAATAATAAATGCAATAAGTCCAGTAAGTGCAAAAATGCACAAAAGTAATTGAATAAAAATTAGGCCATTAATAAGGACACAAGGCGTCCTATCTAGTTGAACTATTTATTTTGAGCCGGATTTTTAAGTTGAGCATTTTTAACGTTCACGAATAGCAGACAGGTGGTTTGTTATTGTAGTTATATCTTCATTTCATTGTATTTTGCAGTACAAATATTTGCCTGGTTTGTCATATCAGTAGCTTTGCTTCTTCTAGCAGATATTTTGTGGCAGTTTAATATTATGTAGTAATTATTTTAGCTTTATTCCTCCATTGCAATCTTTATCTTTTTCAGTTCGTTTACTAGCAGTTAATTAACTTAAATTAGATAATAATTAGATAAATATTCTCAAATCTGAAATGTTATTGCTTGGGAACTGTCTATTGCTTCATGAACTGTTTTAAATCAATTCCAAGTGTGTAGATACAATGTATGTTTAAAGTGTTTCAAGTTTTATTCTGTTGTTGTAGATCTTGAGCATCTAATGCTCCCTGTCTGACTTCATATTGTCAGATTTGCACTTTTTGAAAATTTTTGAAAATAAACTATAGTTTTCTTTTTGAGGAATAGGTCCCGTTCATGAGCGCCTATGAGTGTGTAGCCGTTTCTTTTAACTCTCAGTGTGTTGGGTTTGGTGGTGAATTCTAAATAATGTGGCAACCGTAACATTAGTACCTGAAATCATCTTTGAATTAAGAATTGGATGATAAACTCAGGTAGCTATTGTAAGCAATAGTATGATTACGCATTGCATGTCGCACTTTTCTTTGCAGGAATATTTTGCTAAAAAGTAAAAAGCCAGCTAATAATAGATGACTAAATATTACGTGTACAAAATTTACCTTTCTAGTATATAGAGTACTTAAAATAATGTTTTAAATTTAGCCTAATGAGAAAGTAATGTTCTAAATTAACTTTATTAACGCTTAGTTTTCTTTAATAAATTAAAAAAAACGTAATGTGTAAAGAATTGTATGTGACGAAGTACTCAATTAGCATACTGCGGTTATGACGAAGGTTGTGATTGAATGTTCAGTATTACTCTGTGAGCTGAAATAAGTCTTCAATTTTGATTGTTTATAATTTTAGTTTTGATAAATTAGTAAATGTCGTCATTGCGCTATATGTTTGTCATTTGTATGTGTAAATAATTAATTATTCTGTTGCTAATGTGGTAGGTAAATGCTTTGAAACACTGTAGTAAATTTTCAGTTACTAATGAAAGTAACTAAGTCGCTATTTGGTAGCTGCTATGTAGTTAAATATTGTGTTACAAATGTAAGATGTTGAGATATTTGTATTGTTTGTAAGTACAATATCCTTATTGATCCAGTCATATAGCAGTAATATAGCTGTCCTGTAGTAGTCATATAGCAGTAATATAGCTGTCATGTAGTAGTCATATAGCAGTAATATAGCTGTCATGTAGTAGTCATATAGCAGTAATATAGCTGTCATGTAGTAGTCATATAGCAGTAATATAGCTGTCATGTAGTAGTCATATAGCAGTAATATAGCTGTCATGTAGTAGTCATATAGCAGTAATATAGCTGTCATGTAGTAGTCATATAGCAGTAATATAGCTGTCATGTAGTAGTCATATAGCAGTAATATAGCTGTCATGTAGTAGTCATATAGCAGTAATATAGCTGTCATGTAGTAGTCATATAGCAGTAATATAGCTGTCATGTAGTAGTCATGTATCAGTCATGTAATAGTCATATAGCAGTAATATAGCTGTCATGTAATAGTCATATAGCAGTAATATAGCTGTCATGTAGCAGTCATGTAATAGTCATATAGCATAATATAGCTGTCATGTAATAGTCATATAGCTGTCATGTAGTGGTTATGTAGTAGTCATATAGCAGTAATATAGCTGTCATGTAGTAGTCATATAGCAGTAATATAGCTGTCATGTAATAGTCATATAGCATTAATATAGCTGTCATGTAGTAGTCATATAGCAGTAATATAGTTGTCATGTAATAGTCATATAGCATTAATATAGCTGTCATGTAGTAGTCATATAGCAGTAATATAGCTGTCATGTAGCTGTCATGTAATAGTCATATAGCAGTAATATAGCTGTCATGTAATAGTCATATAGCAGTAATATAGCTGTCATGTAGTAGTCATGTAGCAGTCATGTAATAGTCACAGAGCCGTCATAGCGCTATTTACATTATGATTCATTGTCTTGTGGAATGTTACGTTATACAGTTTTGTTACAGTCTACCGAAAGGCAAGTTTATGTTATCTTTTATCAAATGGTATTCAATAAGAAGACCGAATATGTTATTGCCACAAAACAAAAATGGATGCTCCATTGAGCGAAAGGTGTTTCATTGATTACACAGCCATATCTCTGCCGTAATTTTCTAAAATAGAATTAACATAGCAAGGCGGCGTGGAACTGAAATGCGGAATATACCGTGCTATGCAGAAATGTCTAGCAGACAATTAATGGGAGAAGCAGAATTATCACCAAATATTATAAGAAACTTGCAGAGTTGTTATCGGTCATTGTATCTGTTAGAAGTAGGATATGTTGGATGTTGATTAAAAAATGTATAACAGGGAAAAGTTTTTTAGAGAATGTCAGGCCGAGGGCACACATTTATATCACTAGCACTAATGAGCACCATCAGGCAACCCAAATATCTATGAGATTTCTTGATACCTGTTTGATATGCTTTAGATTGTTAACCACTTGGTAATGTGGTTAAGGACTGATCATACTACCGATTTTAAATTCGATTATAAGTAGTTTAAGATTTGATGTTGAATTGACAGTAAATAGTTATTGCATATTTGTGCGTTATAAGGGTTGTGTATTTATAATGTGCAGATTTTCTCATTTAAGTCATTAGAGTAATTTAAGTGTTCTAATCACTTAAATGACTTCATTTATGAATGAATTGCTGCTAGCGTATATAAACTGTGTAGTGTGGGTGAAGACCTTTTTACAGAATGATCGTAGCAGACATTTGTGATAATACTAACATTACCAATTGAATAATTGCTACAATAGCACGGTGATCTCGGTTTACAGTAAATGTATTGTCTGTGAAATCCATGATTTGAAGAGAAAAACTGACGTTAACTTCGTAATTATTGATGGATTGATTTTAAAATATAATTGACTGCATTGCAACTCTGCTTGCTTTAACGAGTATTTTGTCGCTTTGATATTTAATTAGGCATATTAGGTGACTAAAATTCTTCCTATTGAACGCTGAAGTGTTTTACTTTGTATCTGCCTTTTTGTTTTAACTTAAAAGTGTTTTTTTGGTAGAATAGTGAATACTCTAACCCAAACTATTGAACCAGTATGTTCGATTTCTTAAAAATTAGCTATAGGTTCTGGACTAACTGAATTCTATCTTTTCATTCAGTCTTTACTTTTCTAAGGGAAATGAAAGCTTACTAGTGCCCTACTTTTAAAAGAATGTGGACCTCATTCGTTAGGGCTGAATGAATGCTAGTATGCACAAGTTGGGATGAGTTTGTTACACCCAGAGTTGAATCTTAACCTCTTGTGACTGAAGCAGTCCTATTACCAATATGTAATCTCTGATCTCTTGATATTCCCGGTGGCTAATGCTGCTATATTTCTCTTTACATGCATAACGACGTTTTGTACATATTTTGACGTGTTACAAGCTATAGCATAGTTACATTTTGTAAGAGCTAATGTTTAGTTTAAATATGGATTTGTTTGGCGTTAGATAGTCACGCTAGTTGTACTAAAAATCTGGTAGCACACTTGCGAGATAGGCAAGAGACTGCTGGTTCGAAACTCTGTCACGTCCTTGAAGAGAGTCTATAAATCTAGTGTACTTTAATTTAAATATACATGCGTGTATGCCGTGTACAGTGACATTGTGTTATTTATTGAGATAAATGTTACGTATCATTAGTAGATGTTTCAAACTGCATTTAATAATAATTTCATTGCTACAGATATTTCTATAGTATATTATTTGATTGCAAGCTTCCTTATTTGGAGAAATATTTAAAGTATGACGTTGGCTGTGAATATCAATACAAAATCGTTATTTAATAAAATATTTGTAATTATTTCTCTCTCTCTCTCTCTTCATTCTCACTCTCCTCTCTTCATCTCACTCTGGTGCTCTGCCATTGATGTTTTTCACTCTTCGTAAAGAGCATCGATTAACCAGTTAATCCCTTCACAGTTGGCTATGCTTTACCCCCGCCTTAATGTGGTCAGTACCTTTGAAATAATTGCTTATGAGGTGGTTTGCCTTTGCATTGTTCATTTCTTGCTCAGTCGACTCGTGCGATACGACTAGTTTGCGGTTGATCTATTTCTCAGTTGCCCGGACGTAACAAGGGGATTTCATTCTTTACAGTTATTTTACGATCATGTGGGTTATTAATATATTAGGATCATAAATGAGAATTTTTACTCTATTTCTAAAAATCTGTAATTTAGAGTGTTACCAAATCATTGCTTTAAAAGATCTACGGGGACTTGATGGAATGAAAAGATTTACGTTGTCTTGCAAATTGCATACATGTATGTTTAGATCCATAGCGTAATTGATGGCAAAACTGACAGATAATTATTTTAATATTAAGCAAAATAGCCCATATATTACTGTCCAAAGTAAATAGTTTGACTTCTATATTAATATTTTGTAGCGTCGAGGTTATACGTCAATATACATTATTATATTATTTTTATAATAATGATAATTATTATTATAAAAATAATATAATAATAATGATAATTATTATTATTATTATTATTATTATTATTATTATTATTAGCAGTATCTTCAAATCTACTAAATCTATGCCCGCTGATTAATAGTTAATTTTTATTATTTTTTTATTAATATATTTATCACACGCATTTCATATGAGGTACATGACAAATGTTCAACAATAGAATACATGATCTCTCTTTCGATCTAGTTTGTTCTGCTAATTGGCGGGTCCAATGAACATATTCATAATCACAGACTACTCTGTACGAGCTTACAGTTACTAAAAAGTTGATAAAATCTTTAAGTCTACGCCTTTGTCAAAATCTTTATGTAACCCTTTGCTTGATAGGTTCTAGGTATAAGGGGAAGATAGTCTTCTGAGGTGAATTTTCATTGTCTTCTTCAGTTTTATGTCTATTTACCTCTTACGACACTTGCAGTTAACTGTTCGTCTATTTTGTAGTGACACTGACACTACACGTACACTAGTAACCAAGGAATATAATCGTGTTAACCAATCCCCATTGTAAATATATTACTAATATATCTGCTTAAACTCACTGTCGTTTTAGGTCTAAACTAGTTTAGCTTCAGCAGTTTATTTTAACTACAGCTTAACCTTTTATGTGGTTTATATTTGCACTAGAACGCCGCTAGCCGCTATAGGCGGTAATACTCTATAAAGGAGTAGAATTCTAATCTCTAATCTTTTAGGTCTACTGGTCATACTCGAGCTACCGTCGCAAGGTTAACATACAACCTACTTTTAAAATCATGCCGCTGTTTGGAATACAAACCATCGCAGAAAAGATAGTTGGAAAAATTGATCCGATATATTTTTACAATATTATTTTCTATTGATCAGAATAGTAATTCATTGTATACGATGGTCATTAGGGAATTGCTTAAGTTGTATGCTGCACAACCACTTCTATCGGTTGATCAGATATTTTCTTTTATATGATCGTCCGTCACTGATCGATTCTGCAGATTATTACACAGTTAGATGAGTTTGAGTATTATCACTGGCTATATCATTGATATTATATTGATCATGTAGTCTTCTTTCTTTCTTTCTCTCTCTCTCTCTCTCTCTCTCTCTCTCTCTCTCTCTCTCAAATTATATATTCCTAGTGTCTGTGTGCTTTTCAACGTCAGAAAAGGCATTCGATTGTTGAGCAAATATGCTCCAGAAACTGTTACAAAAATAAAAATCATGCCGATCCTAGCTAAACTGGGATTCAAGGTTAGTTCGAGGGAAGATGACGATGATGATTGACTGTGTCTTTACACTCTTTAGAGTGCACTCTATTGATCAATAAGTTGATCTCATCATCATGGCTCTGCCTTTGTCTAACCTTCATGAAGCCCTTATTTATTTATTTAAATTATTCAATCACTTCACGCAATAGAGATAGAAAAGTCTCACAAAAGACAGCAATTCACATGAAATGAAAAAGACACAAAGGTCCGAAGACTCTAACATGTACCCTAATCTTAGCCTAACCCTTAGCTTTGATGTGAATGCGATTTTTGTTACAGCTTCTCATTGACTTCAACTGTTACTGCTTAAGACTCCCCATTCGACAGCAGCAGTTAACGTTTAGTGTGCTACACGGTGGCTGAAATGCAGAATACTGCACGAGTAATATACCAGAGAGAAAAATCTGAGTTTGGAGCAGCTGTAATTAAATTTAACAATTTACACGATATTTTGAAGGATCACGATATTTTTTAAACATTTGAATGTCTCATATTGCGTCAGAAATATTCATACTCATATGCGTCAAACATATTGCGTCAAACAATTGAATTAAACTTATGTTTTACGGGATAACATAACACAACTTGAATGTCTTGATGGCGTAGGGGTAACGTCATGAAGTTTCAAATGACAAATCCTGAGGTATATTGAACCCTCGTGGGTTCGAATCCCAGCCGCGCCGATCTGAGAGTAAAATCTCGGACATTCACTGGACTGGTTACACGGAAATGGAATAAATTGCCTAACGGTTTAAACTGGTGGTATTAAAAAGTGGTAGATATCAACATAGTTGATCATTTCACTATAATGCGTGTTTACTTAACTTTTTACAACGCCGTTATTAAATGGCTGAGTTCTGTCAATCTAGCTGAATAGCACCTCCTTGCATGATAGATATTTTGACTATGATCGGCAGGACGATATTCTCAACGACTCGCTTCTATAACAGTTCAGTTATTTCAAGATATCCAGGCCCTTAATCCGTACAGGTTTAGAACATTATGTAAATCCGAAAAACCGAGCTTTTTGTTTACGGTTAAGCTTTAATTGGAGCAACTCATAATTTCATACTAGAGCTATTTAGAGAGCCCAAAGATTGAACAAAACTGCAAAACTAAGTCTTCGCAGGCTATTGCCGTATTTGTTCCAAGTTTAAAATGTAAGCATTAGGGAGTTTGGTGAGAGTTGTTAAAAGGCGAAGCATGCGTATATTGGATAAGATCTCTAAGAGAGAATTTATTTAGCAATATAGTACTGAATAAAGGTATAAGGTACATGTACCTTATAATATACATTATAACAGGTAATATACTTGTACAACTGTACATGTTGCTATTACCGACAGTAGCACTCTAGTTGTTGCTGTTGTTATTGTCTTTGTTGCTGTTGTTGTCCGGAAAATTCTATTCATGCGAGGTTATTTAGTGTGTACATTCAGCTCAAAGCCTGTTTGAATGCAATAAGTGTCATGTGACAAGTGTAACTATAGATACAGTAGTTAACATATACCTAACATTTACCTGTCTTAGAAGAGAATTTTGTTCAATAATTGGCCCAATATCTCTCTCGTGTTATGCCAAGCGGCAGGTCCAAGGTACATATTTCTACTCACGTGCTGATTTTCACGCTCCATAAAGAATAAAGAGCACACCATCGATTAACGAGTTAATCCCTTCACTAATGAAAATGCAATATCCACACCTTAATATAGCTTGGAAATAATATGGCTCTGAGGTTGTTTCCCGTTGCCTTCCTCTGATGGCCTCCTGTATATGCGTCCTATTTCACTATCAATGTACAAAAATATGATTTCTGTATATTTATAGTATTCCTAATTGCCGCATTTAGCTTGAGGTCGGGTTAAGGATTACACGTCATTGTTAAAAAAATAAAGACTAAACTTAAAGATGCCTTTTAAGGGCGTATTGTTAGATTCTGGTTGTGGTCCTTCAGTTACAGCAATGTATCACATATCGTGTGGGTTTCGCTCAGTGCTGCATATCAATAACACATGTCGTCTAGCCTCTGCAATAACACCAGTGTGCTACTCCTGGGATGTCAAATTGACTGGACAGAGGTTATACACACTCCAATCCTGAACATTCGCTCTCCCTCTCTCCGTCTCTCTTTCGCTCTCAGAGTTTCTCTCTCGCTCTCTCTCTCTCGCTCTTTCTCTCGCTCTTTTACTCACTCTTTCTCTCGCTCTCTCTCTCTTTTCTCTCTCTCTCTCTCAGAGTTTCTCTTTCTCTATGTATCTCACTCTCTCTCTCTTTATCTCTGTATATTTGTCTCTCTCTCCCTCTCTCTCTCTCTCTCTCTCTCTCTCTCTCTCTCTCTCTCTCTCTCTCTTCCTCTCTCGTCCTCCATATATCCTGAGGAGGATGCAAAATAAACAAAGCCAAGAGCGAAATGTGTAGAAGCTTAGTCAAGTCAATTCGGTCTTCATGCAATCTCTAAGTACTTGATGATATGATAGTTATATACGAGACACAATATCCCACACAGAATACTCAGCTAGCTGTAGTGTATATCATATATTTTAAAACGTCCATAAATTGATCTGCAGGATATTCCTGAATAAGTTATGCTATACTTCTTAGTACAAAATTTTAGACATCCGGCGTAAAGATATCGAGCTAAATATGTCTAATCTCATCATTCTAGACTTACTACATCCATTCGAGCCCTGAGGCATACTGTTGAAAGAGTCTTCCACGCTACCGGTCCAAGATAAATTATCCAGTTTAGTGATGCTCAAGTATTTCAATAAAAAAACACAACTTGGATGAATGCTCAGGGTCTGAGTGGAATTGAGTTTTTTGTAGAATGTAAATGAATTCTCTCTCTCTCAGTGCACTACCTACTGGCAGGTCTATGGTATATGACGCCTCCACTCTTCTGTGTCTTCCGCTTTCCTCTTCATTTCCACATATGAATGGGTGCAATGAATTACTCTGGATATAATGTCTCAAATTAAATAGGCTCAATAACTTAGAATAAGCTGAACATATTGGCAAGTTATTTGATTGCCGTCCAGTAGGTGCAAACTTCAAATGAAAAGTAATCCAGTGCTCACCTTGTCACTGACATTCTTCTGAGGCAAGCAACTCACACTAGATTTGAATTTAGGCTTTTTAGCCATCAGGTAACCGACTTAGAAAGGCAGTACCTGCACCAACGTCCACTGTTTTAATTAATTTAAACTTACGTACAATATTTTATTCATTCTTTAATGTTACTTCATAGACCTTGCGAGATCGCTTAAATTACACATCGGTCAGTCTCACACTCTAGTAACTTAAGATGCAAATATTATCATCCACAATTTTATATCAGGACTGAACAATCGGGGGTTTCTGCGTGCTACCGGTCCAAAAGTAAACTATATGCACAACTCTGGGGTTTGAAATCTTGATTCTTTTCTGTCTCCCCATTGTACTCACGTCACTGACACTCTTTCGAGTCATGGAAACTGACGCTAAATTAAGATTTAGCCTTTGTTTTGACTGCACCAGATTATTGGCATAATTGGCAGATAGGTTATATGACAAGCAGAATTCCTATGCGGTTCACTGGCAGACTTCTCAGACAGCATCTGCTGTGGCACGGAACAAGTTTAACTCCACCTCGTAGCTTTAAATTAATCGAATAGTTATATTGGATATTAGGCTGCTTTGATTTTTAACGCATCATCAGACTGAACATGCCCGTGAGCAGGCAATCGTGAGTAAGCAATCGGGTTGGTCTAATTCAGACCCAGAAATTCAATTTAGTCCGGCACTTTATGAGAAAAAGCCGAGAGGGTCCAGACAAATACCAACAGGAATAAGCGTTAAAATCACCCGATTAACAAAACCATAACATCTAATGCTCGATATGTGTCTTACGCGGTGATCGATTGTAGGTTAAAAATTTCAGTCAAATAAATAAAGTCAATGGCGCGTCGAAGTGTGTGGCAAAGAGGAATATAAAACAACAGTAGAGTCTGGAGTGCCATGACCTTGAGAAAACAATGATTATTAGCAGGAGCAGCAGAATAGCAGGACATGAGGATAAGCAGCAGTAGTGGAATCAAAAAATGGAATGGTTTCCTTTGGAGGGTTTGGCGGACTAGTTGGCAGCCAGTTTGTATGATAGGCTATGGTTTAATAAAAATAAATAAAATAAAAAACAAAATGTAGCATTTAATATATTCTCTGAAATTAGAGCTATATAGTAATATCAATTGTTTAAGAATTAAAAAATTTCCTAAATGAGAAAATAGATTTAGAACTTGACTAAGTTTAAATACAAGTTTCTCGTTTAGGAAAATTTCCTATTTAAATTTTCTAATTTTTCTCATTTATATTCCTTAACAACAGCACATATTCTTGTACCACACATCACCGAAGTAACCAAATCATTCAAACTGATTTGCAGAATAACAAATATGCGAGAAAAATGAAATTAGAAGTAAAAAATCTCCGGGATATGTAAATACTGCTATATTTTAACATATTGAGTTTTGTTAAATGATGACATCATTGAATTCAGTACTTTAATTTAAATAATCAATGAATTCGTTGTCTTACTTAGCTCTCAGCTCAGCATAGAGAAGTAATTCTCAGGTTTGGATAGACGTTTGCCACAATTGTCTAAATAGATTTTAGATTTTAAGCTTCCGCTTAAAATCCGAACTTTAATTTAAAGATATTGTGTATAAATAACTATATATAATTATATATATATATATATATATATATATATATATATATATATATATATATATATATATATATAATCATACATATATATACAGGGTGAGTAGAAAAAAGTGATAACATCTGCAAAAAGTTTGAATATATATATATATATATATATATATTTTATATTTGTGTGTGTGTAATAATTTATATAGATAATGCATATTATAATTGTAGATATAAAATTTTATTTAAACTAAATAAATTTTGTATTATATGTATAACTGTTTACTATAGATCTTACTATTCGAACACTATTGCTAACTATTGCTAGATAAAGTTAAAACAGAAATTATTACTAACCTTCCATATCTGCGAAAAGCAGTTAAAAGTAGGATGAAGAAAAACCGACAGATAAAGATGTAGAAGATAGAAGAGCAGCAGTAAGAAACAGGTAGGTAGAGAGAGAGAGAGAGAGAGAGAGAGAGAGAGAGAGAGAGAGAGAGAGAGAGAGAGAGAGAGAGAGAGAGAGTTTGAGAGACAGAGCTAGAGAGCGAGGAGGAGAGATGGAAAGAGAGAGAAAGAGAGAGAGAGAGAGAGAGTGCGCGCGCGAGAGAGAAAGAGAGCTAAAGAGTGAGAGAGAGAGTGAGAGAGCTAGCGGGAGAGAGCTAAAGAGAGCTAGAGAGAGAGAGAGAGAGAGAGAGAGAGAGAGAGGGAGAGACAGAGAGAGAGAGAGTGAGAGGGAGAGAGAGAGAGAGAGAGAGAGAGAGAGAGAGATAGGTTGTTGAGGCCTGGAGAGTTCGTGACGGAGGTGAACAGGGACTTTAAATTAATTGAAGGAAGTTGTTGCACAGCTGATGAACAGGTGATGAACCTAAGTGCCTTGCGCTTTCATGGAATAATTATAACCTGGAGCTTCTAAATTCACCCATACTTGACAACCACTGCTGCATCGAGATGCGCAAATTTGTTGCGTAAAATTGCGGAAAAAAGTTACGGACAAATTTACATAAAAAGTGATTTGTACAAAAGAGTGGATTTATGATGGACTGATGGTTACTCAATACGAAACCAGTCGATCAGGCAAATCTACACTACACCGTGGCAGCGTGGACCTTAAAACGATTTAAGGTTTTCTCAATGGGAACAAGCATTTGGAATTGCAGCTGTGAGGAATCGGAATATAGAACTTCCGATCAATATGACATCCATGTTATTTAAAGATTGTGCATCAGTTCATACAGAGAGTTATCTTAACTTTTCAGCTGAGAGTTAATTAAAACTTAATAACTTCGTTGGAATTTTGGAGTATAATGGGCTAAATTGATTTTCATGATTTCAATTCCTGAATGTAAGAAAATAAAATATTAAATAGGGAAATGAGTTTGTGTTGGACTTTTAATTATTAAGGCATAATTTATGAAGATCCTATATGTGAAGCTATCACAAAGGTCACTGAGAGTTACCTTTAGTTAATTTTGCTTTTGTTTAATAACATGGCTCTTTCTAAAATTAAGCAACGTTAAAATGCATAAAGTAACCTTGACTTTTGGTCTTTCGACCCGTGTAATATTTAACTGGAATATCGGGGGAGTGTTCCCCAAATGTTGATTTAAATATTTATTAACAGAACTCTAAAACACAGTTTAGCGTATACTTCTGCAACAAAATCTATAGTCTGAAAAGATCTGGTGCAGCTTCGAATCTGAGGCATCTTGCTTAACAGGCAAACACGCTACCAGCTCTGCCAACAACCAGCGCAATATCTTATCTATTGTCAGCGGCGGTAGAGATGTTGATTTTACATATTTATAGTTATATTTTTCTTTCTTTATCACGAAACAACTTGATAAAAAGCATCCAATTCCAGGTACAACATACTAATAGCTTAAGCCACCACTTTCTCATAAGAAACTAAGCGTTAATAATAGACTATAATATTGTTTTAAGAATATTGGGTATTATTGTTCATAATATATCTAAGAGTATAATATGTTTTCGAAGTTCTTATGCGACGAAGATTCTCATGAGTGCCTTGTGCCTGAGGTATGCATTGATTTTGCACATATTGTATTGTATTTTGTTGCCTAATAAATAAGCTAATGTTAACGTCAGTTTCCTCATTCGAAAGCGATGTCAGTGACGGGACAGCCCAGGATTTGAACCCCGCACATACTGATACGCGATCGAGCATCTTACCCACATCGCCACTGGCTCCAACCAGTATCATACAATTATGATACCATGATCTTTTATGAAAACAAAGTACTAAATAAATACGCCTCTTAAAGAGATCTTAGAGTCCAGAGATAACAAGATTGTCCCCCAAATGACCCTAGCGCAGTGTGCAAAACCTAATGTAAATGACTCTATTGTTGTGCAGAACAAAGTACGAAATAAATACGCATCTTAAGAGATCTTAGAGTCTAGAGATAAAAGAGATTGTCCATCTAAATGTACCTCTCCAAACTAATGAAGTGAAATACTAGCTCCCCCTACACTATTTATCCCGGTAGCGCCACGGGGCTGAAGCCGCGAGGTTACAGCCGCTGCTAGGCCTGATGGACGCCCGCAGTCTCGGCGTCACGCCCGAGAGAAGAGGGGCAGACTGCCGCGCTCAGTCGGGATCGGCTTACCGGCTCGGTGAGTTGTAAGAAGTTTATAACTGCATAACCTGCGAACAGCTGATCGGAGCTGTGTGCAAACTCTGCGTGTTTGCGATGGTTGAGAAACTGCACTGTAACTTTCTAGATGTGTATTCATGATTAGTTATGAGAAAACAGTTAAATGTTTATGCTATAAGAGACTGGCAATGCATGTTTTGTAAAATACAATTGATATGTATTGATGTTGACTTAGAGTCATCGTTATTCTTGTATTGTATATTCCCGGTTACACACAGGATCCCGAAAGACTTTTAAATTCTTACTTAATTCATAATTTAGACGAATGTTGAGTTCGAAACTCCAGTCTCACAAGTACGGTCTTAAGTCATTCCATCATAGTCAATGTATAGACTTATTTTCATAGTCAAAATATTGGCTATTTACTTTCGTAGTCAAAAGATAGACTATTTAAATTTTGACTCAAATTATAGACTATTTACTTTTAAACTATAAATATTATATAATCTTTATAAATAGGCACAATTTAAGCCACCATTTCAGCATCAACATCGAAGGTTGAGTAGATCTGTTTTTAGATCCAGCGCTTGTATAACACACTGGAGTAAAATTGGATTAATCTGGGTCTATTTCGTCCAAATTATTGACGATTTTCTTGACTCTAATGGTCATCTCAACCAAATTTAGAGTTAGAAATAGGCTTAATTCAAGCGCCATTAGTTTCATATTTTAAGTAATCAGAATTATTTAGTTATAAAATAAAGTGATGAACATTTTATTTTATACTGTAAAGGAAAACTATGCTCTACTATTCAATTCCAGATCATAACATTTCCTTCAAGCACTAACATATTCAATTGCTCATATACGTGTAATAATAATAACGGCACTATGGGTTAAGAAGCACATATTCTTGTTTTAGTCCCATTTCCTCCTTCCTCTCCATGTCTATTAATAATCGTTGCCTTTTGATGGCGCATCAGTTACAGCCTAGTCGATTTAAGAAGAGCCTTCCAACATCATGGGACTTTTTATTCAAAGCTGTTAACAATCAGTCTTCCAAGGTGGTCACCCAATCATGTTTTAACCGAGCCAGTGTAGCTTAACTTCGATTACTGATGCTCAACTAAACCAAGTGCGCTAAATCCAGCCGTTCCCAAATATATCAAAGCTATTAATATTATTAGATAGGAATTACACTAATATCACTGCATCAACGCATTATATAAATGCTAACAAGTGCTTAATTGAATAAAAGAAATTTAAAAACCTGTTTCAATATGAATGAATTAAATGAACTCTTCATTTATTGAGTAAGGTTAATTGGTTGCTATTAGATATACTCTCTCATCTATTCGACCACACATCCAATCAAACAACTACTTATCCACTTACAATCATTTAGTTGCCGAATTAGGCGATCGGTTGTGTGACTATTTCTAAGTTCTTCATTCAAATATAGATTCATTCAAGTGCTGGAATCAAAGCACAACACAGTGTGAGATTATTATTCAATACGAGATTATTATTCCAAAGTGTGCGGCCATAGCTACAACTTGATATACATGTACTTATTGTAACCAAGTTTTCACTCTTTCAGATAAATATCACTAATTAACTACCTGTATGTAGTTTACTTGCACCACTTACAGGATTATTTCAAATCGTAAAAAGAAACCGAATGCTGACGATTGGCTGGATTATATCAGTGTCTGTTGAATAAGAAGGAGGGGCGTCCATTTTGACTTCCGATCTTTACAAAGCTAAAGCAAGGAATCCATGATGCCCTCTGGCGGTATACGCAGTAGGACACGGATACCCGTCCGGATGTCCCATCGATTGGGAAATATGCCATCCCTCTATGTATGGATATGCGTAGCAGTTGTCGTAAACTCTTCCGTGAAACAAGTCCTTGCCGAACAGGTGCGTTGTCGCTTCTTTCGTAATTAAGGAGTTCGATTGTAGTCAGAAATTTAGCGTAGTCTAAAGATGAGATATGAGATAAAATGAGTTAGTTAATCGTTCGAAAGTCACCATCAGTGACGCGTATTTTGGTTGTGTCAAAACTCTGCAGCAATCAGACTCTTCAAGTCGATGCACTTTAAATGGAATCGTAAAACTGAAGAATGTAAAAAACCTTAAAGCTTTTTGATGCAAACTTTTCATAAGACAAACGCCGATCAAACTAGGCCTATTGAAGGAGTTCAGTTGTCAATGTAATATGTAGCTACTGGTGTGCGGCGCTTGTCGGGGGTTTAAAATATCATTTCTGTTATTCGATAAAATACTTGCAGCTGAAATCGCCGGCTGCTTAGATTGCTTTAAACGGTTCACTTTGAAAACGTAAAGTTAACGTTAAAGTTATTAGGCTGCCTATTTTAAGACTACAATATAGGATTCATCCTGGTATTGCGTTATCGACCGAAAAAAACGGGCTGGTAATGAAGCGTTGATGACGCAGTGGATGCTGACGTCATCATGAGACCATGCTGACGTCATCATGAGACCAAGCTGACGTCATCGTGAGATCATGCTGACGTCATCATGGACTAAGCTGACGTCATCGTGAGACCATGCTGATCATCATTGTGTCAATTTTTTATTTAATTTAAAAATTGACTAGCCCCTCTAACTCCCTCTCCCCGAAAAACTGTGTAATTTGAGGCGATTTATATTTAACTATTATATAAGCCTGCTTTTTCAGTCACGAGGTATTCACAGTAAATTTCGTATTTATTGCTAATATTTAACAATTATCCCTTGGAATTAGCTCAGCAAATTTCTGACTACAGTTTTAGAAGCATCTAAAATGAGCTAAAAATTATAGTGCATTTTTCTTTTGCCTGTGCTCTTTATTGCAGCAGACTAGTAGTTAGTTACATTATTGATTTGTTTGAATGGTCCGGTTGGAGCACTTTTCGCTCGGTTGTCGCGGAGTTTGTGCCAAGTTAACTTCGTTAACAGTTAACTGTGGGAGCAGAGCCGACGAATGTTTGCCACACTTGTAACGCTAGCGTTTGCTTCCGGTCAGAGGTAAACTATGGCTGAATACACGTTTTTAATCCTCGAGGTTTGCGAGACCGCAGTACAAACTCTTATTAGTTGACAGAGCGAACAATGCTGCCATAGATTTAAACTGATTTTGTCCTAGTGCTTTCTCAACTGTTAATTATTGAGGAACAAGCTTCCCTGAAGAGCTGAGACATTGTATAACAATTATTTGGGGGTTTAATAGATGACCATTGCTGGCTATATTTGTATATTTGTAGCAACATATCATTTGTAGATATCGATTGTAGCAACAATCGTATTAACAGTGGCTATATTTGTTAAATTTGCTTTAACTCGTTTTCAATCGAAAGCCGTGGCTTACTTAGACTTTCGTATAATACTGAGTTGGTTATTTTAAAACGTTAAAAGATGTTCAGATAAAAAGTTCGAAATTGCATGGTTGTGATTATGCGAGGGCAGAACTGAAAGGCTTGGCAGGAAATACTGACGACTAACACATAATTGATGTATGACCAGCAGTTGAATTCATTACGTCTATGCCGCAGCACCCAGAGTCTGGCGTAGAAAGTTTTGTGTAGCGCTCACGTCTGTCTCGTTAAATATTCATTCAACACTTTCTAGTAACTTTCTTCTCCACAGTCTGCGGAATATCTTTCCAGGCAAATCCTTCAACTAGTAAAACACCTCCGCTTTCTGTCTGCAAGGCGTGTCTACTCGAGCAGTCAGTCGTTTGCTGATGATGACTGTTGCAGATGGGCTTTTGAAAAAAGTTGACCCTTAATATAGTGATCATGTAAACCCGACGTTAATTAAATCCAATTGTATACCAGTAAATTAATTTAGATTTTGAAGAATGTTTTGTATTAATCTTGTGGCAGTGGTTTATTCTTATTTATGAGCTTAACTTTAATGTTTGCGTTTGTAAATAATTCGTCTTATTTGTAAGTAGTTGTCTTTACCAAACAGCAAAACTCCTTGAGTTTTTATTAGAAATTTATTAGAAATACTCTTAAATAATTGTTAAGTACGAGAAAAATATTCTAAGTGAATAGCAGTGTAGCTCGTCGATATAACATACGCCAAGCAACATGGACTTTATGTCAAAATCTCACTTTTTGTTCGCAATTAGTCCAATGAAGTTTGTTGATGTATTACTCCGCACGAAACCCGGATGGTTTGGTTAGCCTTTTGTGTATCCGAAATGACTTGATTAATCTGCTTTATAATTGGAAATTTAGTTAAGCCGGTAAAATGTTGATTGGTTAGCTGCTGGTGAAATTGAGCTAAACCGGTGGCATGTTGACAAGTTGTTCAATATTTGGTGCAGGGTTCAAATCCAGTGCTGTACCCGTCACATGCTGTAGAGTATAAAACTGTTGTTAACCTTGACTTTAGCTTTTTAACTTACTGATTATGTTTATCTGTTGTATACCTATCAGTTTACCAGTTGTATTATTTATTGAATGTCTTAATAGCGTTGGGGTAACGTCATGAAGTTTTAAATGACAGATCCTGAGGTGAATTGAACCCTCGCGGGTTCGAATCTCAGCCGCGCTGATCTGAGAGTAAATCTCGGATATTCACTGGACTGGTTATACGGAAAATGGTTTAAATTGCCTAACGGTTTATACATGTGGTATTAAAAAGTGATAGATATCAACATAGTTGATAATTTCACTATAATGCGTGTTTATTTCTTTTTTACTTTACCTGAAATTTATATGCATCACTAACTTGATAATTCTGAACCTTACTGACGCACATATTCACAAAACATAAAGACTTGCAAATGAGAGAAACGGGTCTCAGATTCCAAACTTGAAGACATCAGACAACATTGGTAATGAATAATGTCAGAATAGCTTTAATTCTCTTTGTGGTTCTATACTTTTCTGTTAAAAGCGTTAACTCTAATTCTTGAAGTACGATATAATAATTATTCGAATGAACTTTTATTCTCTGAAGCTTGTTATTGTCAATGTTCTCCTATTGAAGATGCATGTAGTGATGAGCTATATTAATCCCATCACTGATGCTCTCTCTCTCTCTTAGTGCTCTGCCTACTGGCTGGTCCATGGTATATAACGCCTCCACTCATCTCAATCTTCCGTTTCCTCTTCTTGTCCACATGCGAGTATCTCTTTAAATCATCCATAACATTAGTTTAGATCTACCATTATTCTTGAGGGATTCTGCTTATGACGAGATGGGCCCCTTATGCATTCCTCAGCTTCAACTAACATTTACTGGGCAGGGGCGTCATACCCTGAGAAAACTGTCCTGTTTACCCAAAGCACTGATGCATTAACCATCATTAACCATTAATCAATTCATGAACCCCCAGGCCAAGTGCTGCCTTTGGCTTGGTATATAGTTAATCTTTGAGGTGATGCATCGGTACTTCCCAGCAATATTTATCTCTTGATCTTACTGTATGATGTGCTATCTCTCTCCGTTCTGCTGCTCACAGCATGAAGTTGTAAATAATTGTTTCCACGTAACACATACAATACTATAGACATTACCAAGGTTCTCAAGCTCTGGGCCGCGAGCCACAGTTAGGAGCGCGACCCACGATCTGTGGCTCGCGGCCCACGACGCAATGTATCGGGAGAAGATTTTATTGTGCTCATCGAGTACTTCTAGGCTATATCTCTGTGTTTCCACGTAACACATACAATATATACAATACTATAGACATGACCAGGGTTCTCAAACTGTGAGTCGCGAGCCACAGATAGGAGCTCAACCACGACGTAATGGATAGAGAAATGATTTTTAGTGACTCATCCAGTTCTAAGAAATTTTTGTTATGGCTAGACTAGAATGGTATGTTCAGCTCAAGTGCAATAAAGAATTTCTTTCGTTTTCTTTACCGCAAATCTTCCTGGATTGTTGAGGAGTATGGAGTTCTCAAGTACTGGAATGTCAAATTCTGAAAATCGTGAAGTTAATGCTAATCTGTGGGCTTAAAGTTTGAGAGACGATATGACATTTTCATATATTAGTTATTTACGATTTGAAAAGTTTGCAATGCCGACTTTCTAAAGATTTCAATTGTTTCGTAAAACAATTATGCTGTAGAATTTCCAATTTATTTGGGGGAACATTTCTTTATCGGTTTAAGTTATTCATTTAAAACTAAACAAAAGTTCCTCCTGTACCTCTTGTATCTCCTGTATCTAGTTTTCTGTATCTTCTGAACGACTGTACCACATGCATCTTCTATACCTCCTGTATTGCCTATATCTCCAGTACCACCTGTACCTCTTGTACCAAGTCTTCTTTACCTACTGAACGACACTGCCGCCTGTATTACCTGTACCCCTGTACCACCTGTATCTCCTGTACCACATGTATCTCCTGTACCACCTGTACCCCTGTATCACCAGTACCTCCTGTATCATGTGTAATACTTGTACCTCTTGTACCTCCTGTACCACCTGTACCTCTTGTACCTCCTGTACCACCTGTATTACCTGTACCTTCTGTACCTTCTGTACCACCTATACCTCCTGTACCTCCTGTACCACCTGTACCACCTGGACCACCTGCATCACCTGTACCTCCTGTATCACCTGTACCTCCTGTATCACCTGCACCTCTTCTACCTCCTGTACCTCCTGTACCACCTGTACCACCTGTACCTCCAGTATCTCTTGTACCACCTGTACCACCTGTACCTCCTGTACCTCCTGTACCACCTGTACCTCCTGTACCACCTGTACTTCCTGTACCTCCTGTACCTCGTGTACCACCTGTACCTCCTGTACCTCCGGTCCTGATCTTCGTGACTATTGAACGATAAGTTGAAATTGTAATTTAGTGTTTTGTTTCATTTTCCCCAGTTCCTCATTCAGTCACCTCTTACGACAGATGTCGTTTATGCATGGTCTATTCTGAAGAGAGTCGAACATTATACGAGCATCCATGTAGGCCATATATATATAATGTATATATATATATATATATATATACATATATATGTATATATATACATGTATATATATATATATATATAGGTTATCCTTGTATAACATATGCAGAAATATATACCTATATAATATAGTGATGAAAATATTAACATAGCGGCTATGCAGCTAGTAAGTTATCAATCCATAAATTCTAATAAACAATATTATCTCAAGAGTGATTATTGTACAAAATCTAAGCATTTCAATTATTAATTCGTCATTAATTATCTCTTCTTATTTTTCTTATTATTTTATCACTTTACAGATTATCAACTGTTCGAGGTCGAAGTAAACTTCCGTGTATTTTCTTGCGCAAGCAGTGCTTCAGAAAGGTTATCAAAATGTCAAAAATGTGTTTGCACTTAGCCGCAGCACCTCAGCCGCACTCCGGTTCAAGAGATTGAATTCCGATCTCAAATACGCCTGAGCGTCATGATCAAATCTTTAGCATTGCGCGAGCTCATTACGTGCATGTAAATATCTAGAAACTTGTCAGATCTGAATAACTTTTAATGAAATTAAATATTAAACATTGAACATTTAATACTTTAATTTTTACTGTTTTTAATTATAATTTTTATATTGCAAACATTGAATAATTTTTTATTATATGTTTTTAAATTATTATTATTAAATTATTTATAAAATAACTTCAGGCAACTACTTAAATTAGTCAATTAAAATTACTTAAATTACGATTTCAGAATTTAAAAAAATTTAGGAGAGTTGATTTTATGTATACACATAACTATATTTGGTTTTGATTACGAGAGTGGTCGAATTTTTCTCATAATTATAAAAATATATCATTAAAGATATGTCGGCTGGAGCCAGTGGAGATGTCGGTAAGATATTCGACCGCGGATCAGTATGTGCGGGGTTATCTTGGGCTTGCCAGTCACTGACATCGCTTTCGAGTGAGGAAATTGACGTTAATATTAGCTTTACCAGTTTTAAATATACCACAATACCAAGAACTATTTCGAAAAGCATCTTACTCTTCATCGGACCTTGACGTCATATGAACGGCTTAGAGGCAGCTTAAGATCTTCATTCTTAAACATTGATTTGCAATTAATTCGTAAACTTCTCAATGCTAGTACCATTTCTTTTAAATAAGCCGATTACCTGCATTTTGATTCATACCATTTATTGAAAATTTTTCGCTCAAAAGTCATGCTGTTGATGCAATATCCTGTGAGAATAAATCTATGTGCATAAACTCGATACAGGCCCTGTGGAGGTAATGTTGTGAGGTTTCTAGACAGATGTTTGACTCTCAGTTCAATAACATGTTACTGTAGATCTAGTCTACCAACAATTTGTAATGCCTGTTATGTCTAGCCCGTGTTGTGCCTGGCTGCTTAATAATAGACTAGTTAAAACTGCATGTGGCGTTAGAGGCTACTAGCAAGAACTGAGGAAGGCAAGGGAACGTCACCTGAGAAGCCAAATATTTCCTGCATTTAGGTGTGAATAATAGGTATGAATAATAATAGGTTTTGGTGAAGAGATTAATTTGTTGATGGATGAATTGCTCTATAGCGAGCTCAAGGACAGAATGAGTGTAGAAATATGTAACTTGAAATATGTATCATTTTCGGCAAGTATTTTCATTAGTGCTGCAAGAAAATAGTACTGATGGTTTCCGTGAATGGACTGGCATTGGTTTGAATCTATATTTGTTTTACATTGCTTTCTTAGCAGAATACAAGCTCAAATTCACTGGTATAATTTGAGCTTACTTAACATTTCAATATAATTATGTATGCAGAGCATTTTCGCGTAATTATAATGCTGTTATTAGATTGCACTTGCTCTGATGTCATTTGTCTGAAATTTTTGTCTCGTGTGCTTAAGCATTGAACACTAGAACTGTGTGAGTTTACCATTTACCATTTAGTGCCTCAGAGTAAAATCTGATTCAAATTCCATTACTTATAGGACTACGATTCGGCCAGCAATGGGTTATAGCTATAGGCCTACAGTCCGCAATCGACTAATAAGTATAAGTTGTAATTTCGAGATAAACCCGATTTCACTAATCAGCAGAACACAAGTAACGCCTGCAAGAAACTACTAACCTCGGATTTTTCTTGGGAAATTACAAACAAAAGCTTTTAATTGAAATTTTTAATTAAGCATTAAATTTAATTTATCGGTAAATTTCACTTGCTAAATATTCAGCCCACTTTAATTGTACTAACGGCTGATGGCCGAGTGGATAGCATGTTTGCTTGGTACGCAAGATACTACGCGTTCGAAACCCATGTTTGGCTCTTATACGGTTTGTAGTTCGTTTAAGGTACGGAAACAGACCTTAAATTTAGATTACCTTCTAATTGAATCTCAATGTATGTAGATTACAAGTAAAACTACTGGATGATAATTCATAGCTTCTTCTCATTAGCTTTTCGCATTTTCGCATTTTCTTTTCGCAAGAGCTTTTGAAATGAACGTAATTGCTTTACGAAATAAAGCGAAACAAGCCTCAAATTTATGGCACAGATTCAGAAAAACTATGAAGTTATTAGAAGACGTTCGAGGATGGCAGCTGCAAATGCATAATAATGTTATACATTTCATTCAATTTTTGCTTTCTGAACTTCGCTCTTGATGTAAATGGATGCTCTTCTGTATCCGTTTCCACTTCTATCTTAACGATTCTCTTCTACAGATGCCAAACTTTTCTCTTATTACTGATTAAATAAACTGTATGCTAATTCTTACTCTTTTCGTAAGGAATGTAGTTTAGTTTACATTTAGTTTTACTTACAGTGAGTAGGTATGAAAACTCTAGTTGAAAGTGCTGTTTATAAATCTATAGTGTAGCAATAGTAATAATGAAGAGCAAATAAGCAATTTTTGCAAACTAGCATTCATTGAAATGCGAGGCTTTCTAGGAATTGAATTGTGCTTTCCTTCTCACTGGCATGCTATCAAGCAGGAAAATGACGTCAAATTTGGCTGTAGCTGTGGCTTTTTACATTACCTTGTTGGGATATTTTCATTTCCCTTTTTATATTTTCTTGTTAGGATATTTTTCAAACATTCGAGTTATATATCTTTGTCATCTTCATAATCATCTTAGCATCATCACTCCTACTATCGCTATCTCATCTCTATCGAAATACACTTATTTCAGTATAATTACGACTTCAGTTGCTCTGATGAATCATACATATTATCGAGATTGGAGAGGATTAAATTGCTTTGTTGACGGCTGGATCAATCATGCTCTATGAAGAACTTTGATCTAATTTAGATCTAAAATTTGGGGGCTACATTTTATCATGGTTTCACATTCATCAAAATTAAAGCCATTTTGCGCAGCAATATGATTATATTTTTCCTATAATTTTAGAAATCGAATTATAGTTACCTGACATTATTAAATTTTTGTGAACATTTTCATAATAAAAGAGAATTAGAAATATCTGCTCCCACTCTTCCCACTACACTCAGATTTTCTGCAATTAACCGCAGGATCAGTGGATTCGTGCTGCAAGGTTTTGCCCATGCTACTAAATGGTTTGTGATGGTTTGCAGTTTTAGCGCTATAGGACCCGGTATCGTATTACTAAGGCTGGCTGCATCCATATATTATAAGAGTTGTCGGTTGTGTACAGAACGGCATAATATGATCCGTGCAGACTCGCACTTGTTGAAATTGCAAAGCGTTTGAGAGTCTGTAGTAAGAGATCGGTGCTTAAATGCACTCCGCGACCAGAGATTGGAGAAGATGTAAAATTATGCATTTGGATCTAACTAGTTGATGACTCAATGGGTGTGTTATGCTAACCTCTTGCCAACCTCTTGTGAATTTGTGATTACTGTTGGCGTAATATGTAAGAAATTTATTTGTTCTTTTATTTATTTTTATTGTGCCTTAATTTTTGTTAAAGTTTATTTGGAAAAATGTTTTCGAAATGCCTATATAAATTCAATTTATAGTTATTTGAGGTGACCTTTAATTCCTTTTCAGATATAATTGTATAAAATGAAATATAAAAGCCTGAATAAAATCCTTTTATAGTTTTTAGTTTATTGTAGGAGATTATTTTGCTCTGTCTAATTTGACCCCCTCTTAGCGTAACTAAAGCCATAGATTGATTATCTTATTCAACAGCTGATAATAAATTACTCGTCGGTGATTCATCAATGACTCATCGGTTAATTAGCGGTGAATTAACAAATCAGCCTTAAAACCTATTCGTCGAGATGCGTATGACAAGCAAGCATTTGAAAGTACCAGGCTTGTGTTTGTTTTGAATATCAATGCTATCAGTTATTATCAAGTTCCCCGTTTTTGATTGCTTGTGGAGAGACAAATTCAAGAATTGAAGGGCTTGTAACGCTTTCTAATTGACCGTCTAGGGTTCTAGATGCTAATTTTCAATTGCAACAAACTCCAGAAAATGCTGGAGTGGATAAACGTACTCCTTGCACTTAATTTGTTCCTGAATATTTAAACCATTATTTGATTGATCGTATCCTTGACACAACGTCTCGCTATAAGGGCACTGTGCATGTTGTTATGAATGTAAATTTAATTTCAATGGCTCACAATTTCTTACCAGCACATTTAAAGATTTTTAAATTTGGTGGTTCGTGTTGTTTAAATTTGAATTGGTGGTTTGTGATGAGCGCAACATTTGAGAACTCAGATCTTTCGAAACCATAACTGATCGTAAGCGCTTCTAGCGCGAGATACTAACTTCATGGTTTCAACGTTGAATCAAATTTGTTTGTTGAAATTCAAGACTAATAAATGCGTTTTAAACTAAAATAAAGACTAAACTTAAATTAAAGGCGCTGTAAACTAACCTAAAGACTAAGCTACGTATAAAGGCGTTTTAAACGGCTATTTTCACTGTTGGTAACTGGCTTATTCAAGACCACTTTTAATTCTAATATAACCGGTTTAGATCTGTCATAACAGGTTTAATTTTTAACAGATTTGATGTTCCTTATGTTTTTTCAGTGAGATTTCGATACTAAATTAGGAAGATATTTTAAAATGAAACTAGTTGATGAATAGACACGAGAAGTAATTAAGAGAATGACATATACGTTATGAGCTTTATACCCAGCATGTATGAGAATTGCGTCAACTATATTTTAACATGAAGCAAACAAACGGAAATGTTGTGGAAGATAATATACACTTTACAACAGTAATCATTAATTGCAATATTCTTCAACTATTTTTAACGACAATTTGTTTGTTTAAAAGAGTGTCCTGAATGAATTGGTTCTCGGAGGGTACTTTGCAAGCACATCTTTGACATTATTTGTTCTTCTTAAAATTTGTTTAGTATACTTTGGTGGAGAAATTTAATATAATCTCAGCAGATCAACTCAAGTAGTTGTAGCCCTCATTGGCGCATAGAGAGGCCTCGGGGGACATTCATAGACAGTATATACACAATTGTTGCCGAATCTAAGAGAGAGGTTGAATTTAGATGGATCCCCTAGGCATCGTCAGCAATGTATACGAAGAGAATGGAAGCAGCATCGCTTATTTAGACTATCACGTCTTGTGTAGCTAAAATCAACAGTACAAGGGTTCGAGTCCGTATTTGAACGTTTGAATTTACTTGTTCAATGTCAGTAAGCATGTTGAATGATTGATTTATATAAAGTTTTTTTGCATTAATCTTAATGTTACGTGTTCAAACCGTGTAGAAAGCTAAAACTAAGTTTAACATTAGTCTTCTGTTCGATAGCATTTCAGTGATTATGTTTTCTCTTTAATGTTTCTTTGGACTTTACATCGACATCTCTCTCAACACCTGGTCTTCCAGATGCGTATAGTTTCCATACAAGTAAAACACAGTCTGCAGAGCTAACAAACATTGAATTCCTCCCTTGTTACACGTATATAAATATTTCATGTTATGTACTGTTATGTACATAGGTTGTTGGATAATAATAATAATAATAATAAATTATAATAATAATAATTAACTACAGTCGTTCGTTAGTAAATCCGAAAAAGGTCGGGGTCTTTAGATTAGAGTGTAGTTTAATTACGAGGTTAGATGCGAATTCCTTGAATAGTCCAGTAGGCCAATATTTAAGGGTTTTACGTCTGTTTCAGGTGTGGTTAGCCTGTTGAGATAAGACCCACACCTGACATTTGATATTATTATTTGCCCGATGAATCCCGAAGGAGTTGACTTTATTAATGGCATAGGCAGACTTATTGCAGAGCAAACCAGCGATAAGCGAGATACATCTTTTCTTTTGCAAAGGCCAAAGACTTTGCAAAGATTTAATGCAGTCTGCTTCAACAATTCTTTTAAGCCGATTGATGATCTCGAGTAGCTGGGCGGCGATTCAGCACGTATTGCTTGAATCGTTTTTATCAAACCCTAGGTTCTTTAAACCGGGGTAAAAAAAATAATTACCCTAGGAACCATTGTTACTTAATTTATTTATGCCATTAAGTAGAATAATTCAGAATGTGAATATGATCAAAGGATGTATTTACATTAGGAGTTCTCGATATATGGAACGTGGAACGAGAACTTTGTCTTCAATAAACAAAGAATAAAGTATTTATTTAAGAGACGAAATTTATAGATATCAGAGAAAGCAATAGGAGAGCTTAGAATTGCATTTAACGGAGGAATAGTAATAATAATAATAATAATAATATTAATAATAATAACAATAATAATAATAATAATAATAATAAAGGTTTAGCGTCTGTTTCCTCATCCAGAGATGATGTCAGGGACGTCCCCACAGTACACATTACTACTATTGAATAGGAAAATTAAATAACAATCGTTCAGTCCGAAATGCCTGGCCTATGCGAAGCCTAACGGCCGAACAAGGCGTCGCAACGAGGCGCTAAACCCGATATCTCACTGTCGAGTTTTTTCTATCTTTTAAATTATTTGTTTGAAATTTTGATTTTTCCAAATTTGGTATTTATTTTTTACAAATAATTTTATGAATAGTCTATTGTGAGATTTAATTAGCGATGTTTGTAATGTTGATATTGAAGACATTGAAGATATTGAAGATATGTGAAGACATTGGACAAGTAGAATTAAGAGAGTAAAAGGGAAGCTGACTATTACATCATGCCAGGGTGGCAAGCCATTGAATCAACAATAATTCAGTGACCTCTTGTCTTGAAGCCACATGAGTCACCTAGCTGCCCTCAGTTGACGAAAATTACTTAGACTAATTACTAATTACTAATTATTACTAATTACTAATACTAATTACTAATACTAATAATACTAATAACATAATAATAATAATACAGAATAATAATACATAATAATAATAATGATATAATAATAATATTAATAATAATAATAATTATTGATTACTAATTACTAATAATTACTAATTAATACTAATTATTAATTAATTAACTCAATTAAAGTGTAGAATTTCTGTGTCCGAAGTCGAAATGGAACACTCAGTGATATTTATCACATCATCATCATCTTCCTTTAAATTCCAGTTTAACTAGGGTCGGGATAGCTATATTAATCATATGCCCTCAAATATTTCAATGCACTGAGGTATTTCCTAACTGTAATGGCTGCCGATAGCGTTTTGTTTGTGTTACTAATTTGCTACAGGCTTCGCTAATTGAAAGTATTTACACTGTGGTCACGATGGTGAGGTGATTGGCGAGATCATTTATTAATCAGAGATGTGAAAGAGCACTGACCTTGAGCTGCAAGAATTCTTCTCTCGCTTTGGTGTTCAATCAAAAGACAGATCCAAGTCACACATTTTTGCTCTCGGTACACTATAAACGATTCTTAATAACTTGACGTAACTAAATATATCTTCGATAAACAATATAACCCACTTTCTTGCACTTCTCTCGCCATAACTGATGCAAAAAACATTTAACTGCATTGCTATACGGGAAAAGGTCCATATTGCCCAACGGTTTAAACAAGTGATATTAAAAGTGATAGATATCAACATGGTTGATCATTTCACTATTATGCATGTTTACTTTACAGCAGGAACTTGACTTCGACTTTGACGATAGATTAAGATCAGCTGCCGCCTCGGATAGTCTCTCGGCCGTTGACACAGAGGTTAGAGTTCGACGCTCGGCTGAGACATCGGACGACGAGGACTTGGTTCAGTCTGACGCCAGTGGAGATGTTGAAGAGACTGAGACCGGTAGCGGCGAGGTCGAGTACACCACCAGGCGGGCGCAGGTCTTCACGACCCGGTCTTCAGCCATGGAGGCTCCCGGGGTGACCGGAAAAGCAGGTTCGTCGTGTATCTATTTAATAATGCTCGATGTTGTCATTGATGACTGTAGCACTCTAATTGTTGTTATTATTGTTATTATTATTATTTATTATTATCTTACCCATCAATGACATTGAAGTTTTTAAGGTACGTTTAAATAGTAAATAATTAGTAATAGACATTAATAATAGACATTTTCCCCGTGTTGTGTCTGGGTTGTTTGAAGATTTGATCAACTGGTGAGTGCACGTGTCGTAGAAGACGACTAAAGCACTAAGATCCATACCAACATCAGACAGGGCATTCGGTTGGCGGGCGCCTTGGCTCCAGAAATTGCTAAAGTAGGGGATTGGCTGGTGGTGTGGTGTAGGACAAGAAGGATTTGAGACTGTCTGTTCGTATTCTGACCCTAGTTAATCTGGGATTCAAGGGACGATGATGATGATGATGAGTAATAGACATAAATGAAAAATTATCTTCTCTAGATTATTTGCCGTTGTTTTGTGTATATAAACTTCCGAAGAACTGCTGGCACATTGGATAGACTGGATCACATTCAAACTCTTGGAAAATGTTTCATTTCTTAACTGCTGTTGTGTTTTATTTGTATTAGATCGTAGACTAATCCAGATCTTTACAGTATACTTGCATATCAGATTACAGTCCTTTCAGTGGAGACTAGAGTCGCTATGCTTGACAATGTTTCGTATATTTGTCATAATGTACAGTGTACTCGATTTATCAGAGATTGTTCTGTTGTATGGAGTCATGCTAAATTAACTGTTCATTGTCCCAATGCATTCGCCAGATCTCTGCTAAAAATAAACTACTGCAAACTGAACTATAACAAAAGTAGACCATGACAAAGATGAACTATATATAACAAAAATGAACTTCTGTTAGTTAGTATGATTTTTTTTTCTGGAGGCCAATGCTGATGAAAGTTTAGAATTCTATGTTCATTATGTAGGTTTCAGTTAATAATGTGAACCATCTCTGGTTTTATTCTCAAGAGTAAAAAATAGTTATATATAATATTATAATGTAATTAAGAAATAACATACATTTAATAATAAATATTTTGCTATAAAATTATGGAAAAGTACTTGAAGTATTATTAACCAATGATAATGCTGTTAGTCAAGTATAATGTAACTGTAAGTAACTATATTGTAAATGTAATATATCTGTAATATCAAAGCATAGCGAAATCTTATTTTTTAGTTTCTTAATTGCGGTAATATAGCGGCGCACTGGGTCAGGAAGCACAGATGCTTGTTTAAGGACCTTTTCCTCCGTCCTCTCCATGGTTATTAGCAATCGATGGCTTTTTATGGCGCATCAATTGCAGCCAGGCGCCCATTTAAGAATAATCTTCCATCACCCTGGGATTTTTTTCTTTCAAGCTGTTAGCACTCGGTCTTCCAAAGTGGTCACCCACAAAGTACTAACCGAGGCTGATGTAGGTTAACTTCGACTATTGACGCGCAACTAAACCAAGTGCGCTAAATCCCGCCGTAATAGGGCGTTACTGGTAATTTTTCAGCGATAAAATAACTCAAACTAATGTGACATTAATTGATTTAAAGTTTCAACATCAGGATTAGCGTATTTTGTTACTGTTTTTGGATCATGGATGTTTTTAGTATACGTCTGCATTCTTTCGTATATGTTGTCTGGCTGATAATGAGAATACGGAAAACAGACCAAGTCTATAAAATATGAATTCTGGTTAGAAAATAAAACTGTCATTCCATAACTTTACACTAACCAGCTTGTTCAGACGATAGACATTTAGGTTGTGTTGTAAAGCTTAGTTGATTATAGACAACTTTTAAATGTTTGAACTTAATTTTAAAATTGTGACAAATTTTGTGGATTTAAATCACTTCAGTATATGGATACACGCTGAAAACGAGATTCGTAACAAGAAATCCGCAATTAAAGCTAAGCGATGAATTTAGTGTAAGACAGAGGTTAAGTAGAAATATGTCCTTGGATCTGCCTTCTGTCAGAATTCGAGATAAAGAAAGTAAAAGATTATTAAGTTTTAGTTTAATTTATACATGTGCAATGTATTGTGCATAAAGAGCCATAATTACGTACACTTAGGTATTCCTATAGCCGCATGTAATCGTATAAGAAACCCATATACACAAGTACATATAGTAGTAGTAGTCATAACTGTGTTTTACATACACATACACACTCTCACTCTCCCCCTCTCTCTCTAGTGTTCTGAAAGTGGCAGGTCCTTGGTACATATTCATACTCTTCTTAGAGTCTTTTTCACACTCCATAAAGAGCACTCCATATATCAATAAGTTTATCCTTTCACGAAAGGTCATCCCTTATCCATACCTAATACCTTACCTTTGTGTTGTACCAGTTTCTTTCGTGCAGCCGTTGGTTAACATTAGTCTATTAACGTTATCTGGACATTGACGACGTAACTATCCGTTGAGATGATCAGCTGTTGATAAGTTCAGAGGTTTTCCCACCAAACCGCTGACCGTTGAGTTCATGGAATGTATCCGTCAGTCAGATCCTCCTAATTAAATCCAGAATGCGGTCGACTTCCTTGTCCACCTGGTCCACCAACCTAGCCTGCTTAGAATATTATTTCATATTATATCATACGTATATTTATGTATGCCAATATACCTGTACGTATTTTGTAGTACTTGGTACTTTGTTACAGAACAGTACAGAGTACAGCTCAATTTCACGGATCTGCCGTACAGCAGAGATCTAAGAGATCCGCACAGTTCGGACTTCCGGCGACTCTCGAAGGATCTTTCCCTTGCCGTGGAGGCCCTGTACACGGATACTCCGGGACGCCAGACATGTCACATTGTTGAATACAGGTAATTTATACGATACTTATTAAAGTAATTTTGAGTTCTTATCAAATTTATATTTATTCTCTCTCTTTAGTACACTGCCAATTGGCAGGCTCAAGGTACATATACATACTTTAATTATTATAATCTACAATTTTAAGTTATAATTTATTTATTTTTTGACTGGAGCCAGTGACGAAGTCGGTAAGATACTCGACCGCGGATCAGTATGTGCGGGGTTCAAATCCTGAGCTCTCCCGTCACTGACATCGCTTTCGAGTGAGGAAACTGACGTTAAACTTAGCTTTACCAGCTTTTTTGATACTGTAGTATATAATTTTATTTATGTTATATTTTTATTTGAGGCTAGAAGGGGGATTGGGCCCCTGGGGCCTGCTCTGGATCCGCCCGTTTAAGATAAAGTCTAAATTGGAATAAAACTCAGCTCGATTAAAAGATATCTAAATTATTCTAATTGTATTCAATGTCCCTTTCTGAGACATCAATGATTGACTGAACCCAAAATTCTGCTTTAATGAAAGCGGCGTCAGATTTTTAATTTAACGCCAATGATAGGTATGGTATATTCACCCGTGTTGTGTCAGGTTCGCTGAAGAATTGACCAGACGTGGACTGCACGTATCGTAAAAGGCGACAAAGCAATAGTATCTAAACCAACATCAGAAAGGGCATTCGGCTGGTGAGCGCCTATGCTCCAGAATTTGCTACGAAAATTTCTAAAGTTATCCCGATCCTAGTGAAACTGGGATTCGAGGGAAGAAGATGATGATGGTGATCAGTATGAGATATCTTGTTTTTGTTGGTAATAGAATTTCGTATTGTGTCCGAGTCACTGAAAAGAGATCTACGTATACTTCTAGCGAAGTTAACAAGAGTCTAAGTAAAGATTCAAGTAGGGTGATGACTAATCAGTCCATCAGCCTATCTTCCTCAAAATCAAGGTCAATATTTGGTGCAGGCATGGTTTTTGTGATGTTATCATGCAGTAACAAAATTTGGTGCTTTTCAAAGCTGACAGTTGAAAGGAAATTTAATTTGGAATTTCCATTTGACAGCGTACTAAAACAGGAAGTAATTAATTAATCATAAATTATTCGCCTTGCTACCACTGGCAGCAATACATTGAGGTCTAAAATAGTCTCGACTCGTTACGACTTGCTAATTTCTTCGATTTGTGTATGTAATTTTGTCCACAGATCTGGGGACACAAATCGTGATGATCCTCCTTATGTTCTCGTATCCTTTGATTTATCGAGCGTCGATTTCTACAACCGCATCGCCATCTTCAACACTCTCAACGCGTCAGTCAACCGAGGCTACGTAGGTCACTACAGAGTCAGTCCACACGGCATAGCCTTCAAACCGCTCGGTATGTCGCCATTCTGTATCCTATGCCGCAATGTTTGTGCGTGTATACTGTACGCACAATATTAGTTAATATTTGTATAATAATAACGAAGTTTTAATGTCCGTTTCCTCCACAAAGAATGATGTAAGAGACGTCCAGAACGATGACAGAGACAGTTGGCCTGATTTTGTAGATATTATATATATATATATATATATATATATATATTAATGTGTAAAATTCTTTTATTCATTTGTTTAATTTTCAACTTGTACAATAAAATCATAAAGCGTAAAAGTAAGACACGTAATGCAAAGTCAATGGTAGACCTAAGGCTTTGGCACTTTCAAGTACCCTCGTCATCGTCATCATCATCTTCATCTTACCTTGAATCCAAGGTTCATAGAGTCTGGGTTTTTAACATTTTCCAATCGATTAGACAATTTTGTAGCAATTCAGGAGCCTAGGCATTCAGTAACCGAATGCTCTTTCTGACGTTGGATCGGATCTTAGTGCTTTGTCGCCTTTTACGTCACTTGCCGTCTGCAGTTGATCTATTCTTCAGCAACCCGTACACAAAACGGGTAATTATTATTTTCTATTTATATTTGTCGGATAATTATTATTATTTTCCATTGAAACTTTTTTATTATTTTTTATTGGTATAAATTACGATTCATATGAATAGAAAAACTATTGTAAAATACATCTTATCTGTTTTTACAACCATCTTTGTGTGCATTCTACATGGAAACTGCTGCGTGAATTTAGAATATAAGATTCATATTTTAACATGTTATATTATTAGTAATTAATAATAATAATAATAATAAAGGTTTAACCTCCTTTTCCTCATCCAGGGATGATGTCAGGGACGTCAAGTATAATATTTGTCATTAATTAAAAAGTATAATATGTGTCATTATTGAATTTTTACTCTATCATCATCATCATCATTTATTTCAAGCACACACCAGTCCATACTGCAATAAAATAAAAGAATAAAAATAGAACTCCATATTAATTTTTTCTAGGTGAAGCAGGACAACCCTCCACTTGTTCACCCTGGGACTTCCAGTGCTTTGATGGTCCTTGTGTATCCAACACCCTGAAGTGTGATGGAAAATACGACTGTACGGATAAATCCGACGAATATGACTGCGGTAAGAAGAGATAAAATCTGTAAGATTATCTCTGAATGATTATCTCTGAGAGATTATCTGTATATAAGACTATATCTACCATTTTTCGGTAGTTTATCAACAATTCATTACATATTTATTTGCCGGTTTGATGGTTGATACGGTATCACTCTTGGCTCTCAAACAGGTGAGTAAGAAATCGAAACCCAGCCGAAAAGTGAATTAATTTGTGATCATGTAGGTTTCTCTCACTTATCTCTGGTACCGAAAGAGGCTATAATGAACTGTAGGGAGAAGTTGCCTGGAGCGTTATGTAGTATGTTATGTAGCTGTTAGATTGGGAAGACCACAGCAGTTTACATAACAAAATGATGATTTATTCATTTATTTATCTCAATAACTTTCGTTGTAACTAGTGTAGTCGCACCAATTTATTGCACTCTTTGCACTTTCAAAGCGGTTATATACTCAGTCTAATGTGTATTCTGATCTTGACTATGGATTACTTTATTTCTATTTGCTTTATTATTTTATTTTGTGAATATATTAAGAAATAAAAAGAACATTGCCTCGTCGATTTTAGCTGTCGCTCTGAATCACTGTCTGTATCTTATCAGTCAGTGTTTGCACCGAATTGTGGACTTAAAAGTTGTGAACAATTAAACATCTATTATTAAATGGCATAAATGGCGTAAATGGCATAAAATGAATGAATTAAACAACATTAAATAAATACATATTTGCTAAAATTTTAAATGAATCGTCTTCTAATCCTACTGCACTGCCCAACGGCAGGTCCATGTCATATAACTCTTCCAACCAATTCTTTCCTCAGCCTTCATTTTCATCTCTATTATGAATTTTTTATCAGATCATCCAGAAACCCATGTCTCGGTCTTCCTCTAACTCTTTTCCTTGCATTCTTCCTTCTTTTACATCCTTTAGCAAACCATGCCCCCCTATAATATACCCTATCCATCTTATAATCTTATATATATATATATATATATATATATATACTTATATAGTATATATACATGTATATATATATATATATTTAAATACGTAAGCAAATACGATTAAATGTCATACAATTAATAAATTAAATAGTTCTAGATAAGTAAACTTGTATCTTAAATAATGAATAATAAATATAATTAAATGTTATATAATCAAGACAGAAGCGCCATCAATGTTCTTCAGTTTACGTACGCAGTATAAAAGCAATATATTGATTGGTTTACGATTACTTGACTGTAAACGTTTGTTCCTGATGCCTAATTCAGCACTGTAAGAGGTTGATTTATCGATTGATTGATTTCTTGTAGAATGCAGTTTGGATCAGTTTGAATGCTCGAGCGGTCAGTGCGTTCCAGCGACGGCTCAATGTAACGGAACGTTTGAGTGCAGCGATGCGTCTGATGAAGACAATTGTAGTACGTATTAGCATAAACATTCTCTAACATCTGGGCGAGATTTAGCGTCTCTGGTTTAACTGCGTGTCAACAAATGAAGTTAAGAAACGTCGGGCGCAGTTAATATATGGATGGGTGATCACCTGTAGCATATGAGGCATGTCTTGTGTGCAATCATACGAACTAACAAAGTATTTATTAAAGTGAGAAGTAGGACCCATAGTGACGAGTGGAGGTAGCGGACTATGATTAGGGTTCATTTCTGCGTTCCAATCGATAAAAGTACCCTTGTTTCAAACCACTGGTTGAAACATTATTTAGCCTCAGCATTATTCCCATGTGCATTTATAAGTAAGGCTAACGTTTACTTGATTTAGGAATCTCTTTTTTTTTTTTTTTTTTAAATTTAAGTGTAATTACTTTATAATAATTATAAACATTATAATTATAATATTTCTATAATGATAATAATTATCATTAAATTATAAGAATATCTAAAGAATATTTAGTAAAAATTATATACGTAGCAGAGTAGTGTCAGCAAAAAATGAGAAGATTTTATACAATCTCTGTGGAGACTATAGTGCTCCAGAAGATATTACACAAATCAGAAGAGATTATGCAAAAACACCATAATTTTTTTTGCATAGTCGCATAGTCGCAACTAAACGCATAAAAGAGTTGTATTGCTTATGTTGCAGTTAATCCCCGTGTGGTGTCCGGGTTGTCTGAAGAATTGACCAACCGGTGATTGCACGTGTCGTAGAAGGCGACTAAAGCACTAAGATCCATACCAACGTTCAAAAGGGCATTCGGTGGTGAGCGCCTAGGTTCCAGAAATTGCTACAAAAATTTAAACCAATTGAAAAAGTCTCAAATAATGGATTGGCTGGTGGTGTGATGTAGGACAGGGAGTATTTGAGACAATGTATTTGCATCCCGACCCTAGTTGAACTGGGATTCAAGGCAAGATGATGATGATGATGATGATGATGATGATGATGATGATAGTCGCTAAACTAAACATATAAAATAGTTGTATTGCTGTTGTTGTAGTTAAGTCGTGCACAGTTCATGAGTTCAAGTGTGGAAGTGGAGAATGTGTGGACGCCCGGGTTAAGTGTGATCACAGGGCGGACTGCAGGGATGGATCCGATGAACAGGCTTGCGGTTTGTTTGACTGTCGATTTGCATGTTCTTCTTGCGTTTTCTTTTATTTGTAGTTCTGTTTTGTTTCATTTAATTAACAGAATGGTACGTTTGAAGAAACTCTGCCGTTTTTGTTTTCCCATTCTTACCATTATATGTTCTTTTATTTCGTTAGATTCGAAATTATAGTACTTTCTGTTGATTTATGAGATTTAACCATTTCTTGTTAGTTAATGAGAAATGACGACACCCATTAATATCATCATGGTAATGCATGTAATTACTAATTCAGTTAAACTATTAAAGTGCGTGTTGTGTGTGTACTGACTCTTTTTTAGGTTGCTTACTCTAATTATTACATATTAAAAAAGATACTTTCGTTCAAAGTATGAAAATGTGTAAAAATATGCATGAACCTTTTATTTTAATTATAATTCTCCTATTCTGAGCCATGTAAGGCATTGTTGCCATTCTTTTATTTCCTCTGTTTGAGTTCTAATTCCTGTATTTTCAATACTTTTAACTAATATTAGTTTACCTTCCACTAATCAAATTATAGTTAAGTACTGCATGAACTATCCACTACTTATCTTAAATATCATTGCAAATTTAGATATTTATAATTTGTCTTTAACAATGCTATACATTTTACCAAATAAACAGATTTTTTTCATGTTTATTGATGAGTAATTTTTAAATATAAATTAAATTAGAACAGAAAGGCTGTTTACAGTACCAGTTTCAGTGTAGAAATTATCAATGCATTGATATTCTTCGAAAGTGTGATCGACGATTTGACTGCTACGACAAATCTGACGAAGAATACTGCGGTATGTTTATTTGATATGCTTATCAGTATGTTTTTCTGATATGTTTATGAATATGTTTATATTATATGTTTATCAGTATCTTCGTCTTATATGTTTATCGTTATGTTTATCTTATATGTTTATCAGTATGTTTACTTAATATGTTTATTAGTATGCTTATCTGATGCTTATCAGTATGCTTATCTGATTTTTATCAAAATATTTTCTATCTTATATATAGTTATCAGTCACCTTTAAGAGATATATTAAGAGAGAGTAAGTTACACTTTGTACGCCCTTCAAACGTTCTCTAGCTCCAGTCTAATTGTTGGACTATGGATTTCTAACAATAAAATCATCTATGTGATCGTTCTATAAGATAAGGGTTAAATTATTATAAGTGATAATTATTAGTGATAGGATAAAATAATAAAAGAATTTTCGGTAATAAGATTTGGGCGACATTTTATATGAATATTGATGCAACGTTAATACTGATTTCATCAGACGACGAGAGGTTTTGGAAATAAATAGTCGGTTGTCTGCTGCCAAAATGTAATTTCTAAAACGATAGAGACAGACAGCAGAGAGAGAGAGAGAGAGGGAGAGAGAGAGAGAGAGAAAGGGAGAAAGAGAGAATGTGGATACAACTTAAGATGTAATACGTCTATAAGGCTATCTTAGACTAAATGTAAGACTATCTTAGGCTATATTACTGTCTTTCAGTTTACCAGTAAGGCTATTTTAGTAATCCCATTCGACTGCGTGCTTCGAAATAGCTTAGTATATTGTGCATTAATTATAGCTCTCCTTTTAGTCATTTTATTCTTAATATAGTAACATACAAATCAGAACACGGTTTAGTTTGTAAAATATATTAGCCATTTCTATTTGAATATTTTTCATGCTAAACTTGGATTTAGAACCACCTACATGTTTACCATCTCAGTTCACTTGTGGTAATGGATTATGCATACAGCCGTGGTTACGCTGTGACCGCAAATACGACTGTCTAGATGGGTCTGACGAAATTGGCTGTCGTAAGTTGAGTTAAAAATTTAGGCTAAAGGATAAAGTCTAGAATGCTATAATAGGCAAAATCTTTATTCTTGTAAATCATTTAAAACACTCATTATCATTCTTATGGATACAGCTGGAGCCAATGGCAATGTCGGTAAGATATTCGACCGCGGATCAGTATGTGCGGGGTTCAAATCCTGGGCTCACCCGTCACTTACATCGCTTTCGAGTGAGGAAACTGACGTTAACATTGGCATTTTTAGCTTTCTATGTCTGGTGCGAGTAATACCAGCCTGGAATCATACGCGATTGTCGTTAAAGTTAGATAACTGCTTAGCTTTATCTACGGCAAAATGAATGTTATGAATGCTAATAATAGCTAGCTAGGATGCAGAAAACGAAATAGCTGATTAAATGTTGTTAACTTTCATTTTTGTGATACATGTAAAAACATACTTAATGTAAACTGGTGAACTTGTATTTATGAAATATACATGTCTTTGCAAAAGTAGAAATATGTACGTACTGTCGACAAAAATAAAGCACCCGCATGCCTTCAAATTAGACTGTGAATTAGTATGGGGTTTAACTTTCATTGTGCATGAATACAGTGCAGTAGCGATACTTTTAAAACTTGTACTGTTACACTAAAACCTTGCTTGAAAATTAATTAGTTTTGCTTACTTTATGTTAGGAGTCTTACGAAATGTAATATAATGCATTTAACTGCTCTATTCCTCAGTAAATATTTGATTTGATATCACGCGCAGTTATGACGTTGTCTTGTGACAAGACATTTATTTGCACTGTGACGCTCCGTATGGAGCGTCGGAAAAATTTGGAAAATTTCTACTCCAATCGGTCAATTCCTTTCCTTAGCTTGGCTTTTTGAATCTAGAAATAGATATTTTATAATTTATTTATTTATGCTATTTCATAATTTATTTATTTATGTATTCATCACATCAAAACATTAAAAAACGCCGGTAAAGCAAATAGAAAAGCGAAATATGGAAACGTTTAGACGTGTAAATTAATAATGGCATGCTAATAATTATTCAACTTGTTAGCTCCGTCCACGACAGTAGTGACGTGTCACGAGCATGAGTTTAGCTGTAAGAACGGAGAATGTATCGATGAGCGGAAGCTGTGTGACAGGTCCTACGACTGTCGTGACGGCTCAGATGAAGAGGATTGTGGTTTGTAACTAATGCCCGTATTTACAAATAGATAATCCGCTGATTAAATTTCATTCAGCAGTGTTTTAAAACTTTAATAGTGGCTTAAACATGAACAGTAAGCGTCAACTGGGGTTTAAACGGCAACAGGGGTTTAAACTTCGACAGTGGTTTAAACATCAACAACGGTTTATTTATCAACTGTGATTTAAACATGAATAACATGAACAGTAAGTAAGCATTAACAGGGGTTTAAACTTTGACAGTGGTTTAAACATCAACAGGGGTTTAAACTTCTACAGTGGTTAAACTTCAACAAGGGTTTAAACTTTTACAGTGGTTTAAAATTCAACAGGGGTTTAAACTTCTACAGTGGTTTAAACATCAACAGGGGTTTAAACTTCTACAGTGGTTTAAGCCTCAACAGTGGTTTAAACTTCAATAGTAGTTTAAACCTCAATAGTGTTTTAATCACCGAGTAATTGCAATTGTTATGGTTTTTAACAAAATGTATTACTTGAGTGAAACGATTTAAGAAAATCGAATAGCCAGCTGGGCAATTTCGCGAGCGATAAAATATTGGAAAATTGTAATTGCCTTCATTGATTGATTATTACCTTTAGAGAAGCATTTTTACCGAATTAAATCCACAAATGCACATGTGTAGATGTACATTCTAGCGAGTTAAAAGCTTTTTTAAATTACAAGTACCGTAAAAAAGGAAATTATCCTTGTCTCATTAATTAGCATGCGTGATAATAAATATTAAATCTGCTTTTGCGATATCATTTCATTGACCACTGTTCAATTTTAGATATCCCAGGTACCTCTCTCCAAGTTGTTAAAATGCAAAGCAGCTAAAAAACGTCTGATTGGCTTATCCTTTTTAGATAGCTGCTTTATTAAAAAGCGATAAGATGAATCTTAATGTTAATCTTATAGCTTTAATGTTAATTTTTATGTTATTAAGTTATTTTAATTCATTAAATTTATAAATCATATAGTAATCCGAGATTGAGGTTGATTCGAAATTAAGGAATACCAGTATAGGCTTAGAAGGCTATAGAAGGCGTCCTCTGGTCTTGTTCTTCCGAACTAGTAAAGGGATATTAGCTAATAATTTATAATTAGTAGCCTGGCCTTCCTGTAGAGCTAACTTGCTCATAGAAATTCCTGAAAACATGCGCACGCGGAGTGAGAGATTTAGTATCGAAGTTGTTCCTTAGGCGCTGATTTCTGTCTGCACGAACTGGAGAATTCTAGATATTTACAAGATTGCACTGACTGGAGTGTTTATTCAGCCGAACTACAATTTTTAAATTGCGCATAGATGCAGTCAGTTGTATTTTAAACATTCAATTTTTATCTTTAAACTTGGCACTTGCAATTCGAAAATGCTTTTTAAAGCGTTAGAATATCAGTTTAAAGGTTGAGTTGGACCCCTGTGCAATTTGTTTCATTTAGGCTTGTTTTAAATATTTCTTGAGAGAATTTGTAATCTTGTCATTTATCGATCGGCCATTATTAAAGCTGTAAATTCTAGTCCAGGATTGATTATTGATATTCCATTTTAAAGGTTCGAACTCAGTTATTGAAATTTAAAATTCACAGTCTTAGTTGATATAGTCCTAACTAAAACTTTCCGCTCCAGTTAAATACTTCTACATTAAATTTTTGAACTGTGAGAGAACAACTATTAATCACAGAATATTTTTAAGCTAATTAGTTTGAGGCGATTCTAAAGAGGTGATGTATGTTAATCAGTGCTTGTATCTGGAAGTTTATGCACATTGAATTAAATTAAAACAATTTAAAAATGATAATAATGATTTGTAGTTTCACCGACACGTCCACAACGTAAGAGGTGCAGCCTGTACGAGTTTCCCTGCAGAGATGGCGCCTGTATTCCGATAGCTCTTCAGTGTGACAGAAAATTTGACTGTTGGGACAGAACTGATGAAGTTAATTGCAGTAAGACTTAGCAATTTGACTCGTTTAAAAGTAAATAGTTTCCTATGTTGCGCCTTGACCACTGCAGAAATCAGCTATCTTGTTGTAGGAGGTGATAAATCAGAAGTTGACCACTCCAGAAGTTATATTCTTTGAGGATACGGCTATAGTAGATTCGTTAAGTCATAGACTTTGTGATGGGATTAACTTATGTGTAGATGGATTGCTCAATCATGAGCGAGATAGTAGAGAAGGCAGGCGGTGGGTACGTGGAACCTGCCTTTTCGTCGAACTTGAGTGTTTATTCCATAAATATTACAATAAATATTCGCTTAAAATGTTTCACATCTGCTTCTTGACTCTCGCCAAAACTTGCAGTACCTGATATGTTCGGGCAAATAATTGTAATAATTGAACTTTACATGAAAATGTCTATACTGTAGAATGTTCGTAGTAAAATGGCTGTAGAAACATGATCATTATGAAGTTTGTATAATAACGTAAGCTGCTCATGTATGGCTGGTAACGTTATACCATCATCACACATCTAGTTTATTGAAAACTCTATTCTTACCTTTTACTCAGTTTTTAAATATTTTTATTCAGTTATTAAATTTCCCGTTCCTTGCATGAAAGCGTCTTTAATCCCTTCCTCTGCTAATACTTAGAATTAAAACAATTGTTTGATTTTCATATTTCTCAATGCTGATGTTAAAGTAGAAAGTTGTTAATCTTTTTTATATTTTATAACGTTTATTAAATTACATAAAGTTTGAATGTTTCTATTGATAGTAATGAAACTCATGATGCATGAATCTTTAATTAAGTTATTAAACTAATTGGTTCTAGTCTTCTATATATTCCTAGCAACATATTCCTAATAGTACATTACTATATCAGTACTCCTCTAATGCTGCAAAATCTAATATTTCTTGCCTGTTGACATCACCTGCATGCCAAGTGTTGTACATTTTTTAAAATTTTCGCAGTATTTTCAGCGAAAGGGGCCTCACAGCCTTGCCCCCCTCATCAGTTCACCTGTAGGGACGGGACCTGCGTGAGATTCGAATATCGATGTGACATGAAATACGATTGTGCTGATGGGAGTGACGAAGTGGATTGCGATAGGAGTTAGAATAACTATTTAAGTTAATAGGAGTTAGAATAACAATTTAATTTGATAGGAGTTAGAATAACTATTTAATTTGATAGGAGTTAGAATAACTATTTAATTTAATAGGAGTTAGAATAACTATTTAATTTGATAGGAGTTAGAATAACTATTTAATTTGATAGGAGTTAGAATAACTATTTAAGGTGATAGGTGTTAGAATAATTATTGAATGTGATATGGTTTAGAATAACTATTTAATGCCATAAGAGCTAAAATATATATTTAATATTATAGGAATTATAGTAACTACTTAATGTGATAGGAGTTAGAATTGCCATTTAATATTTAATGAGTAGGAATTAGAATAACTATTTAAAGTGATAGGCGTTAGGAGTTAGAATAAGTATTTTAATTATCAGAAGTTAGATTAACTATTTAATGTAATAGGATTTAGATTAGCTATTTAATGCTATAGGAGTTGGAATAACTATTTAATAAGATAGGAGTTGAATAAGTATTTAATGTAATAGGAGTTGGAAAAAATATTTAATGTTGGAATAACTATTTAATGTGGTAGGGGTTATATTAACTATACCTATTTAATATGATAGGTGTTAAAATACCTATTTAATATGATAGAAGTAAGAATGTCTAGTTAATTTGAGAGAAGTTAGAATACCTATTTAATGTGATAGTAGTTAGAATACCTAGTTCATCTAATTGAATCTAGAAAATAAAGTTAATGTTATAAAAGTTAAATAACTATGTAATATAATATGAATTAGAATAAATATTAAATGTGACAGAAGCTAGAATAACTACTTAATATGGTAAAACTTAATATTGCTGTTGAATTGTGATAGAATTTAGATTAACTGTTCAATATGGTAGGAGTTAGAAAAACTATTTTATTTCTCTCGACTTTTTCTTTTTTTTTAGTAAAGGTGGGTTGCTTGGGCTTAATTTATTAACTAGATTTGATATATACGAATTCAGTTTCAGGCAAAATGTAATTATTAGACTGCTCTGTGGTTATAGATTCATTAAATACATCTGCTGAATCAATCAACATTCTTAGTATTATGCACAATTCTAGACTGGTTTAACTTTTGTTAATTTATTTTCTGCCTTTGATTTCTTAGGTTTCTTTCGTTTAATTAATGTCGAGAGATGAATTGAACTAGAGGTAGCAGGGTCTTATTTATAAGACTGGAAATAGCAGTGATAGCTGGAACATTATAAAACAGTAGTTGAAATATATAATCGAGATTTTTTTATACTATCTTCGTGTTTTATATAGTAGCTGTTACCCCTTGTGTTCTGCTTGAAGTCAATTTACATCTTTAGTTCAACAATATAGGATTTGATATTATCTAGTCGAGTTTGCTGAGATTTGAACCGGAACCTACTGAGCAATTTTTGGCACAGTCACTCGCTACTCACTGGTCAACCCGCGTATAGTTACTCAGAATCGTCACACTTTAATACTTTTATTATGATACTTTAATGTGAAGTATCACATTATTTTAAGTTTCTTTCTTAGACTATAATTTTAGGTTAATCGCTGTTTTTAAGTTGATACTCATATGCTAGATTGGTTCGCCTTTAGACTTTACCTTAGACAAATCAATATACCGGCACTTCAGAGATGACTGTTATTTATATTTAAAACACATTGTATTTACTAGTAGTTTATAAGAAAATAGTTTTTTAAATATTGTTTTTATTTGCTTCTCTTGTGGTATATTGTGCTCCGGGGGTTCTACAGCAGGATATTAATTTTTAAATGTTGAAATAAATGGCAAATTTTGTATATTCCTAATATTAATCCATAATGTAAACAATATATCATGTATTTTTGTTGTACTAACAAAACAAATTCATGACTAATTGCTGACGATCTATTTCAAATAAATACTGTTAAATTGCTAGAAGTTTTTATAGAAGTTTGAAAATTATTTTGCAGTGAGTCATTTAGTAGAGAAATATTGTAATTTTTATGAACAACTTACTGTACTGAAATACTAATTACGTACAATATTCCGTCTCTAAGTTAGTCTACGAAAATTATACGAACAATGTTTAACCAACGTCCCATAGCAGACAGAATTCTCGGAGATCAGAGTAATAATACAATGAAAACTAAATCTAAAAGATTAAGCTAAAACTAATTAAGGAATTTATCCACAACTGTTATACTGAAAATTATATTTGACAATATAGACAAACATAATAGCAGCTTTGGTATTTTGTGAGTAAACAAAATTATTATCATATCTTATCAAAATTAAATAATTTACTTTTGAATTAGTTAATTAATTTTATTTCTAGCTATATAATAAAACGTTACTGTTGTTCTACAGGGACAGAGGCCCCAGATACATGTGCGCCGAATGAGTTTTCCTGTGATAATGGAAACTGTATCTTTGACTCCCGTAAATGTGACAACAATGACGACTGCGGGGACGGATCAGATGAAATAAATTGTCGTAAGTTGATGTTTAATCTGTCACAAATCTGCTGCTGAAATATAATTCGATTTTAATTATGATAAATAATTATTCACTATAATAATTATTACTATATTTATTATAGTATCAGCCTTAAATGCAGTTAAAAGTTTTTAATTTTCACGATTTGTGTAACTGAAAAACTGACAGAATGCAAATTTTTCCAGAGTCATCGTGTTTGGATTTCTGAACCTTTTGCTAATTTCTTCCCACTTCATGAGTAAGTTACATAGCTATTGTCGTAGACACCACAGGTATCGTTGATTTAAATATGTTTGTATGACATTGAGGTATGAAATGTTGTATGACATTGACGTATGATGCGTTGTATGACGTTGAGGTACTATGATGTGATATATAACACTGTGCTATCATCTGATATGATGTTATTTGTTATATGACGTTAAATATTAGCTGCTGTGGCACTGACTTGTCGTACTCTGAATTTCTTATTTTTTTGTCGCATTGGGATGATTATAGTACGTTATGCATGCGTATGATTGCATAGTTATGTGATATCATAGTTATGTGATATCATATGGTGTGATTTGTGATATTAGCTACAGGTGATATCATATGATGTGATTTGTGATTTAAGCTACAGCTGATATCATATGATGTGATATGTGATATTAGCTACAGGTGATATCATATGATGTGATTTGTGATATTAGCTACAGTGGAGCAGGCTTGTAGTTCCTATGAGTTTCGTTGTAATGACGGGAGGTGCATCGACGAGTATCGCAAATGTGATCGTTTCAACGACTGTAGCGATGCGTCAGACGAAGCTGACTGTGGTAAATATTAATTGATATTAATCTTTTCATCAATTAATCCTTTTGACGCATTGATTAACCCTCTCGATCCTGTATCCATATGGACTTTAAGTGATTGGAAAATCTCCTACTCACCTGTCGCTAATGTTCGGCAAACCGACGACAAAAGGACAAATCGACATTAATCAACTTTAATTTTTTCTATACGCAAAACTACAACAGTGCTGTTTTTTGTTGTGCAAAAATAAAAGAATCTACGCAGTTTATGATAGTCCTTGAACTATTTTGTGTTATTTTCTATGTAAGAACGCTTTAGAAGAGCCAATTGAATCCCCCGCTGTTACCCATTGCAGCACGTAACTACTTTAGGTAACTAATTATGTAGTAAACTACAAAATAAACAGTCAACTAGGGCTCATTGTTTGTCATCTTAACAGAGCCCATTCTTTTGAATAGATAGATATATCAACGGTTAACATGAAGTCGTGAACTGATGATGCGCTGACTGATGATTCTCTGACTGATGATGCTCTGACTGATGATGCACTAACTGATGATGCGCTGACTGATGATTCTCTGACTGATGATGCACTGCCTGATGATGCGCTAACTGATGATTCTCTGACTGATGATGCACTGACTGATGATGCACTGACTGATGATGCACTGACTGATGATGCATTCACTGATAATTCACTAATCTGCACTGTATTGTATAGCCCATCTCTGGACCACGCCTTCCACTCTGAGAACCACAACAACAGCCCCGCCCATTTGCTCCTCCTCTGAATTCAGGTGCTCTGATGGACTGTGCATTGACGCCAGGCTCAAGTGTGATGGATACACCGATTGCCATGATCGATCGGATGAATTTAATTGTGGTAATGTTATCGATTTGATAGCTTAATGTATAGCGCTCTTGTCGTCTAAACAGAATATCGCTAGTTCGATTCAGCAATTAACAGTATTTTCAGAAAATGATTACTGATGCAAAATACAATTTTATGGTTTATTGCCATTTTATTACCATTTTATAAGTGCTTTTGTCATGACGAACTTTTGTCATGCAATGTTTTTTAATATCTTGTTTTAAGAGTGAGTGAAGACTTTTAAATATGCAGTTAACATTTTCTTGCATATTTACATTTATATTTTCAGGTTCTCCAACTTCATCTTCAAGATGTCAACCCAATCACTTTGAGTGTAGAGATGGAACGTGTATTAGAAACGAGCAGCGCTGTGATAGCAAAAGAGATTGTCCTGGTGGTGAAGATGAAAGCTTCGAGTGCAGTAAGATCTCATACCATTTCTTACTGTCTCATATGTCTTATACTTATACCATCTCACAGCTATCATCATCATCATCATCATCTTCCCTTGAATATCAGTTTAACTAGGGTCGGGATACGAATAGACTGTCTCAAATCCTCACAGCTATCATACCATCTAACAGCTATCATACCATCTCACAGCTATCATATCATCTCACAGCTATCATACCACCTCACAGCTATCACACCATCTCTCAGCTATCATATCATCTCACAGCTATCATATCATCTTACAGCTATCATATCATCTCAAAGCTATCATATCGTCTCACAGCTATCATACCATCTCATAACTCTCAATAGCAATTATTGAATGTCTCAATAGCGCATGGTTAGTGGTGTAGATAACGTCATGAAGTTTTAAATGTCAGACATTGAGGTGAATTGAAGCCTCGTGGGTTCGAATCCAAGCTGCGCTGATCTGATAGTAAAATCTCGGACCTTCACTGGACAGGCTACACGAAAAATTGACAAAATTGTCTAACGGATTTAACATGTGATATTAAAAGTGATAGATATCAACGTAGTTGATCATGTCATTATAATGTGTGCTACTCTCAGGCCATAGTCTGCTATTCGAAAGATTAAAGTATATTTTTTAAATCTATGCAACCTTTGTGACATCGGCTATATTGAAGGATCTCGCTGTTAAGACGTGAATTGCCATGAGTTGTGAAATTATACTAAGATAAAGAAAAAAGAAATAGAGAAAGCTCATGCAGTTGACTGTGATGCCATCATCAAAGGAATACATTTCGCAAACATCAACCTTTTCTATAACTAACTTTAAACATCTTTCACAAAATGCAAGACCATACGATTCTGGCGTAAAGGTATTTAATTTTTTCAAATACAATTTTAGCTTTCCTGAAGCTAATTTTCTAATTCTGTTTAGCGATAAGGCTATAGTAATTTCGTAAGAAACGCATATCGTTCGCTCTAAAAGATACCTTTTTTACATTAAATTAATCATTATATGTTGCTTTTGACGGCATGACTAATAATCTTGTTGAAGTAATGAATGCTAATTCTATACTGTGAAATTACCAGTTTAACTACCAGTAACTTACTGTTACTTTAATCTTTGTGACGGTAGCTCGAGTGTGTCGAGTCGTCTTGAAGAGAAGCCTTGTGCTTCTGAACCATGACTTTAAACACACTACAACAACAACAACAAAAGTAATACTCCTGTAAGTGTATATTGCTGCCTCTGGGAATGTTTTATAAGTCTCCATTTTATAATCGAGCTACTTTCTAACAGCTAATAAGCACGCTTATAATTTTATTAATTAAGTAATTATTAATTATATGAAGTATATTTACAGCCACGTCCCCTTAGGCCTCGGCTAAAACTCAAACCTAACCCTAACACTAATAACTCTAATAACCATAACACTAATATAACCCTAACAAATCCTATTCCAGAGCTCCAAGCATTGTTTCCAACTCCAAGTAGAGACTGATGAGCGTGGCTATTCGTATACTAGTGTGCTTATTAGCTGCTATTGGGGTATTGTTCTTCTCTTTCAACTTTTTGTAGTAAGCTTCAGACTTACCTTTTCTCACCCTATATTTAACCGATCTACCCTGACCATTTTTGATCACCGGCTTTCGTTTAGGACCAAACTTCTCCTCAGCACATCTCTTTTGCAGATCGGTCCGGGTGAATTGATCTGCAGTGCTGTGTGCTGTGGGGACGTCCCTGACATCAACCCTGGATGAGGAAACGGGCGTTAAACCTTTATAATAATAATAATAATAATAATAATAATAATAATAATTATTATTATTATTATTATTATTATCATTATCATTATCATTATTATTATCATTATCATTATCATTAATCAATCAATCAATCAATATGAAGTTAACGTCCGGTTCCTCGCCATAAGGCAATGTCAGGGACGTCTCTTGCAGACTCTACACAAACAGGCGCCAAAGCACCACACGATGACGACTGAGTACACAGAGACCACAAGAGAAAGCGAGATCAAAACAGTGCAAGTCCAAGATCCAAGGCAAGCGGGTCAGAATTTAGACCTACGGCGGAAAGAGATGGGTTTTTAGCTTGTCAAGGAAAGTACAAATACAATTACAAGATCGAAGATCTTGTGGCAGAGAGTTCCATATTGTCGGAGCAGAAAACATGAAGGAGCGTCTGCCCATGGCAGATTTAATATTTGGTACAGTGAGAAGGTTTTTACTAGAGGAACGAAGACTACGAGAGGGTTGATGGATTGATAAAAGATCAGATAGGTAGGATGGTTTACCATAATTTAAACTTTTGAAGGTCAAGGAAGCTATCTTGAATTTTATACGTTCGGAGACTGGTAGCCAATGCAGTTTCTTAAGAAGAGAAGAGGTGTGGGATTTGAGCATTTTTACATTACAGACGACTCGAGAAAGAGAATTTTGAATGTGTTGGAGACGAATTAGAGAGGTCTTTGGGAGATTATCATTATCATCATCATTATCATTTTCATTGTCATTGTCATTGTCATTGTCATTATCATTATCATTATCATCATCATTATCATCATCATTATCATCATTATTATCATTATCATTATCATCATCATTATCATTATCATCATCATTATCATTATTATTATCATTATCATTATCATCATCATTATCATTATCATTATCATTATCATTATCATTATCATTATCATTATCATTAGCTTATACATTATCATTATCAGTATCATATCATTATTATCCATCATTATCATTATCATTATCATTAGTATCATTATCATTATCATTATCATTATCATTATCATTATCATTATCATTATCATTATCATTATCATTATCATTATCATTATCATTATCATTATCATTAGCATTATCATTATCATTATTCAATTATCATTATCATTATCATTATCATTATCATTATCTATTTCATTATCATTATCATTTATCATTATCATTATCATTATCCTTATCATTATCATTATCATTATCTTATCATTATCATTTCATTATCCTTATCATTATCATTATCATTATCATTATTATCCATTATCATTATCATTATCATTATCATTATCAGTATCATTATCATTATCATTATCATTATCATTATCATTATCATTATTATCATTATCAGTATCATTATCATTATCATTATCATATCATTATATCATTATCATTATCATTATCATTATCATTATCATTATCATTATCATTATCATTATCATTATCATTATCATTATATCATTATCATTATCATTATCATTATCATTATCATTATCATTATCATTATCATTATCATTATCATTATCATTATCATTATCATTATCATTATCATTATCATTATCATTATCATTATCATTATCATTATCATTATCATTATCATTATCATTAGCATTATCATTATCATTATCATTATCATTAGCATTATCATTATCCTTATCATTATCATTATCTATTTCATTATCATTATCAATATCATTATCATTATCATTATCATTATCATTAGTTATCATTATCATTATCATTATCATTATCATTATCATTATCATTATCATTATCATTATCATTATCATTATCATTATCATTATCATTATCATTATCATTATCATTATCATTATCATTATCATTATCATCATTATCATTATCATTATCATTATTATTATCATTATCATTATCATTATCATTATCATTATCATTATCATTATCATTATCATTATTATCATTATCATTATCATATCATTATCATTATCCTTATCATTATCATTATCATTATCATTATCATTATCATTATCATTATCATTATCATTATCATTATCATTATCATTAGCATTATCATTATCATTATCATTATCATTATCATTATCATTATCATTATCATTATCATTATCATTATTATTATTATTATTATTATTTTAGGTTTGCCAATCGAGCAGTGTAATGTACTTCAGCGACAGTGCAGAGACGGAACGTGTGTTACCAGGGAGCTGTGGTGTGATGGAACAAGGGACTGCCCTGATGGATCTGATGAAGATCCTTCTACGTGTGGTTAGTAGAAATAATAATTATAAATAATAATAATAATAATAATAATAATAGTAATAATAATGATGATAATGATAATAATAACAGTAATAATAATAATAATAGTAATAATAATAAAGGTTTAACGTTCGTTTTCTCATACAATGATGATGTCAGGGACGTCATCAAATCATCAGGGACGTTAGGGAAATCATTCAAGAAATCAATTACTAGAGATATCGGTCACTCAACGAATTTTTCTTCTAGTAGGCCTATTTAGGTGAATCAGTTGATCTCGTGCCCTATTTGTAATCAGAGTTACATATCTTTTTCAAAATTTCTCATAACATAGATGTGACTGGATGGTAGAGGGGGGTAGACTGCCGTAGATGTAATAAATCACCGCATGTTGTTCTGCTGAGCATTTTTAACGAGTTCATAAAGTGCTTGCTCTGCTTGTTCATAGAACTTTCTGCTGTGTTTTTACACCGAGTATCCTACAATTTGTGTGATGGCAACCAAAACCGTAATTTTTAAGACATATTTGTTTTATATCATCATTATCATCATTATCATCATTATCATCATCATCATCATCATCAATATCATTATCGTCATCATCATTATCATCATTATCATCATTATCATCATTATCATCATTATCATCATTATCATCATTATCATCATTATCATCATCATCATCATCATCATCATCTTCCCTTGAATCCCAGTTTTTATTTATATTCCACTCGTTATTTATTACAACTTTAAAGTAAGCTTTCGTTTCCAGTTACAGCTGTGTGCTGATTTTCTGTTGAGCTATGTTTTTTATTAGCATTAACCGGTATATTCTTGGAAACTTGTTTTCTGTGCATATTTCTCGCAGGCAATCACCCCTCGAACACGCCCACTTCTAGACGAGTATGCAACCAGAGGTTCGAATTCACCTGCAGCGACGGGACCTGCATCGACAGTTCTCTGAAATGTGATCAAAGCAGAGACTGTCCCGATGGAAGCGATGAGCTGGAATGCGGTAAACATCATCATCATCTATTCTAAATTTTCCATTTCTTTAATACTTTTCTTTTACCAGCTCTGGTTAACAGATTTTGAGTGTTCTCAGTTAAATATTTTTATTGCGATGTAGTGATTTTTATTTTTCGTAGTTGTTAATGTGATTTTTGCTAAGCATTATGATTTTTGTTCTGCAAAATCTATCGATTTTACAGGAAGAAAAATATAAATTAAAATTAAAATTAAATTATTACATGCTTCTTTAATGCTTACTGCTCAACAAAGGAATTAATTGAATCAGTTATTTATAGTAATGTAACTTATAGGCCTACTCTTTAGTTTTCTGTATTTTTGGAAAAAAATTGTATTCTCGTTTGTATTTTCATGTGCATCAGAATTCGCCATTGTGTAGCTTGCGTTGTTTTCTTGTCTTCAAGCGAATGATATTTATTAAAGCATTTGATCATAGTTCTATTATAGCTCTATTAGTAGCTCTTCTTGTAAGCTTCTATCAGTTGTTTTACTAATAACATTAGATGCTTTTTTCGCATAGTTGTCGTTACTTATTCTACATTTTGCTGCTGTGTTAAAATACCCTATAGAGATTCACGCTTCTGGGATGCCTGTTAAGTGTTCGAACGATGAGTTTGCGTGTAGAAATGGTTTATGCATAAATAAAAGGCATGTTTGCGATCATCGAAACGACTGCCTGCTGGGTGAAGATGAGGAAAATTGCCGTGAGTGAAGATTAATACTCGTTGAAATGACCGTAATGCATTGAAATGAGAGTTTGGTGTCTATTTCCGAGAAAACCTGATAAGAAGAGGAATACCCGATTGCAAGCAGAATTATAAAATATGTTATCCTATGATACATTCACCGAGATGGCAGATTTACTGTAGTTCCAATTAATTTGTTTGGCAATACTGGGTAGTATATAAACGATAGACGAGTATAATTATACTTCTCAATCTTCTGGCGTCTCATTTCATTTAAACGTCCAAATTTTTATGAATAATGTACAAACATTCTATATTATGATTCTTTTTGAGATTGTTTTTCCAATCTGATCAATTTTGCATAGAGTTTCTTCTCATTTGAGATTTTCTCTTCCTACAGAGATGATATACATGTATGGCTCTTATAGGCCTATTCCCACACTTTATAGGCCGATGCTCTCACTTTATAGGCCTTTGCTCACACTTTGGCTTCATGCTCAGCGGAAACTATTTTCCTTAGCTCAGGCACCATGTGAACCGTACTGCTTAAATGGCATAGTTTTATACTGTTAACCCTATGTCGTCGTAAAGTCTGCATAATAATTTATCCGCAAGAACAGTATCTTACCGATCTTTTTCGCGTGGGAATGTGGTAATTTAAGCAGAATTTAATCATTTGTTATCAGTACTCATTGGTATTTAATTCTATTAGTCGTACTTCGCATTGCTTCGCTATAGTTTCAGTATATTGAATGGTGATGGGAACAATTCCATTAGGTGTTTCTATTACTTTATTGTAATAATAACCTTTGAGCCAATACTAAATGGGTTGAGTGTGGAACTTTTGGGAAGTGCCTACTGGCGATTATATTAACATTAATTAGTCTTCATTCTTATATGGTCTGTTGTGATTTCTTGTTAACATCTAAATCTGTACACAATTGCTTGTTTGGCCTACAAACTGTTGAAAATTTATCCTCAATTTGATATTATTTTTTTAATTTATTTTATTCCCCTAGAATGTACTTGTGAAACTAGCGACCATTGATTCTGCTTTCAAGTATTATGATCTTTTCAAAATGCGTTTCTTGCATTCTTTATTAGAATGGATTATGCCAAGACGTTCGTACAATGCGCCCGTTTCATTAGATCAAAGCTTAATACGCGCGTGAATATGAGTATTTGAAAAGTTACAACTAAAATCTAAATAAAACACATAAAAAGTGAAATTTAAACTTATAATTATTAATGTTCTGCAGTTCCGTTGTTTGGTAGTTTTAGCAGTTTGTGTAGTTGCAATAGTTTTAGTAGTAGAAGTAGTTTTTGTAGACAGACCTAGCACTTAATGTTCATAACCTTATTCACGTACGTGTTGTGTAGATTGTAAAGTCGTTATTGCTGTTGTTCCTGTAGCCACTCGTCTACCCGCCGAGCAACCCTCTCATGCCTGTAACCCAGTCTATCAGTTTACCTGCCAGTCAGACTTCACTTGTATTTCTCTCTCCCAAGTGTGTGACGCACTGAAAGATTGCGCCGACGGGTCGGACGAAGCTAATTGTGGTACGTTATTAACAGATATAGTGGGCTCATTAAAGTCAACTTATTTCCTCATAATAAACACACAAATCCCACTGTATTCCGGTTCCGGTAATGTTAGATTTCAGTTACGTTACTAATAGTTATAATAGGCTCAATAAAATCATTTTACTTCCTCGTAACACAAAATCCAAGTGTATTCTGGTTCCAGTAATGTTAATTCAAGTATAGGGTTGTCGTTTGATAAACCACATTATAAAAGATCAATAGCTTCTTGTAAAGGCTTGACTATGGTTGCATAGTGTTTGATGTTATCATTGAAGACAGTAGCCTGCTAGTTGCTGTTGTGTGTTGTTGTCGTGCGTTAGCATATCTTGCCGATAATCCAAGCTTGAGCCGTCTATCTGAGAACTGTGATTTAATCAGTATGTTACGTGTATAATAAGCTGAAATTCATAGCTATATGACTGGACGAGAGTCTCTTAACGTATTTAGTCTTTCTTTTCTCTCTTTCATAAGTACGATTTGCTGAGTTAACATTAGATCTTTATATTATATATAAATTTATTTACTCTTAATTTGTAGACTTTATTCAAAATTAATTTTGACTTTCTTGAGTTATATGATTTTCAGTAATTTAGTTAAATGATTTCTAGGAATGTTCTTTATAAATGCAAATTTTCGCTTGGTTCTCTCGGAATGCGAACCATATCTTCCATTTTTACGCGAACACAATTAAATGCAGCTAGGTACTTTTTTCCTTAGTTATGTATTTCTTTTTTACACTTTATGCGTAATTAACCATGTACATTCTTCTATCTTGACATCTATCGTGTGATACATCTTCAAGTCCATGTCTAGCAATAGCCATCATAGTGTAATGTAAGGAACCATACAGTGTATTTAATTAATCTTTTCTTCAGTAGGTCAGGAAAGAGAGAGAGAGAGAGAGAGAGAGAGAGAGAGAGAGAAAGAGAGGAGAGAGAGAGAGAAATATGTTTATTAGATCAAAACACAGCATATACCATACAAGATACATAGTCAGGATTCTTTCATCCTTAGCTTATTATTTTTTTATTTAGCTAAAAGTGCGCTCTTGTTAGTCCTTTGAAATGGCAGTGCATATTTCAATTTACCTACCATTTAATCTTTTTGTGCTCGCAAATATTAGACGATCACTATATTATACTTTTTAGCGCAGGCTAAATTATATTTTACAGTCTACATTTGGTTTCTTCGTACCTCAATTTACTTCTCATCTCGTATTTGTTGCATCCCGTTTGCTTGCAGTGTTATTTTGCTTCTTTGGCTTAGATATTCGATGGAAACGATCTATTAAATTTTGTGTATATTTGCTTGCACGAAACATTGAATTTTTTTCTCAGTAGAGTTGCTGTGCAGCTAGTACTTAACTCATTGATATTCACACCCAGCTTGATAGTGTTCTCTGGCTTCGGTTTATTTAAAATAGAATTATTGTTAATCTAATCAAAATAGGCATGTTTGACAGAGAATTGCAAATGAAAAGTTTTATTGCTTCTTTAACTATTAGTCATAGTGTCTAAAAAGTGCAAACTTTAACAATTAGGAGCCGAATGTGAATTGTAAAAATGTATAAAAAATTTAATAGGATGTATGAAATGTCATTAACTGTTTAAACAAATTTTAAATATACTGTAAATACACCCTTGAAATTAGCGAATAGCTGCCTAATTTATTGTTATTACTTATTTGAATTTAAATGAATATGGGCCTATGCCAAATGTTATAGGGTTTTCTTTCGCATTTGTTTCTTTCTATAGTTTTCAATATATAAAAACATTATCAGTAGTTCTGCATTTGACGAACCCACTAAACCCGTGGCTCCACCGGATTAATCTATCGGGGCTTGTACCCATTCTTACCCCCGGAGTGCCTACGAATTATTTTTTGACCCACCTGGTTTCGATTCTTAAGACCTGCAATGTTTTGTGCCTACTTTATTAACAGTACAGTACTTTTTTACGCCAGTGCAGGACTGAAAGCCGTCGGCTTTGATTTCGTTCCATAGTGCCCGATGTTGTCAAGGACAATAGTATCTTTCTAATCGTATTTCTGTTGTTGTTTTTGTTGTCGGCGGGTTGAAGCTATTTCACTCAATATTTCAGATGTTTAATAATAGTATTTTATTATAATGGTATTCATATATTTGATGGTTTAAAATTTTACTGTAACTTTTACTGTTAAAAAAACCTACACATAGGAAGCGTTTACTATAACAAAACTTTTAAATATATTCTCTTGTAGCTCTTGTATATGCTGATTCTGTTAGGAAAACAGACAAAATCATATTTTTACATATCAGGCATATATAGTAAACGCTTTTGTAGTATATATATATATATATATATATATATATATATATATATATATATATATATATATATATAGTGGTGAGAATGTTCTTATTATCTCCTGAAGATGACCAATGAAAATCTGTATTCTGTACTTAGTTGATTGATTGATTGATTGATTGTGTGAGTAGACATATCTCGCTGTACCTGGCACCAGTTCACGTGTGACAATGGCTACTGTATAGAGGCGAGTCAGAGATGTGATGGAAACATGGACTGTCCGGATTACACCGATGAAGAGGACTGCGATTCTGGTTCAGTAATTTTGTTTAGAATATTTTATTTCTATTTTTAGAAGTAAAATTTATATCTTGTTAATATTTATATTAAACAAATAATGACAATATAGAAGTAGGTTAGACTCTTCTTTTGTAATTGTACGGGCACATATTATGCCTATAAACATATATATGTATACACTGAATACCATAATATACTACTGTACATGTAGCAGATGTACAGTATAATACGAGTACTTAAATATTTATTCTACGCTATATATACATGTAGGCCTATATGTATATATATATATATCTCGCATATATACATGTATGTATATATATATTGTTTATATGTATATAATATACTTGTATAGATATATACATTATACATGTGTGTGTATTTTATATACGATAAATAGTAGCCTATTTTGTAACAAATATTAATTAGAATTTGATAGCATCTTAGAGTTTGATTTGCTACTTACCCAATTATAATTTCATAAACTTCTTTTTAGATCTTTTAAAGCCGAGTAGTATGTTTTACTAACGTTTAATTTCATTTATTTTGCTTTCATTTTGTATTCTTCGATGTTTAGCAGTAACTGTGACTTTATATTCTATTGGTATCAACTCAACACGTCGAAATCTTTGAGTCAAAATCAGATATAAGATAAACCAAGTGTGTTAACATAATGTCAACATGTTACAAATATTAACTGTACTAACTTTTCGGTTATTAATTTTTTCTAATCTCTAATTTATCTCATTTATGTCAGAATGATTGTGCAATATGTGCTAGCATTCAGTAACAAATGGCTACTTGGGGGAACAGGTGCTGCCCTAGTGATAGAGTTTTTTTATTAGAATTATTATTAACATGGGGAGGGATTTAGCGCAGTCGGTTTAGCTGAGCGTCAACTGAAAAAAGTATCGCAACGTCGAGCTCGGTTAATACTTTGTGGGTGACCCCTTGGAAGAATGAGTGTTGACAGCTTTGAATTAAAAAGTCCCCTAGGTCTCCAGATCATAAGTGCAACGTACAAGCTCAGAAAGTGCTCAATCGAAGTATGACATGAGTATTATCCCTAGAATAGAACACTACAGTCGGCCAAATTTCATTCAAAAGAATCCCGGCCATCGTTTCGACAGCCATCATAATTGAACGATTGCGACATACGCAAGCACAAGACTAGAATTATGAATTAATCTCTGAAGTTAGGCCTACTACACTTTATCATATTGTTTATTGTGTTTTAATTTTTTTAAAGTTTATGCTGCGATAAACATATTAAATAGAAAGTCATGATGCCCTGGTGTGATGAACTTGCCTTTGCCTAGTTCATGCCAGCAGCTTTTGAAGACAGACTTCGGGCAGCCTATTGTGAGGTGGCCTTCGAATCAACTGGTTTATATTCACTGGAGTCCTTTATCTGATCTTTCTATATAACATAACAAAATGTGTAGTTGATGAATCATTTGGGCAACATGGTGACTGTGAGGACGATCAGTTCAGATGCCATAACGGGCAATGCATTGATATTCGGCTACGATGTGATAGGAAGCACCATTGTGTAGATGGCACGGATGAGTATGACTGCGGTATGTTTAATTGGAGTCTTAATCAATACGTCACTGCTGATAAATATATAGGAGCACATTTCTATTATTTTCTTTATTGTTTGTTAGCGTTAGCTACTAGTTATTGAATTTACTGAATTAATGTAGCATAGTTAAAACTTATTACTGACCTGTTAAATAACTAGTTTTAGAAAGTTTGAGTAGTCGAACTAAAATGATAATTTTTCGCAATAACCTACTAACGTATGTTCAGTAGAAATTATATATTACTCCAACTTTTGCTCTTTAGAAAAAGGGATCTTTCCTATATGTATAGTGAAGGTAAATTCACCATGATGCTAATCCTTCAATCCCAGGTTTAACCCTAAGCCATAGTTAAAAAAAAAAAAAAAAAGTATTGAGACATTACAGTATACATCTTCATTTGCAGGAAAGATCAATTCTGAGCACCATTCATCTTGCTTTAAACCGTCAGATTTTCTTTTGTCATATCTATGTTAAATTTACTGCTTCAATAATTAATATATATCTTTCTCTATCTTCTTGTGACTAGTTGTATTAACTGATCTGCAGTTTGCATGTAATCTACGCATGAGTTGTATTAAAATTAAGTTATACTAATAGAATTGCTGCTAGTAAAAATAAGCGTACTGAAAATAAGCTTGCAATTTTTAGCAGCTATTTGTGCAACACACTTGAAGGCTGAAGCATAGCTACGTACATATCAAAACATATGATGAAACATACATTATGATACATATGTAATGAAATATGTGTCATAATGTACGTACGTGTCATAGTGTGCAAAAGTATTATAGTGTACGTACGTGTCATAGCGTACATAAGTGTTATACTGAACATACTTTTTATAGTATGCATGTACGTATGTACACTATGATAATGTAAATCGTGTCATTGTGCATACATATCATAATGTACGTACAAATCATAGTGTACATCTGGTTCATAGTTTACACACGGTTCATAGTGTACAAACGTGTCATAGTGTACATACGGTTCACAGTGTACATACGGTTCATAGTGTACATATGGTTCATAGTGTGCATGCGGTTCATAATGTACATATGGTTCATAGTGTACATGCGGTTCATTGTGTACATACGGTTCATTGTGTACGTATAAATCATAGTGTACATACGTATCATAGTGTACATACATGTCACAGTGAACATACACGTCGTAGTGTACACATGTTAATAGCGTACGTACGTGTTATACATCACATACGTTCTATAGTGTACTTACGTCTCATAGTGTAAATACATGTCATTGTGCGTACATGCCGTAGTGTACATTCGGTTCATAGTGCACATACGGTTCATTGTGTACATACATGTCATAGTGTACATACATGTCATAGTGTACACACGGTTCATAGCGTACACACGGTTCATTGTTTATACACATGTAAACTATGACGATCACGCTGTTGTGTGGTCATTCAGAAACCCGTCAGACCTATCCCACCACGAGTCCCACGGATCAGTGCGGACCCCATCAGTTCAGATGTGAGGATGGGACGTGCATCGACTCACGCAAGCGCTGTGACCTCGCATACGACTGCAGGGACTACAGCGACGAGAACAACTGCGATGCTCGTCATCCTGGTAGTATCTGTTACATTTTCATTTTAGTCTTTTGAACACTTTTGTTAAGAACTAACGGAACCATATACATGTAATTGTTAAGAACTAATGGGACTATATACATGGAATTGTTAAGAACTAACGGGACCATATATATGAACAAACAGTTCATATAATTTGTATTGACTGTAACTAACAGTGTGTAAAATTAATTTTGTGTAACGTAACAGGAAACATCTAACTATTTATTTAATTTTGTAACATTGTTTGCATAGTATTAACGAATATTTCTATCAGAATGTGTGGTTATTTTACTGAAAATTTAACAGATACGAATTTTAATAGCTTCAACGAATTTGTTCAGTTAACCTCTGAACTCTTACTTGTTGGACTGTGATAGGCTATTGATAAATTATTTTGCTTTATGTAAGATTATTAATCATACTTGGAAGTGTGTAACTCTGCATCTTGATGTCGTTTTTTCATTTAACTAACTGTTGACTATTTTACACTCATTACATGCAATAAAAAGTCGATTGTCTGTAGTAAATTCAATTACAAGTTGGATTAGATATAGTAAATTCAATCACCTAGGCATTCTGCGTAATTATTTCTCTAGCGATACTTTCATTTCTAGTATAACACTTCGATGTAAATGTTAACTATTGACTCATTTATGTGTGCGCGCATCTGAAGTTTATCTTCACTTAATTCGTTAGTTTATTGACAAATATAATTAACTAATATTAGTATTATTTGATGATGTAGGTATCGCATTTTTAAGTTTTTGTTTTAAATTCTAATACGATTTCACTAACGATAATTTATCTAACAGTTGAGCCCACCTGGGCCCCATGCTCTTCGCGTGAGTTTAAATGCGGTGATGGCACGTGCATTGACTCCACTCTCAGATGTAACAGACATTATGATTGTCGAGATGGAATAGATGAATTCGATTGCGGTATATTTCATTTTTCAGTTGTTTTCATTTTTTGGTTGTTTACTTTTTATTTACTAGATTGCTAATTTATAAGCAGTTGAATTACTTTAGACTTTATCACCAATCTGTGTGTAGGTCTTGTTTGACGATGACTAACGAAATAGTATAATTTTTACATAATTACTTACATGTATGTAATGGTTAATGTTTTTTAACAATGAATGGCTTCAAAATTCAAATTTTTATTGTCCTAGCCACATTATATACTAACTAAAGATGTCCTGGCTAACATTTTTCGTTTCAAGCAAATGTGTATTAATTCAATGAATAAAGATAACCCTTTACATATTTTTGTTTACTTTTTTGTTAATTTTGTTATTATTCATTCTACACCGGTAAGCTCTGGTGTCCACACAATGTTAACAACGACGCAAGTTGTGTCTTTGGCAAAATAGTTGGGTGGAAAAGGTACAGATTTTAAAAAAGGGTAGTTGAAAAATCGTGCATCGTGAGTTAGGCGTGGGAAAGCATGCGTGTATGCGTCTTTGCTCTAGGGGAGAGAGACTCCCCTGATTGTAAGTAATACCTAGACTAAGTTGATAATCTGTAATATTTCGAGATTGTTTTCGAATTGATATTTAATTTTATGAGATATTACTTTTAATTGCGATTACTACGTCGTAAAATTGTGTATTTGTAAAAAATTGAGTTTAATAATTTTGTAATTTGCATTTTTCCCATGTGCACTAACATTTAGACCAATTCACTCAAGCCCCTGTGCAATGCTCTTCACGTGAGTTTAAATGCGATGATGGGTCATGTATTGATGCAACCCTGAGATGTAACAGGCAATATGATTGTCGAGATGGGACTGATGAATTCCATTGCGGTATGTTTAAATGTTAAAAAAGGTAGTGCTAGTGATGTTTTGCTCTCTAGTTTGTGAAACTTAAATTAGTTGGCTTTAGTTTTAGACATTCATTTAATCACTTAAGTTGCATGTACATGTATGTGATTTAGTTTAGCTTAGAAGGGTATAAGGTAAACACACATTATTTTCTATAATACACTTTAATAGTAGCTTACTTAGACTTTTTGGCTTTATTTTATCAGAAGGAAGTACTGAGAATGTAAGAGTTTTATTTGTTTGTTTTCTGCAAAATTGTGTAACTTCAAATTATTATTTTAAGTTAGTCTTCTCCGTGGGAGTGTTGTGTTCGAGTTGCTGAAGAATTGACCAACCCGGGACTTGAGCGTGTCGTAAAAGGCGACAAAGCTCGGTGACAAGGGAAGGTGACATTGCTGATGAATCTTGTCTGTGGGGCTCTTAGGTGCCATTTTGGCCGCTAAAAAGGCCGTTTTGTCGTTTTACAATTTTTCTTGATTCTTAAAGAGTTTGTGCATTTGAATGCGATATTTTTCGGTTTATTTAATCTTATATGTATACTTGTATGTATTCTGAATCTTTCTTGTATTAGTATTTAGTATTTAAGCATGCTGTTATTTACAACTTCCAACGAAATTTATTAATAATACTTCTTTCCGTAGAGCATAGAGCAGTTTAATTATGCTGGCCATGATACTCTGTCGATATTTTAGGTAAATAAATGGATAACGGTTCTGAATAAGTGAAACGGTAATAACCTAGAATAAAAGAATGGACAAAGCGTCCATGTTATTCCCAAGGTATAGGCTACATTAAGGTGTGAATATGGCATAGCCTTTTGTGGAGGGATTAAATCGCCTATCGATGGAACGGATAGCCTTTTGTGGAGGGATTAAATCGCCTATCGATGGAACGCTCTTTTTGGAGCATGAAAGCATTATGTGAGCATGAATGTTTTCATTGGACCTGTCACATCGAGATAGAGTGCGTAGAACAGAAATTACTCCTACTGAAGGGAAGGTTTATGAAGTGCTGTACATATTACGAATTTTACATCATTTGAAAACGAACTGCCTTAGTAAATTAAGCCTTAACTAAATCGATTAAATTAAGCTAACTAAATAGACTAACGATTCCATAAACTAACTTCATTTAGGATATACCAATTTTAAAGTTTGTGTTCGTTTGAATGCTAATCCATATAACATAAAGCTGCTCTCATTCAAATATCCGGCGGCATAAATTTGTTGCTCTAGAGTTAGAATTTTAATTTAATTATCTTTATTGCATGTATTTAATAGTGTAGACATTTAACGGTAGCTGTATATTATAGGTTTCATCTTAACAACTACTTGTGTGCGCTAACATGCAGACCAATTTACACAAGCCCCGGTGCAATGCACTTCACGGCAGTTTAAATGCGATGATGGGGCATGTATTGATGCAACACTGAGATGTAACAGGCATTACGATTGTCGAGATGGAACTGATGAATTCCATTGCGGTATGTTTAAATTGATAACTGACATTTAGACTGTCATTGAGGCATACTCAGTATCAATATACGAAACAACTATTAGCATCGTATGGAGAAAATTGTAATGAAATTTATTTGAAATTGAAATATATGAAAACAGTAAAACAGAAATAGTTCAGAATAATTGCGTAGAATAGAAATGGAAATGATTTTTTTCAAAAGGAAAAGTGTGTATAATGTATAACGATTTCGTGTTAAAATTTTTTGAATTATCCTAGCCGATTGTTATATTACGTACCGTGATTTAAATTCGAAGATCTTGCTGATTTTGAACTATGTTTCATATTAATGCGTTTTTAACTTTTGGTAGTGCGTAAATTAAGTTGCCTAAATTAGTTTTGAGTTCATAAATAACCATTGTAGAGTTAGAAAGTTTAATTTAATTAACTGCATCTCATGTTAGTGTGTAATAGACATCTAACGGTAGCTGTATACTGTAGGTTTCATTTTAACAATTTCGTTGACTTGTGTGCACTAACATGTAGACCAATTTACTCAAGCCCCGGTGCAATGCACTTCACAGCAGTTTAAATGCGATGATGGGGCATGTATTGATGCAATCCTGAGATGTAACAGGCATTATGATTGTCGAGATGGGACTGATGAATTCCATTGCGGTATGGTTGAGTTTGATTAATATATTTATTCTGTTAGTTTTACTTCATTTACTCTTTACTTAACCTTTTCTGATTTGATATTTTGTTATTTAATTAACTCACTTCTATTTAACTTACTTTGTTGCACAACTCTTCAGATATTTCAATTGTAATTAGTATAATTGTAAATTAAATAAGATTTTGTTTGTAGCTATTGTGGAATAAAATTAACACTACTAATAAATTTAAACGGTCAAGGTTCCAACAAACGTTCAACTTCATCATTAAAACGGTAGTACTGTATTAGTTTTAAATTCATGTTTTCTACTATCAATTGTTTAAGGTTGTATAATGGCAACATCATGCTTGTTTAGATTTTAGTTTTGTTTTACTCACTATAAAAAATAACTTTTTTATTGATTTGTTATGCGTCTAATTAGAAGGAGATTTAATTTAGATAATTTCTTATTCGTAGTAGAATTCTCTTCTTTTGTAGATTAGCAGAACAAAAGGTTGGCATATATTTGATAAATTTGTCAATTATAGGCTACGATCTGTGGAAATTAGTAGAAATTGTCAATCAAAAGCCACTTATAAATTATTATAAGTTTATTTACATACTGACATTTAGATCAATTCACTCAAGCCCCTGTGCAATGCTCTTCACGTGAGTTTAAATGCGATGATGGGTCATGTATTGATGCAACCCTAAGATGTAACAGGCAATATGATTGTCGAGATGGGACTGATGAATTCAATTGTGGTATGTGTGAATTAACAGTCAAATTAACATTCTATTTAATCTTAAAGTTTTGCTGTCATTCTTTTTTATGCTCACAATAAACTACAATAGCCATAAATTCATTCGATTTCCATTCATCTAAAGTTAAATTCCCTGAACTGTTTGAAAACTATTTTAATAAAAGTTAGCCTATAACCCAATTTATACACTAACTATTAATGTTTTCAAGCTGCTGTGATTCATTGCTATATTATCCGTTTTTTCCTTTCGAGTCTGATTTTTTTGAGTATAATAGCAGCTATAGCTACATTTTTGCAAACGTATCACTCATCACGGATAATTTCTTTAGCTTTTTTAATATTAAGGGCTTAACATTACAAATTTATTTTGTAGCTAATTATTATTTACATGTATGTTTCATTAGTCTGTGTTAGTAAATGATTTTCACAACCCTTTTCTTTTTTTCATTGATCGTTTCTTTTAGACTAATTTAACGTACTTAACTTGACGCTTTAATTCTACATGTAGATGCAATATAATCACATATAGCGTCAGAGTATTGTAGAATTGTTTTTAGTAATCGCATTATAGTCGCTAATGTGTGATGTTACTTAATTTAAATTTGAGTTAATAAATTGTAATTATCGAAATATAGTACATTTAGTATTTTTCATCAATAGTTCAGCTGGAATATTTATGCTACATTTTAAAATTATGCACTAATAGAGCAACCGAGAGGGCGAGAATGCTCGAGATTTGAATATAGATGTCAAGATGGGACTTGCATTGATGAGAGTCTTAGGTGCAATCGAGCATATGACTGTCCCGATGGAACGGATGAATTTGATTGCGGTATGTGATTTCATGCCATCGATGTGATGCCTTAAAAGGCATTGCAATTCAATTAGTCTATCGACTCTATTTTGCCACGATACTTGATTTCTAAGGTATAAGCTTATCTTACATTTGAATTATTTCGATTTCAAATGCGTCGTTTGTAAACAATTATGCAATCATTATATAATCAACATATCGTAGACTCATAAGTGAGTTGCAGTAGCTAATCTCTATGACTATAATGCTTATAGTCGAAATATAATTTCATTATTTACTATTGGCTTATGATTTATTGTACAACATACTGCAAAATAACTGTACTTTTCGATAAAGTAAAAGTAAAATAGGATTTTGGACATTGGTTGCACTAGTAGATTTTATTTTATTTGACTAACCTTTAGAATGCATTGCTTTTAATTAGCATTGGAATATATTGTGTTTCAATACATTACAATTTGTAAATGTTATCAGACTTTTTAGTTAGCTTTCTTTGATCTAATAACAATAATTCACAAGTTCAAAAAGTTTAATTTACTACTAATGTATTGTCGACTCCGTAGTCTGTTTATTTGAGAGATTTAGTTTTATTCTTTCTTTATTAACAAATTTGAATACGAATTTTTAATACTATAATATTGTATGATAGCACTAACCTAGAGTTATCTAACCTTGCTAATTGCCGTGTGTGCGTAGTTCCAACAATTTTTTCAACAACACCATCAGTGTGTGCAGAGCATGAGTTTAGATGTGGTGACGGTCATTGTATCGATAGGCGGAATCGATGTGACAGGAAATACCATTGCACTGATGGAACAGATGAATTCAATTGTGGTATGGGTTATAGGGCCGCATGTAAAATTTAAATTTCGTACTAATAGGACTAATTTTAAAGAAGGAAAGGCATGCCAAGAATATCATAAATTGTACTTTACTGTAATCTTTATTTTTTGCAGTGTAGTGAAGGCAGAAGATTTTTACTGATATGCATTTCATTTCACTGTTTATCTATCTTTTAGCTAGTTCGTTATTGCATATTACGTTGTGAATGGAAATATTCAGAAGAGTTTGGAGAATCAATACTTAAGCTGATCTTTTCTCTAATTAAGGTCAAGCTAAGCGTAGTAGCACTGAACAAGTCTAATTAACCGTGAACCAGGAATTTTAATTCAACCCTCTTCACATGACAGCATTGAACAACATAATGATATAAATAATCGAATGGTTTAAAATAAAATGATAGTTGCCGTGTGACCTTTTATTTCAGCGACACACTGAACCTTTGCAAAATTGCAAGCACAGGTATAAGTCTTGGCTTATAGTATCATCACAATGGCTTCATTTGAGTAGTTTCAAACCATTAATTATGGCATTCATTGCATAAACTTTAAGTTTAAGAAATTGCCATTACAAAAATTTTACAATTTTGTGTGTTCAGTAAAACATTAGGAAAGGATATTCGATGGTTAACGTCAAGGCTCCAGAAATATTTCAAAATTTTTGAAGATGAATAGACAAGTCCCCCAGCCCACAGAGAGGAATGCAGAAGGTCTAATCGTATCCTGTCCATAGCTAAACCGGGATTCATGGGAAGAAGAAGATGACGATGATTATCTTTTATCAGTAAAGGTTTAGGAATCATATTTTCTTTATAACTATTTGACTCTGGTAAACGAATTCTTGCAGAGCAACCAGACACGCACACGGAGCGGTCGTACACAGAGCGGCACACAGGCGGCTGCGGGACTTACGAGTGGAGGTGTAACGACGGCGAGTGTATCGACGAGCGGCGTAAATGTGATCAGCGGCCTGACTGTAGAGATGGGAGCGACGAATGGGCGTGCCGTAAGTATATAGTAATCTTTAAACCTGTTAATAGTCTCAAGAACCAACGTCAGAAAGAGCATTCGGTTGGTGAGCGCCTAGGCTACCTAATTTGCTACAAAATTTAAACGAATGAAAAAATCTCAAATAGGGGATTGACTCAGTAGACTGCTGATATGATGTAGGAAAGAGAGGATTTGAGACGGTCTATTCTTATCCCGACCATGGTTAAACTGGGTTTCAAGGGAAAATGTTGATGATGTATAGTCTCTTGAAGTTAAATATTATGTAGGCGAGAAGAGCCGGTGGTTTGTTGGCATGTTGTTCGACAGAGAATCAGTAGGTGGTGGTGCAGGGTTCAAATCCAGTGATCTCCTCGTCCCTGACTGGCTGTAGGGCAGAAAATTGACGCTAAACTTTACCTGAATATAACATATATCGCATTTATTTTGAAATTAAAGTGATTTATTAGTATTTGCATCACTCACTAATAGGCAATTTAGCTTCATCCACCTGAGTCTCTTTAACAAAATGTTACTGGAGGGGGAGGAGGGCAAGGCAAATGTTGATGTTTTTAATGGGTGACAAAATGCACGAATTTTGTTTCTAAAATGACACTGAGGTACTTCCAGGGTACTGTAATTTTCCACTGTTTGCTTAATTTTACCCTATTATTATGAAGCGATATCAGCGACGGGAGCCCAGGATTTGAACCCACACATTCTGATCAGCGTTTGGATATCTTACCGACATCGCCACTGGTTGTAGCTAGTATATACAATTATACATGTTTATATATATATATATATATATATATATATATAAATAAAGTTTAATGTCAGCTTTCTGCTCGAATATCATGACCGTGGCGGAAACAGCACTGGATTTAGCTAGATATTTATATTATTTTTTTGATTACTATTTAGTTTGACATTTTTAAAATATCGTTTGATATTGATGGAAATTTATATTATTGATTTGATATTGCGAAATATTTACATTATTTTTGTTTGATATTGATAGATATTTATATTATTTTGTTAGATATAGCTGGAGCCAGTGGCGATGTCGGTAAGATATGCGAATGCGGATCAGTATGTGTGGGGTTCAAATACTGGGCTCGCCCATCACTGACATGGCTTTCGAGCGAGGAAACTGACGCTAACATTAGCCTTACCAGCTTTTACAAATTTTCTTTTATTATAATTTTGTTTTATATTCGATACCGCTAGACGTAGACGTACCTAATACTCACCCGACCTGGTCTGGCCCGTACACTGAGCGGCACACGGGCGGCTGCGGGACTTACGAGTGGCGGTGTAACGATGGCGAGTGTATCAACGAGGGGCGTAAATGTGATCAGCGGCCTGACTGTAGAGATGGGAGCGACGAATGGGCGTGCCGTAAGTAAATAGTAAATAAAATGATTCAATTTAATGAATTTCCGTCTGAATTTAAAGAATTATGTGTCTTCAAAGCACAGCAGTGCTTGGCTAGTTCCGGAGTTCAATCCTGCTCAAGTAACTATTAATTTTTAAACCTGTGTAGGGTCTCAAGAAGTTAAATATTGTGCATGTAAGCGAGATGAGCCGGTGGTTTGTTGGCATGTTGTTCGACAAAGAGTCAGTTGGTGGTGCAGGGTTCAAATCCAGTGATGTCCTCGTCACTGACTAGCTATAGAGCAGGAAATTGACGCTAAACTTTACCTGAATATCACATAGATCGCATTTTGGCCCGACTGTAGATATAAGTAAACAATAAGTAAATAGTAAATAAAATGATCATATTTAATGAATTTCCGTCTGAATGTAACGAATTATTTGTCTTGAAAGCACATCAGTGCTTGGAGAGTTCCGGATTTCAATCCTGCTCTTACTGATCCGCTTTAGGACGCCTAACCGATCCTGCTACTTGCTCATACAGCTCAATTCACTCAACAAATACAACTCTTAATTATCATTATTATTGCAATTAAAGCATTGGGCGAATTGTTGCAGTCGTCACGTGGTAATTATGATTCAAGAGGTCTTCAGGATTTGATAGGACTTGAGCCTCCGTGTTTAGTCTGAAAAGCTTGAGAGTAGACTAGCCGCAATGCCAGTTCCAGTATAAGCTTATTAAAGCAGCATCGATGAAGATATCGAGAAATCAACACAAGCCATTTTCACTTTTCATTCATTTTCATTATTTGCACTCAACAGCTGGTACATTTATTGTGTGATAGGACATTGCCTATCCTGCTTGATCAGTTAAGCTTGCTGATCATTGCTGCTCTCATTAATTAATCACTGGAGTGCTCATTTGTAACTTAAATCATCACTTAAATCATCACTTCAGGATTTGATTTAAGAGGTATTCAGAATTAAGAGATAAAAGTATAAAGGAGAGAAATAAATAAGAGAAGGAACTGCATAGAGTACCTGAGCAATGAAAACAATTTTATTTTCTTTCATACCCAATCAATCTGAAACGCCAATTATTGAATCTCCAACATCAATGCGCTTTTTATGCGAATTAAAATTTTGGATCAGTTCATAAACTTCATCGTAAATGTTAGACAACTTTGAACGTATATTGGCTAAACCGGTGGCTTGTTGTCATCAACAAGTTGTTCGACAGCGATCAGTAGGTGCAGGGTTCAAATACAGTGCTTTTCCCGTCACTGCCATTCTATTTGAGCATGAAACTGACGTTAAATTTGGCCTTTTCCTTAGCCTTATAGGGGAGGGGATATGGCGTAACGGTTAGAGTGTTCGCCTCGGATACAAGTGGCCTGGGTTCAATGGCCAGGTCATTCAAGTAATGATGGATATCCCCTTGGGCCCATGGAAGGTTAATCTTATATCTGAGCTTGATGCCGATTGGCTCTATCAATAGCAAATATATGATTGACCATGGAAAGGATTAATAATAACCTGCCAGGAACCTGTAAATCGGTCTCAAAGACCGGACACGGGCCATGACACCGACATAGAAATTGTCGGAGGTTATTATTATTATGTTTTCCTTGCAGAGAGCTTCACCCAGTCCCCGTGGGAGCGACCCACCCAGGCACCCTTCTACCCCACGGCGCCACGTGGCTGCAGGGGCGACGAGTATCAATGCCATGATGGCACTTGTATCGACGCTCGGCTCAAGTGCAACGGTTATCAGGAGTGTCGAGATGGAACTGATGAATTCTTCTGCGGTACTGTCCTTTAGCGTCTATTTTTAGTTTCAGTTACTTTTTTGTAAAATTGTCTGTTATATTTTTGTTGCAATTTTAGTGTACATTTTTGTGTACTGGTACATTTTTGAGTATAAGTTTGTATGACATACATTTATATGTAATATTTAAATATGCAATTAAGCTTAATGACAGTTAAGCATTGAGTAAATGTGTGTCCATATGAAGTTACTTTTCTACACTTCTTCATTGACCAGTTATATGCAGTATGAATATGATTCGAATTTAAAATTATAATAAATTACTACATGTATATCAATCACTCTTTGTTAGTGTGGCAATTTTCGTGTGATATTATAAAGCCGTTAATTATTATTAGCTCTCTGTCTGGAAAGGCGGCAGCTGCTGTTGTGAATGTTAAATGCTTAATTTAATGTTTAATTTTACTTTATGAAATTTAATTTTCCATTAGACGTGACCACTCAACGAACATTTTGGCAGCCAACTCCGGAGCGCAACCAGTTCTGTCAAAGTTATGAGTTCCGTTGCTCGGACGGATCCTGTATAGACGCTCGTCTCCGGTGTAACGGCTATCCGGAGTGCTATGATAGAAGTGACGAAACATTCTGCGGTAAGTTACTTCCTGTTGTCTTAAGTTATTCGACCGGGGATCAGTATGTGCAGGGTTCAAATCTTGAGCTCTCGCGTCACTGACATCGCTTTCGAGTGAGGAAACTGACGTTAACATTAGTTTTACCAGCTTTTTGCTTTGCTTTAAAGGCTATGTCATGATAGTTCTGTGGGATGTACAATACTATGCATTTTGTGTGGTTTGGCTTTTCCTGCGGCGCAATAAAGCTAATTATATAATAATTTACATAGACGGATTGTGTGATTCAAAATGACACGTGGGGTTTGAAATTAAAGGAATTTTTATGAACTCTAATCAAATGCTGCACACAAACTCAGAAAGTGATTACGATCAATTACCTTCTTAGACATTTATTCCAGCTTGCGTTCATGACAGAAGTCTCGTGATGCAAATGCTTGTTCACCTCGGAAGAATATGCCATTCCTTTTCTTCATTCAAAATCAGATCAATGCCTTTGCTTTAAATTAGTGTGCACTTTAGTTAAAAATCAAGCTTCTGCGTTGGTTACCCTTTTTGCCTAGCCAGTGCCTGTTCGTATCTAACTGTGGATCGATCTATTCTGTGATTGATGAATAATCTACGAGGGTAAATTTAATGGTCCTATTTGAAAGCAGCTCATGCATGTAGAAATACATTGACTGTTAGATTCTCAGGGTGGTTTCACTAGGGCACCCACTGTTGCTCCCAGTGTAAGATTGACGGCTACACCCAGCGAGATGACGATTCGAGAGGGTGCCACGGCAACCTTTGTCTGTCGCGCTCACGGGGGTGCTCAGCCACGGCTTAGGTGGTCCAAATCACGTGAGGTAATACATTTCTTCTTGTAACTCAAACGGTTGTCAACTTTAATGCGTCAACTAAATTTAGAATTTAATCAATTTGTTAAAGCAAAAATATGTGCTTGTTTTATAAATCTGGAAGTATTTTGAAGTTAGATAGAGCTTGCACTCGTCGGATTATTTCTTTGAAGAAATTTTAAAGCTTAAGATTTTCATAAATATTTTAAAATAATATGTTTGCATAATAAAAATTATGATATACCATTCTTTTAAGTAGCGTACTTAACTTTGGAGTATGCTGATTGCATCAAAATCTCAGTAAGCTATATGCTACTTCGCCTTAAACAAACAACTTTTTGCCGAATAGATAGTTTGATTGAGTGACTGATTATATACGATTGATAGATTAATTGTTTGATTGATTGATTATGAGTAGTCTCTGCCCTATCAAGCCGTGGACGACTACTCCGGTAGACTGACGATCTCGAGCGCCGCTCTGGTGGACTCCGGTGAATACATCTGCACGGCCTCTGATGCACCTGGCGCCCCCACGGCCAGTGTTAGACTGATCGTCGATCACTGTGAGTCTTCTCATCTTCTTCTGTACTTCTCTTTGTCACATTATGTTAAGACGAGATAAATCGCAAATTGCACTGGTTTAAGTTGCGACTAGAGAAGAATTGAAGAATAAAAATGGAAGCCACCTATGAAACCGTATAATTTCCATAGCTCAATGCTGTATTATAGTGTAAATCCCTTTTGTGAAGAAACTAATTGGTTGCTCTATAGGGTTCATGTTTGCGTTCACCGCTCTGTGTGAACTGTATGTCTTGGACCTGTCACGTGCTAAAACTCTAGAGCTAGTTTATTAATTTACTGCAATGGGAACTTCACATTCAGTACAACAAGTTCACTACCAGTCAAGTCGTCAACTAGTTAAATAAGCATCTGTGCTCCTCACACAGTGTGCCATCATGTTTAGTTCTCATAAGAGCGTCCATGCCTGAAAATTCTGCACACAAACTAATTCAAGCAAACTCTTTCTGCCTCTCTCTCTCCCCTCTCTCTCTCCTCTACAACGGTTGCTATTGTACTTCCATGCTTGTTCAGAACGAAAACAACCATCGATATATTGCTTGTGAAGTTTACGTGATTGTAGCTTATGTTACCTGATTAATATTAGCTTTGATTGATTTAAGCCGGAAAACCTTTAATTCCAACACGATACATTAGCTGTGGTAGACATTTATTTCATTGGGTGATCTTTGACATTATCATCGAATTTCATAGAGTTCCAGTTTAGCTAGGGTTGGGTGATCTTACAATGTATGTATTAATGAATCTATTACTGCATTACATGCAATATATGATGTGTCTATTACTGCATTACGTGTAATACATGATGTATCTATTACTCAATTACGTGTAATACATGATGTATCTATTACTCAATTACGTGTAATACATGTTGTATCTATTACTATATTACGTGTAATACATGAGGTATCTATTACTGCATTACGAGTAATACATGATGTATCTATTACTATATTACGTGTAATACATGATGTATCTACTACTGCATTACGAGTAATACATGATGTATCTATTACTATATTACGTGTAATACATGAGGTATCTATTACTGCATTACGAGTAATACATGATGTATCTATTACTATATTACGTGTAATACATGAGGTATCTATTACTGCATTACGAGTAATACATGATGTATCTATTACTATATTACGTATAATACATGAGGTATCTATTACTGCATTACGAGTAATACATGATGTATCTTTACAGCACTGCATTACGTGTAATACGTCATATAACTATCACTATATTACGTGTAATATATGTGCCCAGATGGACCATCGCCGACCAGGACCCCACCTAACCGAGGTAACTGTAACGCCAATGAGATGATGTGCGGTAACGGGGTGTGTATACCCGCCGAGTACCGGTGTGACGGTGACTATGACTGTTCTGATAGATCAGATGAGCAGACGTGTGGTAGGCAATTGTCTCTTATTCTTTATTGTGATTATGATTATTATTATTATTATTATTATTGTTGTTATTAGTATTATTGTTATATTATTATTATTACAATTATTATTATTATTATTATTTTAATGCTTAAATTTAGACTTGTTTGCAGTTTACCCATAAATATAAGACTTTAGCATATATAATGTAGAAATAAAGTTAGCTGCTTAATTGATTCCTTAATCATGTAATTAATTATAGTAATTGAAATAATAATAAGTAAATAATTCTATAACGTACAAAATAATAATAATGCTATTATTATTATTATTATTATTATTGTTGTTGTTATTATACAAATGCCCGTCACTGACATCGCTTTCGAGTGAGGAAACAGACGTTAACATTACCTATACCAGCTATATATTATTATTAATATTAGTATTATATTTTAATGCCCTAGGCTGTATAGGGCCTTAGCTAAAAATAAAGATAAGGGACTTTGTTAATTAAAAGTTAAAACTATAAAGCGGTTAGAATAAATCGTCTACAGTCTGGGAAGCCGCATTATCAGCATTAGCTGCAATATTAATATTATTATTATTATATTACTATTATTATTACAATTTTTGATAGCTTTTATTTTTATTATAATTATTATTAAAATTATTATTATTGCCTCGATTTGCCCCTAATGAGCTTATATTACTGACTAATCTATGTCTCATACAAAATTATTCTAGCTCGTCATTTATTCGAGAATATTAATTATATTATTACTTAAGCAGGTCTAAGACTTTGACTGATCTTTAAATTAAACAGCTCTTATCACTTAAACGGCTCTTATCACTTAAACAGCTCTTATCACTTAAACGGCTCTTATCACTTGAACAGCTCTTATCACTTAAACGGCTCTTATCACTTAAACAGCTCTTATCACTTAAACAGCTCTTATCACTTAAACAGCTCTTATCACTTAAACAGCTCTTATCACTTAAACAGCTCTTATTACTTAAACAGTCCTTATCATTTGAAGTACCTGACTGGCTCATGGATAGGCAGATCAGAGGAAGAGAAAGAGAGAGACAGAGAGAGAGAGAGAGAGCGAGAGAGAGAGAGAGAGAGAGCATGATTGAAAGAAGAGTGATTTAAAGGAGAAAGACGAGAGAGAGGTATGACATTATTTAGTAATAGCTATGTCTCTTATGTCAACCATCTCTGACAGTATATCTTGTGGCACGAAAACAGACGTTAACTTTAGATTTATACCGTTTATGACATTTAACGCTATTATCTAATTTTTTCACACACAGAAGCGAATGGACCCTGCGAGCCGAACGAGTTCCGCTGCGCTAACAACAAGTGCGTGATGCAGATGTGGGTGTGTGATGGAGACGACGATTGTGGTGGGGACAACTCTGACGAAGCTAACTGCGGTATTTCACTCTCTCTCTCTCTTAGTGCACTACCCACTGGCAGGTCCGTGGTATATAATACCTCCACTCTTCACTGTCTTCCGCTTTCCTCTTCATTTCCACATACGAGTGGGTCTTTAAATTATCTAACGAACCTAATCTCGACCTGCCTCTGCCTATTTTTCCTTCTATTGCCTCTTTTTCCTTCCATATGCGGTATGTATTCAGATTTAATTAGCATTCTATCAATTTATTATTAGCATATTTAACGGTATTAAAGGTTAAAACAATGGCAGAGTTTTGCGTTTGTCTCAAATGTTAGTCAATGATGGGCTTTTGATTTTGATTTTGTTTTATAAACCAATGACATCTGCATGTATTTCTTTGAGGCTACTAATGCATAAGCTGAATCGGAAAGGTTTTTAGCCAAGTTTGCCTATGAATCCTTATTTTAGGATCCGATGTTTATTACAATCTCAGACCTGCTTATTGCCAAGAGTTCCCAGCGTTAGTTGATTTGAATTGGCTAAACTACTGCGGACTTCCCTGCGAACGTAGAACCAAGCGGAAAAATTATTTCAACAAATCAAAGCTTTTCATTGCCATGAACGTCTATATGTCATTCGAATTCGAACGACATATAGACGTACAGATGTAAATTATGAAATCCTTTGTTCACGAAATACACCAACAAACTATATTTTAGCTCAATTGAAATTATAAAGGAGTTTTTGGTTATATAACACTTTTTATTTAATTCCGCTTCGATATTGTCATTTGTTGTCTTATTTAATAATACTTTAGCACATTCACCTGGTTCATGAATACGCATTATTACTGCTAATATCAATTATTAAAACTAGAGTAGTGCATTGAATGTTCCCATGTGTCCGGGTTGCTTGAAGAATCGACCAACCGTGTAAATATGCATGTGTCGTAATAGGCGACACAAAAACTAGATCCAAACCAACGTCAGAAAGGGCATTCGGCTGGTGAGCGCCTAGGCTCCAGAAATTGCTACGAAAACTTAAACGAATGGATAAACTTGACTGGAGAAAGTCTATTCGTATCCCAACCCTGGTTAAACTGGGATTTAAGGGAAGATGAAGATGATGTTGTGTATTGAATGCAGATGCTCTTGTGTCAGTCAACACTATCTGTGGAGCGGATGAGTTTCAGTGCCAGTCCGACAACCTCTGCATGCCGGCGGGATTCTGGTGTGATGGAGAACGGGATTGCCAGGATGGGTCAGACGAAGTCGGATGCAGTTAGTGATAAGTTATAATCTAAAATCCTTGTCGCTTTCAAGCGTCCACTTCGTTCGGACGCTCTACTTTATGTTTGTTTCAATTGTATGCACCTATTGTATGATTTATTTACAAAGGTTATATTCATTTTGTATTTACTTGTAGCTGATTGTACTTCTGTTATTGATCATTTTAAATTTGATATTAAACATACTTATTTCTCTCTTTTCTGCACTTTTAAGCATAGATTGAAGACTTCTTCTTGCTGTGGCTGATTTGTGGACTTGTGATTTGTGATTATGATTTCTAAGAATCCTCGTTTATAATATAGAAATTCTTAATCATTTATCCATTAAAATTCTAAAACACTGACTTCTGTACGCTAATTCTATCAACGTGCTTGCGTAAAATCACTTGATCGTACTTTATTTTACAGCGAGGCCCACTGCGACAAAACCACCTCCGCCAGAGTTAATGGCTAACTTAGGAGAAAGGTTCGATATTGTTTGCGAGGCTATTGGTGTACCCACGCCAACCATAGTGTGGAGACTGAACTGGGGTCACATCGGGGTGCCGCCACGAGTGACGACTATCGTCGAGAAGGTCAAGGACTGGAGAGGTGGACCAATCACGAGCCGTGGTACACTGACGGTTAGAGATGCTAAGAAGGAGGACGAGGGAGCCTACACTTGTGAGGCTCTGAACAGCATGGGAAACATCATGGTCGACCCGGATACCATCGTTCATATTATCCGTTAGTTATTCTGCTTTTTTCAATAATTAAAAGGGTTTGTTCAAGTAATACGGTTTTTGTTTTTGTTGTATTCAAGTAATTGAGGTTTTGTTTTGTTGTTGGTTGGTCGATGCTCTAAAATAAATGTATAAAGATTGCGATGGAGCCGATCGCGATTCAATGAAGATCTTAATATGATTTGCGCGTTTCACTGTGACATTTGAATTCTTAGCAAATTGAAGTTTCTGTGACTTTATGCTATTGTCTGTCTAATTATTTGCAGCATAATGTTTCAATAGCTCTGTAGAGCGTCAAGTAACGTCATGGAATTGCAAATGTTTCTGTATTTGTTTCCGTGACGCAATATGCTACGCTGAACTCAATTCATGGGCAAGCGGATACATATCTTGACGGATCGAACTTTCTATGAAACTATCGAACCGGTTAAGCATATTAAATATAGTATGATATTAAATGTGTCTGTCATTTTCATGCATGATCAATCTGCTGCAGTGGGCATTTAACTTCTAATTGTTACGATTTTTAACGAAAACTAATTTAAAATCAATGAAAATATTTATTATTTTTGTGATATATGCAGCTCCTTCTGGAATCTGTCGCTCGCCCTATTACAACGAAGAAGCGGCCACTCAGAGTGAATGCGTTAAATGTTTCTGTTTTGGTTTAACCGACAGCTGCAGCAGCAGCAATCTCTACATATCCAAGGTTCGACACTGCCATAGTCAAATTGCACACTTATGCCTATTATACGCTCATATAATATGGTAGTTTAAAAACGAGAGACCTCTTTTTAGCAAAATGCATTAATATCTTTGTCAAACTCTGACGGGTAAGGTATAATTGTAACTATCAAACACAGAAATTGTTTTCAAGAACTCCAGAGCATAAATTAAAGAACAAAGTTTATCATGAGCGTCCCTAACCTAGGATTTCAGCTGAGATATCCTGCTTTACTATCAACAGCGTTATCAACTATACCATACCATCTACCATGACATCTACCATAAAATCTTACGCCTTTATTACTATATGTCTAGTTTTAATACCTAGTGAGCTTTGATTGTGGCATATTGACGTCCCTGACATCATCCTTGTATGAAGAAACCTTTTATTTTATTATTATTATATTTGCTTATACAATTATCTGTGAAATTTTGTGAAGGCCGGTCTATTTCATTAAGAACATGCATGCTATTTAATTGAAGTTAATACTCAATTTAGAATTTAGTTTAATATTTTAAACGTTAAACCTTCTACAGTAGTGCAATTTTGTTCTTTATTTTTATTCATTTATTTGTTATTTATCTACCATACTACCATACTATTTATTATGGTGTGGGATAGAGAGGAATAGAAAAAGTCTATTGGTATCCCGACGCTGGCTAAACTGGGATTTAAGGTAAGAAGATGATGATGATGATGTGTTTGTTATTTATAATTTATATCTGAGCAGCTGTTTATCGGCAGCGAATTGCCCCTGGTAGATCGTCGAGACCAAAGACCGTTCACAGGAGCCCGAGTGGAGTTCAATCAGCTCATGAGGCAGTTCTCCATCAGAGACTACTCTAGGACAACCTCTGGGGGACAATACTACTTCAGTCTTCCTCGTCAGTTCCTCGGAAATAAGGTGAGAAAACAGCTAGATAACTTCCTCTGCATTCGTTAGATTTTTATTTTCATAGATAATTCTCCTTATATACAAGGTATATTTCAGTAGGCCTACATATTATACTTATGTTGTACTGCATGCGGTCAATAATACGTCCTATGTCAATGATAATCACAGTTGAAATACATATAAGAAAAAATCATTTTAAAGTAGAATATTTTTACGCATTATCATCTTGCATAGGTTAGTCGGATATTTTGGATAACTTAGATTATATCCTTAGGTATTAATATACCTCAGTCTATATCCGATAGAATACAAGTATAACTAATATCATCTTAGGACTAGAAAGCGGATACTAAGTCGTTAGTATTGTTTGTTTAATTAATTACTGTTGATGTAGGTTACCAGCTACGGGGGAGTGATAGCCTATACCGTGTTCTACAGTGCAAGCGGTAGTCCGGCATTTGAACGCGGACCAGATATCATCATACACGTATGATAAGATTTTCTGCACTAGATAGCATCATGAGCCTGATGATAAACTTATTATGAAATCAGTTAGAAATGATAAGAAATATCTTCTTTATGATCTTCCTGTATATTTTATAGTAACACACGTCTGCGCGTATTTTTTCTAGATTTATCTAGCCTATGGAAAAATTGACAAGGTCTAATGCACATTTGAGTCGTAATTTTTTGTTAAATCTTAAACATTTCAATAAAAGTATTTCTAATTTTCCAACCTCATTCAGTACATTTTAGAATAATTCAATGGAAGATACTTTCAAGTAATTTGAAAAGAATTTAGTAATGTAATAATTGCTGAAGGCAACTTGAAATCACATGTTCTTTGATTCTGTTAGTTGAGAATTTGATCAGCTTATGTGCGGAATATACAATTTGAAACTGTAACTTATATTGGGGTCTTAATGACAAGTAGACTTATTTTAAGATTGTTAAAACTCTTTTGTGTTATTTCATAAAATTTATGGCATAATTATAGTAATAGATGTAATTATTTTTATAATATTTCATAAATTGTTCATGATGTTTCTATTTTGTAGGGAAATGATGTCACCATCTATTCAACTAATTTCACGACTCCATTTTCTGGTAACGAGAAAACAGCAAAAGTGCCAATAAAAGAGGTAGAGATTCTCTTGTATACGGGTATTCTATATGTTACAATTGCTGGCATTGACTGGTTCAGATTAAATTTTTATTTTAGTATTCTATATTATGCTTATAATAGTAGATAAGTAAGTAATTTTTTAACTTGGTGATGTTAAATGTTTTCAATTTTCTTTTTTATACTGCAATGATTAGTTTAAATTGATTCTTTTTGCCATTGCCAGGGAGTTTGGGGTTTGGATGAGTATGGATCAAGGCAGGCCACTAGGGAAGATATTATGAAGGCTCTCCAAAATGTGGATTATATTCTAATAAAGTCCAATTATGATAGATATCAAGACGAAGTCAGGTTAGTTTCTTCAATTCATCTTTTGGTCATCCTTATTACATTTATTTATTTGTTCAACAAGTTGTTTTCTCGAATCACTCAAATCTCAACCTATTATTGTCTTGCGGTGAGGTGTTAATTACATTTAATTATTACACATCACTTTTCTTGGTAATTTAGATGATGTTATTTTAATTTAACATTTACCACTTCAGCATAGTGATGCTTCAGTCAAATTTAAAAATAGCTAGAATTTTATAATGTTTATGTTGTATACAGTCAGAAAGCACTGTATTACTATAATATCACTAGGCAAACAATTGTTTTGGTACGTTTATTTTAAGAACAAATATGCTCAAATACAATTAAGCTTTATTTAAATTAAGCAGTCATTATTTCTATGCTTTCAGGATTACATCTTTTGCGTGCTAATTGCGAATAATTTGAAATGGATGTGGCAGATCTATTGCAAAATTAAATTAAATATTTACTTCGCGATATTTTAATTTTCCATCATGAGTGATCTGTAGGAGGAGCCATATGAACTATAGGCCCGAAGACTCTTATATGTCAGTACAAATACAAATCATCTATATATGCGCAGACTCAGCTCACTAACGATGTCGATCACGGAGGAGCGGGACTCTGGAGAAGGAAGAGCCGTGGAAGTGGAAAAATGTAACTGTCCTCCCGGATACACGGGAACCTCTTGTGAGGTACGTCTTCTTGGTTGTCAGCTATTCTATCCAATAAATAAATATGAATTTTGATCAGTCAGGCACTCGATCAATTTCAATGTATTGATTTAATATCATAAATATGTATGCATGGAAGCGTTGAGTATATTTCTTGATAATAAAGTTTAATTAGTAAAGAATCATTTAGTGTATTTCGTAAAATTCAGTTTAGTCAATAATAAATAAGTCAATATGAAATTAATAAATCAAATATATCAAATAACTAGATTTTTACCGGTAATTTAATAGCCAGAGATTGTAATTTCTGATCAACTCATCCGAATTGTTTCAATCACTTCATTTATAATTTTGTGCCGTTAATTTCGCTCTCTACCCAAATGAGCTATTTGGCCTTTATTTTATCTTTATTTAATATTTTAAAATATTTACTTTTAAAGATCGAATCTTACCAAACTTTGGCAGTACTGGATATACGTGGTATAAAATGATAGTAACAGACCCTAAAATAAGTTAAATTTATACAATCTTCCCGTAACAGCAATCTTTACATTTTAAACTACATGTAGAGTAAGTATTAATTTATTTATTTGTAATTATTTATAAGTTAATAAGTTATTTATATATATATATATATATATATATATATATATATATATGTGTGTGTGTGTGTGTGTGTGTGTGTATCAGCAATGTGCGACGGGCTACAGCCGCAGCGACAGACCGGGGCGGTACTTAGGGGAATGCATTCAGGGGGGAGGGACTGGAGAAGGCATTCACCAGTGTAACTGTAATGGTCGATCAAATCAATGCGATCAGAGGACTGGTGCCTGCTTGGTTAGTGATAGTCATTTCTTTAGGGTTCTGCCAAGTGGCAGGTCCAAGGTACATATTCACGCTTCCTGTTACATATTCGTGCTGTTCCAGTCACTGACATGCCATTCGAGTAGGAAACTGACGTTAAACTTGGCCTTAGCCTTACAAAAACACTCCATTAATCAACAAGTTAATCCCTACACACAGGCTATACCTTATGTATAAGGTATAGCCTTATACCTTATGTATAAGGTATAGCCTTTGCTTGAAAACAATATGGATTGTGACTTAAAATTGTCAGCGGATATTCATAAAATCACAGTCGGCATGAGCACATTAGTCATTAACGATTCCACCAACTACACCAACTACTGCATATACTGATATATCATTGACATAGAATACTATTAAGAATAACTGATTGATTAACAAAAGCCAGGTTTAGCGTCGGTTTCCAGCTCGATAACTATCAGTAACGGTGACAGCGCAGAATTGGAATCCTGCACCTACTCTTTGCGCCTACTAAACTCTTTCGAACGACTGAGAACAAATAATAACTGATTAAGTTAATAAGAATATTGAACAGCTTAATGAACTAAGAATAAGCAAATGATTTAGTGAATAAATGAATGAGTGTCTATTGCACGTGTGTAGAATTGCGCTGATAATACAGAAGGAAGTCAGTGTGAGAGATGTAAGGCGGGTTTCTACGATGACTCTTACCCAGGCTCAGCTCTGAGGTGTCTGCCCTGCCCCTGTCCTCTCACACAGTACCCAAACCAGTAAGATTAATTACTATTATTAATATTAAATATTATTCAATTATTATAGTAAGTACCATTAAAATTATGATATTAAATATCTCTAAAATTATTCTGTTCAGTATTATAATTATTGAATTAAATATCATTAATATTTAATATAAATAAATTGTTAAATATTTCTGGATGTTAAGCTAGAGAGAGGTAAACCACAATTGACGTGGGATGCGGTAATTAAGAATGGCATGAAAAATGGGGGATTGACTGATGATATGGTGTGGGACAGGGAGGACTGGAGAAAGTCTATTCGTATCCCGACCCTGGTTAAACTGGGATTTAAGGGAAGAAGATGATGATTATATTAAATATTATACAAATTATTATATTAAGTGTCATTAAAATTATTATATTAAATATCATTAAAATTAGTATCTTAAGTATTACTAAAATTATTCTGTTGAATATTATTAAAATTATTATATTAAATATAATAAAGATGATTTATTTTAAATATTATTAAAATTACTATAGTAAATATTCATGCAATACTACACACGATTGAGCAAATGAATGAGTTCAGTCAATTCAAAAATACAACTTTTCTTGATTTGCGATTCATTCCAACATTTATGAGTTTAGTCATCTAAAGCAGCTTGTTTTCAGCAGCTTGTTTTCAGCAAGTTATGTGGTATTGAAATACCACATAACTTGCTGATATTATATATACATGTGAGAGGATACGAAATATTTCTAGGATCAGAACCGTTAAAGGGATAGCTCAAACTCATGCAATATATATTAACGTATTCCGCTTAGATGTGCTTGAAACCGTGCAATGTATTTACTTATAGTAAGAAGTGACACAGAAGGATTTTTATGACTCCTGTATTGTGTTATGAAAATTTGTGATTGGTCTAAGATTTTATTTGCCAAAATAAAAAAGTAAAAAAGTAAACACGCATTATAGTGAAATGATCAACTATGTTGTTATCTATCACTTTTTAATACCACATGTTTAAATCGTTAGGCAATTTAGACCATTTTCCATATAGCTAGTCCAGTGAATGTCTGAGATTTTACTCTCAGATCAGCGCGGCTGGGATTCTAATCCACGAGGGTTCAATTCACCTCAGGGTCTGTCATTTAAAACTTTATGACGTTACCCCTGCGCTATTGAGACATTCTAAATAAATAAATAAATAAATAGAAATGTTCTGCGCAAGACAATGATATCGCCTACGTAGATTATTCCCATAATGGGCCGATATTCAGCTTCCATTAATCCACCCGTGTGCTATCCGCTTTAATCACAATATCGCAGGTTTTCATTTATACTGCACTTTATTTTATATTTATTTCAAACCACTACAAACTAACACAACAATAAACAATAAACTGAGAAAGTGAGCAATGGTTTGTGACTTCCTGAGAAGCCCTAAGGCTATCGAGCAGGACACCAACAGCTTAGCATTTGCATTTTACAATGTTTTACCATAATTGAAAAATTTAACTTTATGAGAATAAACACATTTTCCTATACCGCAGGTTTGCCACATCGTGTCGCAAGGACTCGGACGGTAGGGTGACCTGTCAGGGATGTGCTCCGGGCTACACCGGTCGCCAGTGTGAGTCGTGTGCCTATGGGTATGAGGGACAGCCATCACGACCTGGAGACAGCTGTAGACCTAGTAAATACGCTGATTAAAAAATTTCAAATAAAATCAAATTTACATTTAAATTGCCTATAAATTGTTCGATAGTTCTGGACAATAGGGTGTCTTATGGTAGAAGATGGTATTTAATTTACGAAGCGTTTAATGCTAGTGCTGGAATTAGTGGGAACCCATAATAAACTTAAATAGAGTTCCCACTAATTCCGGCACTAGCATTAAACGCTTCGTAAATTAAATACCATCTTCTACCATAAGAACACACACACACATACATACACACATACACATAAGATCATAGTACAACCAAAATGAATTATAATAAACTTAAATAAATTCATTTTGGTTGTACTATGATCTTATATGTATGTGTGTATGTATGTGTATATATGTATATGTGATGCATCTTGATCCTGTCAGTTTTTGACGAATAAAGAAATGAACATATTTTTACTTGAAAGTTAGCTTTTTACCATTACAGCATTTGGCTATAAACTAATTACCTACTGCTAATTAGTTACTACATATCTCGGTCTGCGTCTGTTTCTCATTCCTTCTTTGACCTCTTTTAGTAAACTTCCACCCTGCCTCTGAGAATATGTCCTGCCCATCTATGATATTGTATTAGGCACTATTATAAGCTATACATGTAGCTTTCGTCTGCTCTATGGTGAAACATTTGAATACATTTCTCTGTATCCTGTTTATGCATTGTATTTATGATACTGCTTATCCAGCTCATGGTGGGACTGATCACGGAACTGGACAATGTGATCCCAAGGGAAGTGCATCCGTGGCTCCGGACCCATACACCCGTCAATGTACCTGCAAGGTTTCTATTGTATTCTGATACATTAAATAATATTTATTCACCAAACAAGTGGTAGTAGTACAAGCAGGGAAAATAAAACAACATTAAAAATACATTGTAGCCAACATTTAAGTCAAAGTCTTCGCAGATAAACCTACAATTGAGCGTATTTTATTTATTTGCCTCTTCTCTGTTAGCCTGTCTGTCTGTCTATTGTGTGTCTGTATGTCTGTCTCTCGCTCTCTCCCTCTCTCTCGCTCTAATTCACTACCTAAGCAGATCAAAGTCAAATTCTTACAGAGTAGCCTTTTCATTTCTTTTGTTACAACTTATCTTTAATACCATTACTACCGTTGTCTGATTAAACCCACTGATTTATAAGCGAAGTTCTGTGTAATTATTGAGATGAAATATCATTTCATTTAATATTGCCCAAACGTTGCTCACAGTATTGTTGTTGCTTATGTAGCAATTTGCAGAGGGATCTACATGTGGTTCATGCAGAGCTAATTCATACTACCTCTCAGAGTCCAACCCTCTCGGATGCATCCCATGTTTCTGCATGGGTGTCACGCAGACATGTAGCAGTACCAGATACAGCAGGACTAAGGTTGTACGTTTAATTTAATTCTGTTTTTTCTAATCCCTACACTAGTTAAACTATGATTCGAGGGAAGACGATGCTTATTCGCACACCAAAGTGTACTGTAAGAGACTGAGTTTCGAACTCATGCCCTCTAGCAATTATCAGGCAACCAACTATCAGCTATGCTAGGAAGCTTGTGTATCCATCTACTGCCACAGTTAACTAAAATCTTTATATTCGATATATTGACATTTCTAACATACCTACTTTTATTTTACATTACCACGCCCCTAACATTACCCTACGGCGAGGAACCGGACGTTAAATTCGTTTTGATTTATTGATTGATTTTAGGTGACCGCTTCGTTGCACGGGACCCACGGCTTTGTGATAACAGATCGGGATCGAATGACAGAGTACTCTGACGGTGTGACGATCGATCCTCAGGGCCGGCAGATAATGTTCAGGGACTTCGCTCGTTTGCCACCGTCTCAGTATTACTGGTCATTGCCTGAAAAGTTTCTGAAAAATAAGGTACTGTCTCAGCAAAAACAAAAACTACGGCCCCATTTGAAATGAGTTACCCGAATATGTTGAAATTAAAGTTTCAGTTTTAAAATTAAGTTTGCAGCCAAAATGTTCTAGATTTTATCAAAACTTTTTAGAAGATAATTGAAACAAATTTTAATGTAATTTTCTAACAAAGAATTTCATAAATATATTCAATAACTCAATTAGTGTGCTGACTGAAAGTTGAAACCAGACAAATAAATGAGTGTCTTGTGCAAGTTATTTAAGAACATAACGAGCCTAATAACTAGTATAAAAGTTTTATCATAGCAATTTTTAATAATTTACTGTAATTATCATATTCAGTTTGCACAAACTATTTTTTTATAAACCACTCACGTGTGTTTAAGCTAGATGGATGCTAATTAGAAAAAAATTCTTGTTAATTATAACTACTCTTAAACTTTTGTATCTGTCTACTCAGATTTCCAGCTATGGAGGAAATCTGAAATTTACAATTCAACACTTGCCAGGATTCGACACATCTCCTACGAATTATCCTGATGTAGAAATTAGTGTAAGTAAAGATAAAAGAGATTAATAATCTAGATTTTTGTTTTTAAATGTTTATCTTTTGTACATTAATTTCGATCAAGCCTTTAGCATCTCCTTTTGCTACTCAACAGGCATACAAATGTAAATCATTCCGCACTGAGTACTGAATAGGCCATAGTTGATTAACGTTAAAATAAAGTAAAATAAACGTTTAATATGATACTTTTTATTGCTTAGATGTTTGTGCTTGAAGGTCTACACACGGTATCCCTACTATTGGACTTAATACATTTTGTATAAAGAAAGGATGAACCACACAGACATTATTGAGTACCACGTCTTATTAATGATTTTATTATAGTATAAAAGCAGTTACTTTCTTTTGCGAGTATGTGTAGTTTCTGGCAGATTCTGTTGCTTAGCTAGGAAATACTTACGCTAACTTTGTCGTCCCACACAGTACGAGATATTAAAATGTGTGTTTATGTTGTTCCTCTTTTCTTGTCTCTAGCAAACTCGCTTTTGTTAATTATTTTATTTCAGTTCTCACTTAGCTTAAGATGATCTACGGTTGCGTTACTTATGTAATATTTTAGAAAACTGTTAATTTGTCTATATTACAAAACTTTTTATTATGCTTATTTAATTTATTCAAAATCGTCATCAACTTCCAATCATCTTTTTTTCATTTATTATTAATTTATATTCATTATTTAATATACTATATTTACTTAATTTATTATTTGGTCTATAGTTATATTTCTAATCATTTATACACGCGTACTTATATTTCAAGAGGAATATTATTTTTAGTGCTTAATTACATGTATCTTTTGCTTGCTCGTATTAAAATATAAAAAGGTTTGACTTTACTTAGGTCTACAAAAGTAACTGATTTCATATTAATCGCTTGATATTTGAGACGTAAATTTAACGTTTCAGGGTAACGACATCGTTCTGGAGCACAGCTTTCCGCAGCCCATTCAGGCGAACACCCCTGTAACACTCACAGTTCCCTTCTATGAGGTTTACTTTATAATGCCTAACTTAAAGTTTGTATGTAAGGTTTGTACATGATCATGAAATGGTACTTAGCAGTTCTAGTTACTGCATGGTTAGATACCAGTGACTTACCAGTAAAGTACTATTACCTTAATCTTTGTGGCGGTAGCTGAATTGTGTCTAGTCGTCTTGAAGAGAAGCCTTGTGCTTCTGATCCTTGACGTTAAATACACTACAACCTACCTACCTGTAGTCAGGTCTTAACAAAAAGCAGCTATTAAATACATGGTTTGCTATTTCAATTATAGTTGTTTATTTAATTTATATGCATTTGCTTAATTGGGTAGACAATAAGGAATCCTATCGAATATTTAATATATTTATATTTATATTTATTAGATTTTTATATCGAATCCTAGAATTTTTCGTGACTGCTAGAATTAGTAAGCTTATCGTTTTTCTTTCCAATTCATATTTTATGCATTGCATAAAATCGACACTACAGATTTAGCACTTTTAATTAAGCACTACCAGTTAACAATAGCTTATTTTTTTTGTTGAAATTTATGGTATAAGTTTCGTGCATTTCCTAACTAGTCCCCTCCGTGTCGACCGCGAATAGAGATTAACGGCACTCTAAACGAAAGTCTTTTTAGGGTGTAAGTTTCGTGACAAATTTCGTTTTTGACTACCATGCAATGTCTTCTTCATCTTGTAATGTTCGAATCTCGTGCTGAGCTATTTCTTATTTTTAATTATTTATTTATTTTAATTGTAATTTAACGTTGTTTTAGGATAAATGGAGGAGGGCAGATGGCGCCCCTGCCACTCGTGAGCATCTTATGATGGTGCTCGCTGACCTCGAGTTCATTTTGATCAAAGCCAAATATGCGCAAGACACCGTGGACATATCGTATGTTAAGTCTGTTATGTATGCTAAAAGAGAGAGAGAGAGAGAGAGAGAGAGAGAGAGAGAGAGAGAGAGAGGGTGAGAGAGAGAGAAAGAGAGAGGGAGAAAGTGAGAGTGAGAGAGAGGGAGAGGGAGAGAGAGAGGGAGAGAGTGTGAGAGAGAGAGTGAGAGAGAGAGTGAGGGGGAAAGAGAGAGAGAGAGAGAGAGAGAGAGAGAGGGAGAAAGAGGGAGAGGGAGAGAGAGAAAGAAGACTAACGCCTTGTAAATCTAGCAAATTAAATTAGTAGCTTGTGACTAAAGCTAGAGACATGCCAGTTTTAAGCTCTGGTTACAGTCTCGAAGGAATATCAGCGACAGAGTGAGCACTAGATTTGAGCCTGCGTCTGCTGATCCCCTGCCAAACTCTTTACCGATGGGCTACCGATTCAGTCCATTTTCTTGTGAATGTCTTGTTAGGAGTAAGCTGTAAGACTTTTAGTAAATGACCGACCTTGAGCTTCATTGAAGTACTGTGGGTTTGATTCACGGTCGCGTTCATCAGAGTATAAATAGTAAAATAACAATTTCTTCAAAATAATAAATTAACTATTTTGTGCATATTTTGAAGGCTGAAGGACATCAGTATGGATATCGCTGAGAACAGGAACACGGGCTCAGAGAGAGCCCATGCTGTGGAGGAGTGTAGCTGCCCCACTGGGTACCGTGGGCTCTCCTGTGAGGTGAGATATTCAAAGCCCTTCTGGTAAATGTTATTTAATATAATTTAGCAGATTGTACAGCTAATATGAATCTGTTAGACATAATTAAAATTAAAATTTGAAGCAATATCGCAATTGTAACCAGTTCATTTGAGATAAATATGACCTTACATCGAAGATCTTATTACAGTTAATAAATAATCGCATTCAGTCGAAAGCAGAGATGATACTGAGCAAGACACAATTTGGTTTAGGAAAGCATGCGGCACAAGAGAAGCAATAGGGCTAATGCGGGTTCTTTGCAAAAAAAGATTAGAATATGGAAATGACGTTTTTGTATGCTTTGTAGACTTCGAGAAGGCCTTTGACAGGACTGATTGGATAACGATGATGAATATCTTAAAAGGAATAGGAATTGACTGGAGAGATAGAAGACTAATTCTTTGATTCATGTACAAGTTCAAAAACTTGTACATGAATAATGTACAATAATGGAGGAAGCCATGGAAGTCATGGAAGAAGAAATAAAAGTAGGAGGGAAATTGTTACAAGATGTACGATTTACAGATGACCAAGGAATGGTAGCGGGCAGCGCGTTTGGTTTGCAGAAGATAATGGATAGACTGAATGATACGGCATTGAGATATGGAATGAAGATTAATATCAAAAAGACTAAGGTTGATAGTGTCCAATAATAAAGGTAAGTTAATATCACAATAAATGGTACGAAATTGGAAGAGTTAAGGAGTTGCAAATATTTGGGTAATACTATAAGCGATGACGGGAAATGTGAGACGTAAATATGCAGTAGGATTGCACAAGTAAAAGCTGCCTCTGGTAATAGAAAAGAACTTTTAACAAAAAGTCTAAAGAAAGACACAAAGATAAAGATAGTGAAAAGTTTGTTTTGGACCACGCTATTGTATGGATGTGAGACATGGACCTTAAGGAAGGAAGATATTAGGAAGCTGGAGGCGTTGGAAATGTGAATTTGGAGTAGAATGGAGAGGATTAGCTGGACTCAAAAGGTTACAAATGAGGAAGTTCGGGAGAGAGTTGACACAGATAGACAGTAGATAAATGTATTCAGAAATAGGAAGAAGCGTTGGATAGGAAACATTCTATGGGGGGAAGGTCTATTAATAGAGGTCACAGAAGGTACAATGGAAGGAAAAAGAGGCAGGGGCAGGTCGATATTAGGTATGTTAGATGATTTAAAGACCCACTCATATGTGGAAGTGAAGAGGAAGGCGGAAGACAGAGAGGAGTGGAGGCGTTATATACCATGGACCTGCCAGTAGGCAGTGCACTAAAAGATGACCTTACACAATTATTATATTTGAGTTGTGATCTAACACCCTTATCTTATACAGGAATAATAAATCTGTTTTTCATTTCCAGTGTACTAAATTAAACTAAATTAATGTCACTATTAATGTTTTTGCACTACAATTGAAGGAGTGTACAAAGTCGTCAGCCTCATAAAAAAAAGACGGCGAACAAGAGTCTCTGAATATTGCCCAAGAACTTCCTCATCCTTGTCTTGGCTTGCTAACTTCAATTCTACTAAAGTATTCCTTTATAAATGTTTTTAGGAGTGTGACACCGGATACAGGCGGTCAGGCGGGGGTTTGTATCTGGGACTCTGTGAATCTGCGGGCTGCGACTGTAACGGTAATTCTGATAGGTGCGATCCCAGGACCGGAGAATGCGTAGTAAGTCAATGCCTGCCATCTACTTGTAGTTCTCTCTCTCTCTCTCTCTCTTAGTGCACTGTCTTCTGCCAGGCCCACGGTATATAGCGCCTCCACTCCTCTATGTATTCCGCTTTCCTCTTCATGTCCATATATGAGGGGTCTTTAAATCATCTAACATACCGAATCTCGGCCTGCTCCTGCCTGTTTTCCCTTCTATTCTACCTTCTATGACATCTTTTAATAGACCTTCCCCCCTTAGGATGTGTCAAATCCAACTCTTCTTCCTATTTTTTAATACAATTACTACTTGTAGATATATTTAGAGAAATTATTACTCTAAATGATTACCCGAACTTCACAATAGTTGTAATTATGATTTTAATGGTTCTGCTTACTACACTGCTAATTGTGTGTTATTTGTCGAGGAGAATTGTGTAAGTTTATGTACCATATCTCTAATGGGCTACGAACTGAAAGCCCCTTACTGTCATTCCTTCTCAACTTTTTCTAAAAATGAAAATATTTATTTCGCTTTTTATACCAGATTGTTCCCGCGCTATTCAACGTCTGCAGAACGACGTGTACAATCAAACGTTTAGCTAATGACTAAATAAGTTTCTCTCTATTTCTGTAATGACTGAATATAATTATTGCTTTCTATTTAGATAACAGTATATTTGACAGGACCATCAAAACTATGTCACTTGTTTTTCCTATTATGTATTTGTTTACTATTATGATTCATCCATGCTTTGCTTGGCACATAAAAGTTAAGGTTAACGTCAGTTTCCTCACTAGAAAGCGATGTCAGTGACGGGTTAGCCCAGGATTTGAACCCCGCACATACTGATCCGCGGTCGAGTGTCTTATCGACTTCGCCCCTGGCTCCATCCAGTGTGGGTTATCGTATTGCAGTATATTTCACTGTATATTGTCAATCTTAATGACCCTATCGCTCTGTGTTGTATCAGGACTGTCAGCGCAACACGGTGGGAGAGAGGTGTGACCGATGTGCTCCTGGTTACTATGGTGACCCATCCAGGGGTTCCGCCTGTCAACCGTGTCCCTGTCCTCTGACGTCATCATCAAACCAGTATGAGCATTTCTGCTATAGTCTATTTATTTAATCTATCACTGGCTTGTGAGGATTACAGTTTATACATGTGGAGGGCGCTTTGGTATGTATATTATTTATACGTGAGGCACTTTTGTGCATTTTGACATCCCTGACATCATCCCTTGTATGAGGAAACGGATGTTAAACCTTTATTATTATTATTAGTAGTAGTAGTGTTGTGATTTGAAATGAAAATCAATATATCTGCATAAATTTTAAAAAAATAAAATAAATAATTGCAAATGTTGCCCTATTTAATCATGTGTTGTTGATTAATCGTATTTAGCTTTGTTTTGCCACTAATGTACATTATCACCTACTGACCAATTCTAAATGCTATCATAATTTTTATCCTGTGTAAATTTTATTTAATATTGGTTAATTTGTTAATTAACATTAAAGTATTTTTAATGTATGAACATTGTAATATAATTAAGATATCAAATGTAAAATCGCTGTGTTCATTTTGTGTTAAAGCGATTGTTTATGTATGAGCATGCCAGCCTTAAAATGGAAATATTAAAAATGCATCTTTCTGGTGCTCGTTCTACTAATTGTAAAATTCAAATCAAAGTGGAATAATGATCAATGTAATTATCGAATATTGTATTTCAGATTTTCTCAGACTTGTAGACTGGATTACGATGGACAGATCACGTGTTCCGGATGTCCCCCCGGATATACCGGACGCAGATGTGAGAGGTACGGACTCTAGACGTTCCATAGAAGTCATTTTCAAAATTTCGTTGCACTTACGTGCAATTAATGGCACATGGAAAGAAATGGAAATGTTGGGCAGTTTTGTGTAATTAATATTTCTATTAATGACTGAAGCTATACTGATATTATATAATCTATCTTCATGCTATTTGGTATATTGGCTGCATTAATTTATGCGATATACAAGTTACAGATGAACAGCTTAGTTTTGGAAAAGGATCTTATAAAAATAATAAATTTATAAACCTTGTAATTTGCAACTATAGTTTGTTCAATTCAATGATTTATTTCTCTTATTTGTTTTTCACGACCTCATATATGAAAATATTTGCCGTAATATTAACGTATTTAATCATATTTATGCGTAATCTCAAATTTAAGATAACTTTGAAGTCAACAACATGATATTTAGTTTTGATATTTTGTATCATCTAGCTGCGCCCCTGGATACCGTGGTAATCCAAGTTCACCTGGAGATTATTGTCGTCCTGATGAAACTCCTGTGCCTGGTAATACGATGAATCAATTGATCAATAACAAATCAATCAATCAATAAATCAGTTAATCAGTACTTCAATAAGTTCATCTTTAAAAATTAATAAGGCAATATATCAATCAATGAGGCAAACATTCAATCAATGTATATATCAACCATGTTCTACGTCATTTCATTAAATAATGAGCCGTTCCGTAAGTCAAAAGGAAGTTAATAAGTATACTGCCTTGATCTAATCAATCAATCAAAAAGCGCAACTATACTACTTGAATTGGGTATCCCTTTCAGTTTAATTTGAATGGTGAAATTTTGAATAGTGAGATTTGAATCCTTTACTTACTGATCCGCTGTGGAATATCTTTCAAACAGGCAATCAACTCAGCCTAATTAATTAGCAATTACTAATAATTAGTAATACTATTGATTATGTTATTATCTCGCAGGAGATCAGAGACCACAGGTCGTAATTCGTCCTACACAGCTCAGTCTATCCATAGGCGCTGACGTGACCTTCGAGTGCAATGTCAGAGGTCATGGTCCTTTCAATGTCCAATGGATTCGGTCAGACGGACGTCCTCTACCGGATCGGTCAGTGATTGGACGCGACAATTCTCTGCGCATAAAGAATCTTCAACCTTCGGACGCTGGAAGGTACATTTGCGTGGCTGTGAATGCTTTTGGAAGAACTCAGATGGAAGCTGATCTCTCTATTGCAAGTAAGTCCTGCTTTTATTTTTGTATCACACGCAGCAATTTCTTGATGATTTTGGTTTTGCTTGTTTCTGATTATCCTACAGTAAAGGCAGAAATAAAGTATAATTTAGAATTTTATTCAATTTTACCATTATGCTTTTAATTTTTCGCTGTGCCATTCCCATTATCTTTTAAACAGGAATATCAGCATAACTGTTTCTAACAATGCCATTCAGATAGAGAATCTAACTTATGTTCGTTTGGATATCTCCAGTCCGTTACTATTTATTACAGCATTATTATAAGGTGCCTCTATTATTAATAAGGTAATAACGCTATAATAGGGTAAAATAAATAAGACTGATAAACAATAAATTATTGAACCATTAGTCCAATAATTCTACTACGTTATACGTGTCGTCTATAGTTGAACAACTCTTAATGCAATAATAATAAATAAAATAATAATTGTAATAAATATTTTACTTACGCTAATCAGGTCAGAAGCAACTGACAGTGAACATAAGAGAGCCTAAACAGGTGACGTCTAACGTGGGCGCCACTGTGGAATTCTACTGTGTGGGAGATAGTCCGGTTAGTTTACACATTCAGTTAGGCCGAGCATTGGTCGGTGCCGTTCTGCGATATAGCCCGTTTTAAATATATCTTTTAACAATTTGGTCATGAATACTTATAAAAGTAAAAACTAAACTTTGAAAAATTGACGTATAAATAATGCGAAAGAGCTAACTGGCCTTTAAGTAGATAAATAGGATATCTTTGTTATTTTATTTTAAATGCACTAGTGTTAGTTGTTATTTAGTGTCATATTGTTTTTGTTATGCTACCAGTTATTGATGTTGTAAAGATTCATACAGTGTTCTATACACACAGTGTTCAATACACACAGTGTTCTATACACACAGTGTTCTATACACACTGTTTGTTTTATTTACACACAGTGTTTTATATGCACAGTGTTCTATACACACAGTGTTCTATACACACTGTTTGTTTTATTTACACACAGTGTTCTATTACACAGTGTTCTATACACAGTATTATACATATATATAAGTAATTCGCTAGACTATTTTCACTGCTTTGTTATTCATCGCCGGAAGGCAAGGTACTAAGTGTACCCTTTCCGAATTTTATTTGCGATTGTTAACTTCTTTAATTTTTCTAATTGCCAATTTATTTATGTTTAATTTAGCTTATTTACTTCTCGATTGTACCATTACTGAATTACTTATCATTCTCGACGACGGCAACGACTACGATGATGATGCTGATGATGCCGATGCTGATGACGATGATAATGATGATGATGATGATGATGACGATGATGACGATGATGACGATGATGACGATGATGACGATGATGACGATGATGACGATGACGATGATGATGATAATGACGACGACGATGACGACGACGATGACGACGACGATGACGACGACGAAGACGATGATGATGACAACGACGACGACGACGATGATGATGATGATGATGTTGATGATGATGATGATGATGATGATGACATGTCTAGAACGTCTACACGGTGGCTTGGGGCAGGAAGGACGGCCAGCAGATGAGTCATCGCGCAGTGGATGACGGTCAAGGTCGCCTGACTATCCAGCAGATCGAGAGGCAGGACGAGGGAACCTATCGCTGTACCGGATCAGACTTCTATAGTCTGGCCACTGACGAAGCTGTCCTCATTGTCTCCGGAGGTATAAGTGATTAATTTTTAATTTAGTTTTTAATAACTATAAATTAATTGACTATGTGTTGGATGGTTAATTAATTAAGTTGTAATAATTCATGTATTAAATAGCGACCTAGCCTATATAGAGCAATGGTTAAATATAGTTATTTAGAATGTAATTGCGATAATAAATGCTTTACTTTTTTGGAGTGTTAATTGCATGTAAAAGCTGATTAATTAATGCGATTTTCTGTTTGTTACAAGAAATTGTTCGCAGACGTATTAAGTAATTCAAGAGAACCGGCATATGAGTATAAGCATAGTTAGCGAACGTCATTTACGAAAACCGCCGACAAGTTTGGCAGTTATTATCAACATATTAGACAAACACAATATATTGACAATTTTAACTTTTTTATAATGGAACTGTACCAACATTAAACATTAGTAATTACCATCTTATGAGTAGTTTGTTATGGCAATAAGTCATTTCACTGTGCAGATCCTAAAATGTGGAATCAAATTTCACATTCTATAAATATTCTGATGCACCCAATAGGTTTAAAGAGATTCTTGAAACTCATCTTTTTGTTCATTCCGTGTAAGTTCTCTGCTCTGATCAACAGTGTAATTATCTCTCGCATTTGTATACCTTAGCAATATTAATGTATGATAGCGTTTCGGCATTTTGATGCTTTTTGTTATATATATATATATATATATATATATATATATATATATATATATATATATATATATATGTTTAATTGCATATTGCTTGCTTTGCTGAAATTGCTGTAAAACATAGACATACCTTTGCGTGATGGACTGAACTGAAATTAAACATTAAATGAAACAAAACCAACACTAAACATTAATCTCTACATATTAGATTTTCGGTGCTTATGAAAACGTTGAAACTAACTTCATTAACACCATTACAACATTATTAGAATGGGAAATGTGCGTTATTTGGCGCAGTCGGTTTAGCCGAGCGTCAGCTCAACGAAATTAAGAAACTTCGAGCACGGTTAGTACGTTGTGGGTGGCCACCTTGGAAGACCGAGTGTTGACAGCTTTAAGTGAACAATCCGCTGGGTTCCCAGAGCACAGGTTCAACGTACATAACTCAGGACGTGCTCAGCCGAACTGTTACAAGAATATTATCGGCAGAATAGAACCTAACAATCAGCCGAATTTTATTGAAAAGAATCCCGGCCATCGTTTCAACAGCCACGACAGTTGAGCGATTGCGACATAAACAAAAAAATAATAATGGGAAATAAATATAATTGTAAAGTCTAATAATAAATAAATAACTGATAGTAGTTTCTTGAACAGAGTTTCATTAAGACTCTTTGTGTTCACGTTGCAGGCTCTAGTCAGCCGATGAGAATCGATCCACCGTCGCTGAACGTCCGAGCAGGCGACAGAGCGGAGTTCAGGTGTGTGGCTGCGGGCTACCCGCCCCCGCGTGTTATCTGGGGGTGGTCCAGGGGGGACCGCCTCCCCCAGGGGGCCCTCGCTGATGGTGAATTGCTGAGGTTTTACTCAGCACGCCCCGAGGACAGTGGAGAATACTACTGTCAGGTGCATTCTGCGCAAGGGGTCGCCCGCCTGTCGGCGAGCCTCTACGTTCAGGGAGACGGTAAGTCTCAGAAACCTGTTTTACAAATTCCATTATTGCCTGCTGTTCGAATTACGGCCAATGGTCGTGTGTTTAGTAATTTAAAGATAGCTAAAAGCCAATGTTAACGTTTGTTTCATCTCTCGAAAACTATATCAGTGACGGATGAGCCAAGGATTTGAACCCACTCATACTGATCGGCGATTGGATTTATTGCCGACATCGCCACTGGCTCCAGCCAATTATTTAAACCGGTGATTATTGTTCGTGAAATTATATGAATTTTAGCTAAATTCATGAAATATAAGGTTTCGTTATATAGTTGTTGTATGGGCGGAATTAAGTTCATAACAGTAGAGTTATTTTTTGGACATTAGTTAAATTTTCATAAAGTACAGTGATAAATAGTATATTTTTAACATTTTATTGTGATTTAGCGACGCAATACAAAATTCTAATTAGGGATGTTACACTTTAGGTAAGCACCCTGTGATATCGCCTGCACAATATCAACCAAGATTCGACAGCAGACGATTGCTTAAATTAAATCTAACTATTTATTTATCTGGACTCTCCGATATACACTACATTACATTACGTTACATTACAGTAGCAGAATAGCCCACAATCTTATCATAAAATACCTAAAAAACAATTATTTTATTTATTTATTACCTGAAAACCTCTATATATTATGTCCCATTACTTGTATAATCCATTGTTTAATGCTACATTAACTGAACAAGGTCATTATGGGAGCATTATTTTTGTTTTCACACCTGAAGGTGGAAGAGAGATTCCTGGAGGCGACCCGTCCGTGGAGATCAGTCAGCCGGATGTGAGGGTACGTCCCGGGGAGGACGCCCGGGTGGAGTGCAAGTCCCGCACTGACGTCCGTGTCGACTCGATCGACTGGACCCGGGAAGGAGGGGACCTGCCGCCCGGTTAGTAGGGATGAGCTCTTGAAGGTTTAAAAAATTGTTTTCGGGCTATGTGAGAAAGAATTTTATGTCTCATATCAAAGGAGTAGTCAGTTGTACAAGTATTGACTTTTGATTGATTCACTTGTCTCATATCAAAGCAGTGGTCAGTTGTACAAGTATTGACATTTGATTGATTCACTTGTCTCATATCAAAGCAGTGGCCAGTTGTACAAGTATTGACATTTGATTGATTCACTTGTCTCATATCAAAGCAGTGGTCAGTTGTACAAGTATTGACATTTGATTGATTCACTTGTCTCATATCAAAGCAGTGGTCAGTTGTACAAGTATTGACATTTGATTGATTCACTTGTCTCAGGCTCGTATCAAAGCAGTGGTCAGTTGGTCATACCACGCTGCAGGAAGGAATATGAAGGTCGATACACGTGCACTATCTATTTCATCGATGGCGACAAGAAGCTGGCTCACATGAGACTTCAGATATCTGATAATGATCACACTGGCGGACATCAGCAGCCTAGTTAGTCTCTTGTTACTCTCTCTCTCTCTCTCTTAGTGCACTGCCTACTGGCAGGTCCATGGTATATAACGCCTCCACTCATCTCTATCTTCTGTTTTCCTCTTCAAGTCCGCATGCGAGTGGGTCTTTAAACCATCTTACATTCCTTTTGATATACCATTATTCTTGGGGGATGCTGCTTATGACGAGGTGGGCCCCCTGTGCTTTCCTCAGCTTCGACTAACATTTTCTGGGCAGGGGCGTCATTCCCTGAGAAAATCCTGTTTACCCATATCTCTTGTTGCTATATTGACTTAATATTATGATTTTTTAAATTAATTAAAAAAATTAAATTAACTTAATTAGATAAATTTTAAAGTTGATTAATTTCTACTTTTTTAAAATTAAGTGAATTTCAAAATTAGTGGAATGGAACTATAAATCTTATTTATGCATGTATGACAAAACGGCTGATAAAGCCACTGCTTTCGTGATAGGATTAACTTACTTTGTACATGAGATGATCTGCCCAGTTAATAAGTTTGCCATATCGTCTATCGTGATCAATGTTGTCATGGACGACAGTAGCACTCTAATTCTGTTGTTGTTGTTGTTATCAATGGCGTTGCAGGGGAAGAGGCGCCTCAGTTGCAGCTAGACACCGGTAGTGGCACTGTGGAAGTGCCCAGCGGTCAAACCCACGCCACCTACACTTGTAGGGTTACTGCGGGCTCCCCCACACCCTCTGTCACATGGGTCAGGTAGTTAACCGTGTAATTAGATAATTAATTAGGGCATGATTTCACGCCTGAATTAGCATTATAGCTACATACCAATTAACCACGTAATTAGATAATTAATTAGGGCATGATTTCACGCCTGAATTAGCATTATAGCTACATACTTATAAGTTAGTTAGTCAGTAAAAGCTGGTAAAGCTAAGGTTAACGTCAGTTTGCTCACTCGAAAGTGATGTTAGTGACGAGCGAGCCCAGAATTTCAACCCTTCACATACTGATCCGCAGTCGAATATCGAATGTCTAATTTAAGTGACCCAATTATTTAATTAGGGCACTTAATCAGTGCCCTTAATAGATAATTAGGGCATTGATTTCACGCCTGAATTATCATTATAGTGACATATTAGTAAGTCAATCTGTCAGTAAGTATCTAGCAGCCAGATACTGCGCGCTCGATGGCCTTTGTATACTAAATCGTCATCTTGTGGTGCTTTGGCGTCTGTTGATCCAGAGTATGCTCGAGACGTCCCTGACATTGCTTAATGGCGAGGATCCGGATGCTAAATTCTTATTAATTAATTGATTGATTCTAAACACCAAAGTGTCAATTAAAAATTGATAAATCAATTTGCCTCTAGCAACGTACTGAAAATTAGCGCAACAGATAAAGCTTACTATGACAATTTCAACTTAATTCCACAATTACATCAGTATTCGATCTCGGATCAGTATGTGCGGGGTTCTGATCCTGGGCTCACCCGTCAGTGACATCGCTTTAGGGTGAGGAAATTGACGTTAACATTAGCTTTACTAGCTTTTACATCTTAACTCTGTCCACAATCAAATAAAGCAATTTGGTAGATGTTTATGTCTAAGATGTTCTATATTGCAGAGAAGACGGGGCGCCACCTACGAGGAACACCGAGATTAGAGGAGGAATTTTGAGGTTTAATCAGATAACGAGAGAGGAAGAAGGCACTTATCTTTGCGAGGCCAGGAACAGCGCTGGACATGCGAGAGTCTCTCTTACCCTCAGACTAACCGGTGGAGGTGTGCTTAATATCTCTTTATAAATACAATAGTATTTAATAGTATTTAATAGTATTTAATTGTATTTAATAGTATTTAATAGTATACTAGTATTTAACAGTATTTAATTGGAATCTTAAATCATGCGTATTCTTCTAAGAGCTTGAGATGTGCTACCTTATAGATAGTATATAAAAATACACATTATTCAATTAAGATTTTAAATATCTTAAATTGTTGTATAAAATTTTTTTGTATTTACATTTACTTAATTGCAGCGACCAAGCAAGTAACTGAGTGACATAAATTTACAAAAAGATTAGCATTACCCGTTATGCAAAATATCTGAGACAATTCAATATTAACAGTTTAAAGTTAATACTAGTGAAGCATTGTAACAATCCTTCGTTGCCTTTCATAGCGTATATTGCGCTGTGTTGAAAACTTCTGTGAACGATATCAAAGTATCTCATTACTATTTAGATGGCCTAGTGGATGGCACACTGGCCTGATTATAATTATAGGAGGCTAACTTCGATTCGAAACCCATCCGGGCCGGCCCTGAAAGTGTCTCGTACAATAAGGAAACAATCAATAACCTAACCATCAGATATGTTTTAACAAGGATTCAAACCGATAGCATCCTGCTTATCGCGCTGATGTCCTACCAATAAGCCGTCCAATCTGTATATTCAATTTGAATCATTCAATCAATGTATTGTACAGGAGCTGATGGAGGAGTTGATAGCCTTTTCTTAAAGGGAAGTGACTACTGATTCGAATCTTTCCGGAACAATTTAGACAGCATACTTATGCATGTAGTTCCGAAGCGTACGTTAAACTTAGTTTTTAAAAGCTATAAAGCTGATTTTAACGTCAGCTTCATCTCTCGAAAGCGATATCAGTGACGGGGGAAATAACAAAAACTACAAAAACAGAAAACCAAGAAAGGAAACTATGTAGCACATGCGGTATGTTATGTGTGTAACTATACGAAAAAAAATAATAAAGTGGTAAATGTGGTTTTTAACTTGATTCCAGGTTCAGGCTATCCAACCTATCCCGGTGAGCCACGGATCACGATCAAGCCCTCCAGTCCACTCCAGTTGTCTGCTGGTCAGCGCCTGGTGGCGGAGTGTGTCGTGGAGAACCTGCCCGGAGCAGAGGTGGCCTGGTACTCTCCAGCCCACCAGGAGCTAGCCAAGAGTCAGTACGGCAATGTGAGATTAGACATACCGTCGGTTGGAGGTCATCATACGGGAAGCTACTGGTGTATAGCTCGAAGTCATTCTGGATCAGCTCAAGAAGTTCTTCAAGTTATTGGTCAGTGCCTTCCTGACATCCTTACAATAGACCCTGATTAATTTCTGTAAATTTAAGCTTTTGTTAAACCATTTATCTGTGATTCTTCTGCGTAAATTTATTGCTTGAGTCTTCGCGTGAATTCCTGTGTGAATTTACTTTAGTGATTGAATGCATTTCATTTATTGCCCGAAAGATATAGATTTGTATCAGATGTTGTTATCAATTGTTCTTATTTGCTGACCTGCCACTTGGCAGAATACTAGATAGAAAGAGAGAGAGAGAGAGAGATTGTGTATGTAGATGACTTCATCGTTTCCACTGGTCTATGTTTTTCACTGCTGCGCAGTTGTTGACTACAACGTAGAAGACAGTCAGTGGACCACGCGCGGACCACACGACGACCGCTGGGAAGGGCAGTGGACCACGCGCGGACGTGACGACGACCGCGAGAGACTAGAACACATGGCCGTGAACGTCGTGCCCCAGCAGATCAGGGTGTCTCGCGGAGAAACTGCAGAATTCCGCTGCACTGCTATAGGTCTAGAGGCTCTTTATGTTTTTAAATATCTTTAGAAATAAATATTTTCACTTTTGTGAATTAATTATTTTTGAACATGGTAATTGCTTCGTAACTATAAGTAGGGTATAAATGATATCATTCTTATTTAATGGATATTTCCTGGTTTATTTCCTATTTATTCATTTGTTTATTTACTACGTTTATCATTACTTATAAAGTGGCACAGGAAACGGCAAATACAGGCTAATAAATAGCGATGGACATGATACAACAGCATGGTCATTGTTGATAAACGTTTTAGAATTTATTGATTGGATTTGGTGAATACTGATCGAAAATGGATGATAATAATATACCCCTAAGAAACGTCTAACTGATTTGACGGAGTCAACTAATAGAGATTGAATTCACGTAGGCGCTTTCGTCTTCCAAACTAAACAAGGATATTTCATCTAAACGAAAATATATCTACATGTACATCTCTCTCTCTCTCTCTTTCTCTCTCTCTTAGTGCACTGTCTACTGGCAGGTCCATGGTATATAACACTTCTACTCATCTCTATCTTCCGTCTTTCTCTTCATGTCCACATAAGAGTGGATCTTTAAATTATTTATTACATTCCTTTTGATACCGTTATTCTTGGGGTATTCTACTTATAATGTGGTTGGTGCCCTATGCCTTCCTCAGCTTCGACTAACATTTACTGGGCAGGGGCGTCATTCCCTGGGAAAACAATTCTGTCAACCTAAAACTACATCTACATGTGGTTGCCAAAATTAACTCTTCACGTAAGTCATTTTCAAGTTTAAGATATAAACTTATTTTTTCCTATTTCAGGATACCCTCCACCTGTCATTGAGTGGACTCGTCTTGACGGACCCATGCCTTACTATCACCGGATCCACGAGGGAATCCTGAGGATTGACCGGGTGGAGGTAGAGGACTCGGGAACCTACCGCTGTGCAGCCAGGAGTCAGGCGGGGTCAGGCAACGCTGACGTCCGCCTCAGTGTTACGTGTAAGCATTCCAAATGATGACCTACTCGTTGTCTCGGCTTATTAGAGGATTGCGTGAAGATGACAACAGCAACAATTAGAAGTTTTAATACTTGACCAGTGGCTATAGCATCGTCTAGCTAGTAATCTAAAGTTAGAGTTTAGTTCAGTTCAGTGTTGGATTCCCATCTCCAAAGCATATCACTGACGGGACGGGACGATCACTAGATTTGAACTCTGCACTACTGATCGGTTTCCACTTTTATGGATGTGCAAATATTCGCTAATGATGGCTAGCTAAATTTTAAGAAGGATATTCTATTTTATCAACATGCATGTACATTTTATCTTCATTTTTATTGTATATTGTTGTTCTTTATTTTATCTTTCAACTGAACCGTTATGCATAATCAAGTCATATGTACTTTCAAACATCTATGAGAGTCCTGCTGTCGTTAATGACAACATTGAACAATTTAAATTATCAATCATTTACTTTTTATCTAATGCATTTCACTTTCGTATAGTAGCCATTTTATTGATCCAGTTCCCTATATCAATCCATATTCAGCTAGTTGCTTAAAAAGAAGACCATAAAGAACATTCATACTGTATAATAAATATACAATTTTTCGTCATTTTGTTCATCATTTAGCCGTGCCAGTAATCACGCTTCATCCTCGCACTCAGACCCTGAGACCTGGAGACATGTTCCGCATCCAGTGTACCGCTGATGGAACTGAACCGATCTCGCTGGAGTGGAGCAAGGTTGACGGACAATTGTCACCAGCTGCTACGGACCGCTACGGACTGCTGGAGATAGCGTCTGTATCTGCAGCGGATGCGGGAAGATATCGCTGCGCGGCCGTGTCGGACTCAGGTCGCGCCCAGCAAGACGCCGAGCTTCAAGTCCTGGGTATTCTCGATGATTTTGAGCCATTCTGTAAACATGTGCGAACGTCATGTGTGTGGCATTAAGCGAGTGAACATAGGTGAAATAAATTAGAACGCTTAATTACTACGTTTAACTAAAGTTGTCACTCTTTTGTTTCACTCGTAAAAAGCTGAAGCCAAGTTTGACGTCGGTTTCCTGCTAGCATAGCATGTCTGTGGCGGGGAGATCACTGGATTTGAACCCTGCACCTGCTGATCCGCTATCCAACAGCTTGCGCTCTATTAAGCCACGAGATCAGCCCAATAATTAATGATGAGCAGAAGGAATGTTCTGTGTTTTAAAACTCCAAAAATGAACAAGTTATCACCAATATTTTATTACTATTTGAAATAGTTTAAAATAAATAAAGCAAGGAAATCAAACTTGTTGTTATATTGTCGTAATATTGATGCATTTGGCCACTTACATTAAGTTTTCAATATTCTATTTTCTACCATTTTTTATAAAAATTATTCTTCATTTATGTAATTAATATTTGCGTCGTTTATTTTAATCAATATATTTTAATCGATTTGTAGTGAAATGTGATGGGGGGACGTCCCTGACGTCCTATCCTTGTATGAGGAAGCGGACGTTAAACCTTTATTATTATTATTACTATTATCTTTCCATATTCTAAATTAGCGCCACCCAGTGCCGTGATATCACCTAGAACAGCCGTGGCGAGCCATGGTGGCACTGTGGAGTTTAACTGCGAGGTCACGGGTTCCCCGCTACCTCGAGTTCAGTGGCAGAGAGAAACTGGAAATCTACCTGAGAGACATTCCGTGCAAAATAACAGACTCGTGTAAGTTATTTAAATATTGTGCCGTGACTGTAATCATATTGCCATGACAATAATCAGTGTGTCACGACTATAGTCAATGTGTCGGGAGTGTCATGACTCTAGTCAATGTGTCGTGAGTGTCATGACTATAGTCAATGTGTCGTGAGTGTCATGACTATAGTCAATGTGTCGTGAGTGTCATGACTATAGCCATTGTGTCGTGAGTGTCATGACTATAGTCAATGTGTCGTGAGTGTCATGACTATAGCCATTGTGTCATGAGTCTCATAACTATGGTCGTTGTGTCTTCAGTCTCATGACTATGGTCATTAATTCATGAGTCTCATGACTGTGGTCATTAATTCATGAGTCTCATGACTGTGGTCATTAATTCATGAGTCTCATGACTGTGGTCATCGCTTGAATGTTTAAGATGTCATGTCAAACAATTCTGCACTGGTTTATAAACATATTTAGACATCTTTTTTAAACGAGATATTTTTATAATTTAACAACTAATCACTGTAGTGTGTATCTGATGAATATTTGAAAATTGAATAACTATAAGCTTAAAATGCATAGGCTGTTGTTAAACGGAGCTTGAGAGTTTTTGTTAAGGTGTGCATCAATGCATTTCATAATGTACTTTCTATAACTACATGATAAAGTAAACTATGCTGACGTTCACTAGCTCAGAGGTCAGAGAAACTATCTTCTGCTCTGCTAATTGAACTGAAATGTTTCTGAGGCCAAGACAATGTGAAAATTATTGTCTAGCATAATTTTTTACTCTTACGCACAAGTGTCTGATCGCCAAGCTGTTTAGACTAATACTATCATAAAAAGCAAAATAAAAAGATTAAATTATAGGCAATTACAGCAGGCTGCGAAAAAAGGATATTCTTCAAACGTTAGACTTTATCATTTATGACTTTGCTTAAAGAAAGACAGCGAGATTGTGTCATTTTGGTTTTGTAGATTATACAACGTTCAGGAACAGGATACCGGTCGATACATCTGTACAGTTGCTAATGAAGTGGGAACGACTAGAGATTTCGCCTCTTTAACTCTTTCTGGTAAAAATTTTTAAATACCTTAATAGAGAAATCTTGCAATTGAAATGAATATTTTTGGTTGCATTGTGCCTCCATTTAAAATGTAGACTGTGGAGCTATAACATCTAAATTTAGTGCCTGGTTCCATACTATGAGAGTACTGTCTGAGGCGACACGGTTGGATTTTGATCCTGTTTAGCGGATTAATGTACTCCAATGCTGCCTAATGTCAGAACGTAGGCCAGAATTTTAAGCCAGAAGTCAAATTAGAGTTTTAAGCCAGTTTCTTTACTGCAGTCCAATATGGGTGCTCATTTACTACTGGCATTCGTTACGTTCGTTAAGTTATTTATCGTACCATGCAATGCAATCTAATGTCTGTAATTTACAATACGATTTGTTATCATTGAAGATACATTGCTAGCGATTGTTACTAGTGTAACTTGGTGCATTTCCTTCAAATCTTATGAATTGTAAAGCTGTATAAATTACAATAAAGTAGCCTAAATAACGCAAAAGTAAATAGATTAAAACGTGTAAAAAGCTCTGTGTTGTCCAGTGGTTGCTCTGGTGTTGAATGGCGCTTAATTTAATTTAATAATTTTAGAATAGCGACATATATGGTACGGTAAAGTTACAATTGGGTGACCCAATGCTTCATTTAATCATTGTTTAATCTTTGTTTAATCATTGTTTAATCTTTGTTTAATAGCTTCGTCAGAAAATGGAGAAAATCTGTTCATCAGAGAACGCAAGCAGACGGTGCCTGTTGGAGATCAGGTGGAAATAGAATGCATCGCTGCAGGTTTTTCTTACATTCATTATTTTATTCTTGTTTATTTTACATTGTGTCTCATTAGCACATAGCTGTTAACATTTCATATCACAGCTCATTCCGTATTAATTAGCAAAAATATTATGTGAAATATTATATGGTTGGGAAAATTCTAATTAAAATTAAAATAACTGTTTTTTTAATTTAAATTAGATTCCATCTATATTCCATATATACAAATATATATATATATATATATATATAATGCATATAGTATAGTATATAATATATATATATATATATATATATATATATATATATATATATATATATATATATAATAAGTGTTTTAATTGTCAGTCAAGTTATAAATACTCAGCAGCTATTTGTGGTCATTGAGAGTTTTCCTATGTACCTGTCTGCAGGTGATCCCACTCCGGTGGTGAAGTGGATCAAGGTAGACGGAGAGATGACGTCCGGGGTTCGACTGAGAGGCAACCGACTGGAGATCCAGAGGATCACAGAGGACGATCAGGGAATCTATCGCTGTGTGGCGACCAGCATTGCTGGCACCTTATACGATCAAGTTACCATCAATGTGGAAGGTAGGGTAACGATACTAATTTATTCTCTCAGTGTACTTGTCTAGAGGAAGGTACATGGCGTAGAACACTTCAAGGTTTTAGTGAGCTTTTAAATTGTTAGCCGTAGTTATCTGATCAACTCGTTGATCAAAGGAGTACTGTTGCTGAACAACAGCTATCACTGCAACAACAACAGCAGCAACCCGCGTATTAATTACTAATTTGCAATTTTGTTAAATTCGTTGTTGTTGTTGTTAAAGCAGACTTTGAGTTTAATTATTGGCTTTGTGTCTACCACATTACAGAACACTAGAAAGAGAGAGAGAGAAAAAGAGAAAGAGAGAGAAGGAGAAAGGAGTAATAACCTTTCCATTCACTGCTTTAAGGAAGATATAATCTCTCGACGAATAATTAGTAATTAATACGCGGGATTTGATAACAGTATTTTCTGACTGGTACTGCCGAGGATTTCTAAACTAAAAACATAATTATATAGCATATGATTGACCTATTCGACTTCTTCGGACTAATGCCAATTGTTATTAAACAATTCTGCATGTTTTGTCATTTCATTGGCAACAACCCCACCTCAAAACTCGACATTTGATCTGTTGTACTACGTAAATGGTTTTTAACTTTCCATTTATCTTCAATTTTTCAAATTTTATTTTCAAATTCTATTTTTTGGATTTTTATATTTTGGTTTAATTTTAATATTTCAACAGGTCCACCCGTGATTCCTCTGGCCCATCAGAGTAGGACAGTGTCTCTGGGCACCTCGGTGACCTTGGCCTGTCAGGCTCGGGGTGATCCCAAGCCCCAGGTGTCCTGGGGCAGACGAACTGGAGAACTACCCAGGTTGTTCATTAAAGATTTCCATAATCAATCAATCGATCATTTAACAAGAATTTAACGTCCGGTCCCTCGCCATAATGCAATGTCAGGGACGTAAAAGCTGGTAAAGCTAATGTTAACGTCAGTTTTCTCATTCGAAAGCGATGTTAGTGACGAAAGAGCCCAGGATTTGAATCAGTACATATTGATCCTCTGTCGAATATCTCATCGACATCGCCACTGGTTTCAGCCGTAAATTAATAGTAATTACTGATGCTTAAAAATAAATGATTGGGTGTTATAATGTACAAAAATTTAATTGCTTCTAGATTTTTTTCTCGGAGAGTTTTTATCGTGTTAAGGCGTAAAATATTTATAAGTCTTATTTATTTATCAGGACCTTAAATAAGTCACATTCAAATTCAATTACTTGTAAATGCATAAATTTAAAAGGGGATATATTATAAATCTTTGAATTAATTTATTTATTAACGTACAGGGGACATGAAGCGAGAAATGGCGTGCTAATTATACCTGCAATCAGGCAAGAGGATTTTGGAGAATATATCTGTACCGCAAACAATAAATACGGAGATGCTGAGGCAATAATCGTGCTGCAACAAGGAGGTGTATACTAACGTTTGTTACAGGCTGTGTTTAACATCTCTATGCCTGACTGTTGCAGTAATTATTTCGTTCATATGCCCGCTTCTGACAAGCGTTGTTTCATTTCTGTGAAGCACATAGGATGATGAGACTTCAAGCGCATTTTTGAGGGAGCTAGCTGCATATGTTATTGTTTAAGGTTGAAGGCTCTAGTTTAAATCTCCATGAAGTTTCTAGTTTAAATCTCTATTAAGTTCCTAGTTTGGATCTCTATGAAGTTCCTAGTTTAAATCTCTATGAAGTTCCTAGTTTAAATCTCTATTAAGCTCCTAGTTTAAATCTCTATGAAGTTCCTAGTTTAAATCTCTATGAAGTTCCTAGTTTAAATCTCTATGAAGTTCCTAGTTTAAATCTCTATGAAGTTCCTAGTTTGAGTTTTTATGAAGTTCCCAATTTGAGATTTCTATTCACCTATAATAATAATAATAATAATAAAGGTTTAACGTCCGTTTTCTCATCCAGGGATGATGTCAGGGACGTCATCGATAGGATAACGATTATTCAAATTGTGTTCAAGCTACTACAAACTTGCTCTAATTTTTGCGCAAGTGACATAAGAGGATACTAAGCATTTAATAAAGCTAAGTGAGTTAATAGAAGACTGTTTCAGAAAACCTTATTATTATCAAACTAAAGGCTACATTCAGATTTAGAAAGAAATTACTTTACATCACGTGATGAGCTGGGTTATCTATGGAAAGCTGTTTAGTTAAAAGTCAAATATAAGTTTATATTTGAATCCTGTACCTATCAGGAATGAGCATGATGTGTAATGGGCTTACTTATCTCCCTCTCTGAAATTAAATACCACTCCTATATAATTTTAGTTTAAATATTTTGTAAATATATACGTGTAATTACATTAATTAGTCTAACTACCAGATGTAATTTTTGGTTTCTCTGAGCTGACATCTGCACTGATAATTGATTGTAAATTTACAATGTCTAAGAAAAACATTGTACTTCATTACAATAAAAGTTTTTACAGTTACGTTTGATAACTATTTCAGAATTGGTTCCCTACTTGGCGCAAAACCCTAAATCATACTTAGCCTACAAAGGCATCAAGGAACCATATGAGTCTTTTGACCTTGAAGTCTCCTTCAAGCCGCAAACTTCAGACGGTTTGTAATAATTAATTAATTGTAATAATTAATTATTTGTAATAATTATAAAGAGTAATGAGTGACACGAAACTATCATGAAAATGTGTTTATAATAAACAAACTTTTCTGATAGTTTCGTGTCTCTCATTGCTCTTTTATTATTACTTGCCTATTTTTCTGTAATGCTAATTTTATTTAAGCACTTTTGTTGCGATAAATTATTTGCATAGAGTTGAAGGGATACGAGTAGAAATCTACGAGTCTCCGAGCGAATGAAATTCAAGATGCTTCCTTGGCGTTCTATGGTTTAAAACTTTAAATTATAGTTAAATAGGATCATAAATTGGATGCCACGTCAGATAGATAGGATGGTAAACTATCCTATCTATTTGACTTTTCATCAATCTATCAACGCGCTCGCATTCTTCGCTTCTCTAGTAAAAACCTTCTCACTGTACCAAACACTAAATTAGCCACGGAGAGGCGCTCCTTCATGTTTTCTGTTCCGCAATAGGGAACTCTCTGTCACAAGATCTTCGATCTTGTAATTGTATTGATACTTTCATTTCTTGCCAAAAACCTATCTCTTTCCGCCATAGGTCTAAATTTTGACCCGCTTGCCATGGATCTTGAACTTGCACTGTTTTGATCTCGCTTTCTCTTGTGGTCTCTGTGTACTCACTCATCATCGTGTGGTGTTTTGGCGCCTGTTTGTGCATAGTCTTCAAGAGACGTCCCTGACATTGCCTTATGGCGAGGAACAAGACTTTAAATTCTTATTAATTGATTGATTGATTAAGAAATATACTACTAAATATTAGTTAGTTTAATTAACGTAAATTAGATACTTGGGTACCCACTAATGAAGACCTATGATCCTGATAAAGTCGTTGAATGACGATTTGGTCGTAATTTTCAATATTTAGATGTGTTTTTATTGTTGTTGTTGTCTCTAGGATTAATCCTTTACACCGGGAAGAGCATGGATGGATCCGGTGGGGACTTTGTCTCGTTTGGGCTACGGCAGAGGAGGGCAGAGTTCAGGCTGGACGTCGGATCTGGACCTGGAATCGTTACCACCGATCCCATTGAGTTGGATAAATGGACGACCGTTCGAATTAAACGTGAAGGAAAGGAAGGTACTGATTTTATTGAAGTTGTTGTTGTTCTTCCTCGATACTGCCGTGATGGAAATCTCAGTCCGTCTCTGTGTGGAGAGGATTCAGATCACCTAGCTCTCTATCTTTCTCACTCTCTCTCTCTCTCTCTCTCTCTCTCTCTCTCTCTCTCTCTCTCTCTCTCTGTATCTAGAATTCTGCTAAATGCTAAGTCCAAAGGGGATCTGTTTTCCACACTAATAGCGTAAGGCAGTCATATCAATTATCTCTAGAAGTTTGCAAAAAAATTAAGGCACTTTTATGCATTTTTAACTTAAAGCTGAAGCTAATTGACTATACTTTATTTCTGTATTAGTTAGGAGATCAGTTTAAGAAATTGGACTACAAACAAGTTAGATAACTTTAATCGGTGATGTTTTTTCTGTATCAACAAACATTGACTTACTAGTGATCCAATAATTATGGGCTTTGAGAGTCAGATACATTTTTAATTTTCATATACAAATTTTAATTGACCGACCCTTCGATTAACTGGGCTCTCGTAAAATTCCCTACCAAATTTCTGAGGGGCTACAATTTCGGACAATCAATGGGCTGGTAAATGAACTATGAATAACTTTATGGTTTAAACGTATGCTGTTAAAAGTAATAAATATTATCCACGAAATTTAATTTCTTTATAGCAGGCGCTAAGGTGTTTAACTTTTAACTAATATCTTAATCATGATCATCATCATATTTTTCCACTGAATCCCAGTTTAGCTAGGGTCGGGATTCGAATAGACCTTCTCTCCTCCGCTCTGCTACTTACCAAATCATCCATCAATCCCTTATTTCTTAATAAGAGATATTTCTCTTAATCACCGCATCCCACGTCAGTTGTCGTCTACCTCTCTTTATCTAAACCGTAATCTCCTCCATCCAAACTCTCTTTACTACAGCCTCCTCCGCCTTTCTCAGTAACTGACCATACTATCTCAATCACGAATGAGCCAATCTATCCCTAATTCCCTCAACAATCAAATTGATTCTCACCTTTTTATTTTAATATTTCGAACTATGAATAACTTTATGGTTACATCTGTTAAATGTGATACATGTCATCCATGAAATATACATTTACTCTGATTGGTGCTAATGTGTTTAATAACTTTTATTATCTTAAACAATTTTGTATAAAACTCCTTTTATTTTGTGGCATTTCTTTAGCCTCTGTATTGTTATGTTTAGCTGTTCTGTTTACGAACGGGAAGGAGTTCAAGGGGGAGGCTCCCGGAGCATTCATCGGACTCGATATCACGGAGACGAGTCCGCTATATGTGGGCGGAGTGCCGGACTTCACTAAGATATCAAAGCTCGCTAATTTCACGCAAGGATTTGTCGGTATTTACATTGCAGCTTTTTACGATTAATTTCATTACTTGTTTACAGGACTTGACTTGACAAAGAAGATTCTAACCATGACATACTTTATATTAAAATCGCTAAAGGGTTTTATAGTTAAATTAGTAATTTTCTTAATAACAGTGTGGCATGGCATAAATATAAAGTTACATATATAGTTTTTGTAATATTACGGTCATAACATATAAATATGTTATGACCGTAATATTACAAAAACTTAATTAATAATAATAATAATAATAATAATAATAATAAAGGTGTAACGTCCGTTTCCTCGTAAAATGATGATGTCAGGGACGTCGGACTACTATTGGACTACTAGAAGCGAGTGATACGAGTTTTTTCAATTTTATGATCGTTTGCAGCATTCGGTCAAATATTTTGAATCTTAAGATGAACATTTGTCTACAACTGTAGTTTATTATGGAAGTAATAGTGATAACCGTAATTGCAGCTGGAGATGAAATTATTATTATTATTTCATAATAATTATTTAATCGTAATAATTACTTCCCAACTAAATTACGATTGCTTAACGAATAATTATTTTGTAACACCAAAGGATGGGGCAGGCAGCCGAGGGGCAGGCGGAGATTATATATATTAGATGGTTTAAAGACCCGATCATATGTGGAAATGAAAAGAGAAAGAACACCAAAGATGACTATAGGGTAATTATTTGATTACAGGATGCATCAGTAGACTATTGGTTAGCGGCTCAGCTCAAAGTCTCGGGGGAGACTATGTGGGAGGGGAAGGGATCACTGACTGCCCCGTGTGTCAGTACAGACCCTGTGAACACGGGGGCGTCTGCCGCCCTGCCGCCACTAAGACTGGATACAGGTGCACATGTGCCAAAGGTTACTCGGGTCTTCAGTGCCAGCAGATCGGCGAGAAGTGCTCACCAGGTTCTCTACTTTCTTCCTTACAAATGGAGAGGTGTTTTGCTGGTTGTTTCTTCACAAATTAATTAAATAGAAAAATTGCGATGAACTGATCTGCTGCGATACTAGCTATCACTTTTTTTACGTATTTAACTTTTAGGCAGTTAGATTAATTAACCACTTTACAGTGAATATCCGAGATTTTACTCGCTGATCAACTATATCGGGAATTGATCCCAGGACCTTAGGAACAGTTATTCTAAATTTTATGACTGACTATAATGACTTGATAGATAATAATTATTTCTCTTAGCATCAATCAACTTGCATGAGACTATAATTCACTTTTGCTCAGCATGCTTATATAGTTTTGCCCAAGACTTTCTAAATGTTTTTTTTGGTTGGTTGTATATTTGTTTTCTAAAGATTTGTATTAGTACTTAGCTATTTAGTATTTTATAATGCTATATGTATTTATTTATTTTTGATAGTGGGATATTAGTGATACTAGTGATATGACGCTGGTGATGGCTATGCATTGTATAGGTATTTGTGGAGACCAAGGCAGGTGCTACGACTTGCCTAACGGTCAGGGTTTTAAATGCTCTTGTCCTTTGGGGTTGAGCGGCTTGAACTGCGAACAGGGTAAATAAATTGCTTAATAGTTATTTTATGTTTTGACATTTTGCAATAGAGTGACCAATTTAGTCAAATTCTAGGGAATTAAAAGTTAAACATACCATGTAGTGAAATAATCAACTAGGATGATAACTATCACTTGAAATACCACGTGTTTAACCTTTAAATAGTTTATAGACTATGATTATCCACTTTAACAGTCCTGTGAATATCCGAGAATTTACTATCAGATCTGCTCTAACGAGAATTGATCCCTGGACCTTAGGAACGGACATTTATAACTTCACGAAGTTTCCTAAGGCAGCTACATAATAATAATAACAACAACAATTAGAGTGCTTAGTCTTCAATGACAACATCGAGCAGTATTGAGACAAAATCAAGCCAGCGAGCAAACAAAAAGAAGGTCCAAAAATCCAGAAAATCAGTCCAAAGTAAAGGGAATTAAAGAAAAGGAGGTTTAGGCGCACGTCGCTGCTCATGGACACTGAATATAGTGAGTCAATAAGACATCTCAAAGAATAGGGTAGAAATATAGTGGGTATTTATGAGAATTTAGTTATTTGTGGAAAATAAAATTAGTACTACAGTAATAAAATTTGTTAATTCTATCAATTATTCATTATCCTCAACTGCAATTTAATTATTTTTGTATTAAACGTCTACAACTTTCAAAGACTGCATTTTCCGTTTTGTTTAGATATATTTTCAGTAAACCATTTCTAAGATAATTTTTACAAAAAAAAGGATTTTTTCATTTAATTAGATCAGGCCTATTGACAATAACTGAAATTATATTATTTCCTGTTACTCTTCTAGGGAGTAGGACACTAAAGTAAAACACGTGTTACAGATTATCTGTGTCTGATTTTATGTTTTTTGTATTTGTCGTTGTATCCTCTTTTTTCCATGACTATTATTAACAATTGTCATTTGATAGCGCCAATTGTAGAAGCTCTTTGCGAACTCTATTCCTTCACTGAGATTTTATTCACTGCTATTAGATTCCGGCATTCCAAGATGGGCGCTCAACCAGGTTTTATCTAGCCTCGAAGTTACTTAATTTTATTTATGACTCGCAGACTCTACCAATGTTCTAAACCCCACCTCAGTTACTTTATTGTATTTTGGGTCGAATATTACCCACATGACAACCGCACGGGCTTACAAAGTTTCGTTTTTTAGTTTGATGCTTCGTATTTGGCTATTTATTTATTCCTCTCCATTGTTATTGGTAATCATTGGCTTCTGATTATAAAATGATGTCTCTATATTTCCAGGAAAGAAGCTTAACACGCCCAAGTTTAACTACACTTCGTTCGCCACCTATCAGACTCTTCAGGATGCTCTAAATGAACTTCAGATGTCGATCACATTTAAAGCCGACACCTTGGATGACGCCATATTACTCTATGATGCTCATGGTAATGAGGGAACCAGTGACTACGTGTCTCTAACAATCAAAGATGGCGGTCATGTTGTCTTTCAATTCGATACTGGTTCCGGTAATTATATTTCCATTCCGCATTTGTAGATATAACCGTTTGCTCTTTGGTAAATTAACGTTTTAATGTTTCGTTCCATTTTTTGTCATTTGGATCTCGTACTATTATTCATGCAGTTAAACTGTTTCTAAATTTTTAAAACAGATAGTTTGTTAAACTTTTAAATTGTAATAATCGTCTGATTTATCACTTGCATGGACGTAACAGTTAGGCCATAAGGCCAAATTTGATTGCTCTTCAATAGGATTGCAGTTTGTTAATCTCCAATGTCAGTTTCTCGGCCTTCAATTTCAGTCCTTTTAAACTTACTTTCAGTTTTTCAATATTCTCAAGAATTATTATAATTCAGGACCTGCGGTTATCAAGAGTGATCAGCCAATCAGAGTGGGCGAATGGACGACGGCTGCTGTGGAACGGAATCAGAAAGATGGATCTCTGACCATTGATAATAAATTCACCGTGAAAGGTAACATATACTTTTTCTTTCTAAGGTATCACTTATACGATTAATTTAATTTTGTGCGTAAATAGGATGCATCAGTGAGTGTTACTCTTAGTGTTTAAACGGTTCAGTCATCCTTTATATCTAATAGCTGTGATTGTTCGCATCTAGTAGATTTTGACAATTTTTCGCAGATTTGGTTTTCCCGAAATATTCTATAAACATACGAACCTCTTGTCAATACGTAGTCACATGCTGTAATGACGTGCGTCACGTGACGTTAATTTGTTTTGCTTCGTCGTTCAGGCGATGGTTGAAGAAATGTTTGAAATATCTTTGAAATTATTACAATTTCTGTGCTTTATGACATTATATTTAACATTTCACATTAGGATATCCTAATAAAAATAATTTTTGTGACCAGGCTGGCTTCATTTCGAATGCATTGCATGGTTTTCTTCATATATAGTTTCTATTACTTTTGTTAGACTATATTCATGTTAGCCAGATGATTTTTGATCAATAGCCTTATTTAAGCTTTCCGTAGTTCTGAAGTACAAATAATTTGGTTTTTAAATTTAAGACATAGGTCTACATTTATAATGAGAAAACTAGTAAATACCTATTACAAAGCTATTACCTATTCTAATTTTTGAAAACCTTCACGTTTCAAAATTAATTGTATTAGGTTTCTATGGATACAGCGGATATACTTTAGTCACCTTTTTTGGCTTGTATCATAATATTCACATATTATTGGTTGAATGGATTACTAGAAGCTATGTAGGCCTATTCATGTATGTCGGGACTGTCTCTAACAGTATCCCTTATGATCTGGACACAGACGTTAACTTAGCTTTCCAGCCCTTACAGCTTTATATATATATAGTAGTGTACATTTTTAGAGAAATCTTTATATTCTTTTCCTGCTCTTCAGCGTTAATTCTATAGAAAGTATGAGCTGATATAAACTGCAACACGCATACTGTGTATTATATAATAATAATTATAATAAAGGTTTAACGTCCGTTTCCTCATCCAAGGATGATGTCGGGACGCCCCCACAGCACACATCACTACAGATCAATTCACCAAAACCAATCTACAAAAGAAATGTGCTGAGGAGCAGTAAGGTCCTAAACAAAAACCGATGATCAAAAATGGTCAGGGTAGATCGATTATATCTACGGTAGGAAAAGGTGAAGCTTACTACAGAAAGTTTGAAGAAAAGAACAAGATCGAAGATAAATTGGTAAAGAGCTCCAGGTTGTGGGTGCTGCTTAAGAAAATGAAAAGTGCCCAATGATTTGAGAATATTTTAACAGAGAGAAGATTGACATCTATCGAACGAAGTGCACGTGAGGGACGATAGGGAAGAAGAATTTCAGATTAGTAAGAAGGCCTGCAAAATCGCAGAGTTTTGAAAGTTAAATACACTTTGTGCATATTCATATGAATATACACTATATTCATGTCATCGTGCATATATTTTATTGAATGTTTAAAAGTGTAATGTATATATATATATGCATGTAAATGTTTAATTTTCTTATATTACGCACACTAGTCAGAGGTATGTATACATTAGTCAACTGGTATCTTACTCTTACGCAACATTTTCAGGTGTGCCTGTCAGGATATTCCCTAGTTTCCTGCATATATGCAGTTTTTATATGTTTTATATTGTACTATTTTTTATTTGCTAAAATTTGAATGTAGATAAAAAATTCTGCTGTTAGAATAAATACAAATTATTTGCTATCAATTTTTCGTATGAAACTTAACTTTTTTAATGCAATACATGCATTAAATCTGATTGAATTTTAGGCCATGCACCTTTAAACCCAGGTATAAATATATCGGTGACTGTATGATACGGTATACGTATTACGTAATTCCTGAGCCACTCGCTTGCATAGTTCATAACTTCATATTAACTACTGCATGTGTATCTAATACTGATTGATGCATATGCTATTACCTTTAACATGTATTTCGTTATAGTTCACCATACCTTCTGGGTTCCTTAATATCATAATGATCAAGGCGTCCGTCCGATAAATTGTTTCCTTATGTAGATTTTTCACTTCTCAAATTTTGAACGCTCTGACTGTTTCGTGTTAGTCATTGCAAAAGCCTACAGCATATCTCTTGTTGTAGTATGATTTGTATTACTTCGTCGAATCCCGATTCTACCATTCGCCGAAACTGTATTTGTTTCAATTGCTGCTTTTACATTCCATTTTGTCGCCAATTGCATTGTTATTAACTCCACGCTAACTTGCTACTGCTGAGCTTCTACTATTTCAAATACTCAGACCAACACTGAGGCAAATTGCTTTTGATAATATAGTTTCAGTTCTGAATAAACGACATTTAGGTGTATGAAATGTGATAGTTTTATGTTGTAATGTATGGATGTCCCCTGTAACTTGTATATTGTGAATTTATTTTCTTGCTCGATATTGTGCGATATTGTGCGTAATATTCCGCCTATTTTCTAAATATAATAATTTTACATTGTATATTTAGTTAATAATTAGTCGGAGAAAGAGTTGTTTTCTGTACTCTTTAACTATTGTTACTTCATTTTTATATAAAATTTCATTTAGTATTATTGTAAGAATGTTGTTGATCTAACTTAATGATTTAGTTAATAAATTCCATTTTATACCTATCAGAAAATATAGGCCTACATTGCTACATTCGGTTTATTATTTGTATTTCATATTTACCTTTCATGAAGTAGACTGCTTTTGCCTGTTAGATAAGTTTGAACATGTTTTGTACTGGTTTACATATTCTACGTGTTTATTCTGAAATCTGATTTCTGAAATGTCTAAATCAATTCGTTTACTCGAACTGGGTATCAAATGCCCTCCAGATCAAGGATTTATTTCAGAAAACTCCAATTGGCTCTCTCTTGTTGCCTCTTTCAGCAATTATTATCAATAATTTAATAGTAGAATAGAATTGACTACCAAAATAGTTTAATAGTTTCAAATGGCTCATAAATCTGTTTAATATCAGCCAATATTTTTCATAGTGACAACTTAGTAATTTGTTACGTCCCTTCAGTCCCCAAATTGTGAAACTTCGTTTATTTGACAACAATCTCAAACCGCAGACAATTGAATGCCTATAATGATTTACAGATTTGCAAACACCACAGTTCAAAAATAAGATTAAGAAGTAGTTGCAGTTTACAAATGTAATTAGTACCATACAAATTATGAATATTTTATCATTCAGGGAGCTACTCATAGCTGGTAATGTTTATTCGAGTTGGATAGGCCTAAGCATGTTAGATTAGTTGGGGTGAAAAAGGAGCCAGTAAGTGATCAGGATTATAACAGATTGTTTTAAATAATTTTCTATCAGTTGCCGTAAAATGATCGTCATAAGTAGACTCATTGCTATAGAAACATGCAGTTTTAACTTTTAGAAACTGCTTCTAGACGGCTACAGAAGTGCAAAGTTATGTTTCTAATAAATTCCTCATGGCCACGTCCTAGTAACAGAGTCTATAAACTGTTATCTTTATCGGTTCCTGTGTTGAATGATTTTCTAGTTTGTTTAAATGAAACATTTCGGTATTGCTTTCTGAGTTTCATTAAAATATTCCAATGATGATCAATAGCTGATGAATGGGTATATTCAATAAAATTATCTTTCTATGTCAGGTGGATCTAAGAAAGTAAAGAATAGAACTACTGAAAACTGTTCGCAATTCAAGAAGTTGACTAACGCAATATTGAAAATGGCAATGAAAATTCACCACACGAAACATATGAAACATATGTTAGAGCTAATTTTTACAGTAGAGTATGGTAATAGTTATATTTGTCACTTTTTATCGATGAGCTCATGTTTTAACTTCCATTTGTCTTCACACCTGACAGACGCACGTATTACTGATTCCTGGATTAAGGTTGCTGTTTTTGTAGTTTATCATTGTTTGCTTGTTCCTATCTTCCCTCTCTTCAGTGCACTGCCATATGGCAGGTTCAAGGTACATATTCATACTCAAAGTCTGTTTTCTCATTCCATAAGAGCACTCCTTAGGTCAACACGTTAATCCCTTCACAAAGTCTATACCTTATCCATACCTTATTTAGCCTATAGCTTGGGAAAAGTATGGCTTCTGAGGTGGTTTCTCGTTACCTTTCCCGTTGCTGGTTCCAACATTATTAAAAATCGTTGCTAATATAAACATTATAGTGCAGTGTAATACACTGCAGTCAATGCGGATTTAGAATAACCTTTCAGATCTCTGGGACTTTATTTCAAATCTGTCATATGGAGATCATGATAACAATTAGGTTGTAAAGAGTGGAGTTGCCTGTGAGGGACCCACTAAATACAGTACGCAGTGTTTAATAATAACATATTAATTTATTATGCAAAACGAAAATGTTTATGATAAACATTAGTAAATAATGGTATGTATCCTGTGACAACGGTAGAGACTTAGGGCTGTAAGTTTATGCGCCAGCGTATAATGTACAGTTTAACGATTCTGTGGTTTTGCGAAAATTGACAGTTATTGATATATCGATTGATTTGCAGGAAGCTCTCCAGGAGACACAATAGGCCTTAACTTGAACACGCCCCTCTATGTGGGCGGAGTCAATCATTCTCTCGTTAGAGTCACCCCCTCTGTTGGGGTCACAGAAGGGTTCATCGGATGCATTGCTAAGGTAACATTTCATTGTGCTGGTTTCTGAAATTATCTTTTGCACCGGTGAATAATTTTTGATATTGGATTGTTGTTATTGGATGGTTATGGATTTATAGAGTTTAATAGAAAGCTTGTGTCGTTATTTTGTAATGGTTAATATTGCTATGAAAATGTTGTAGAGTTAGCAAGAATTAGGTACTTTCGTCGTCATTTTATATTTTATTAATCTATTCAGTTGGCTGAAAGGAGGAGAGGTCTATTTTAGAACTATTGTAAAAATTTTGTTACGTAATGAGTTGTTTGCTGACATAATTGACCGACACCTGTATATGTTAATGTATTGCGTTTATTGGTCTACTAATAAATGCCATTCTTAGTGTTCTTAATAAATCTATATGTATGGAATGGCAGAAAAAAAGATGCAACTGATTCTTGTGTGAAAGTGTAATTGTCGAAAGCTTAGAACTTAAACTTTTCTCACGTGGCATCTCCAGATGATTAGTGAAAAAGATTCTAGTTTACACAGATAGTTGCATGATTTTTCTAGTTGAAGGTTGGAGACCAAGCAGTATCGTTGATCTACTCAGCCATCGACCATCATGATATCGAGGAGTGTGAGAATGGTAGAAAGAAGCCATGCGCTTCGCAACCCTGCCACAACAACGCTATCTGCCAAGAGACCAACGGTTTGACGACTATAGACGATGGTCACTTTGGAGCTACCGTTAGCCTAACGGCTAGTCCAGGAGCTGGGTTCGTGTGCCGCTGTCCGCTCGGCTACGGTGGCGATCTCTGTGAAGAAAGTTAGTAAATGTATATTTAGGATCCACTGAATTAATTTTAATCAATTAATTACTTGTACAATTATTAAAAAATTGTAGGTCGTACAGTTGTTTAAATTGGACAGAACACTGCAGGACTATAAAAATTATTAAGGTGAAGTTTATTTAACTGCAAGATTTAAATACTTGAACATTATAGTTATGAAAAACAAAAGTATATAAAAACTTTAAAAATGTACATTAAACGTTTGAATGCTTTCTATATTGATATTGATGTGATCTGCTATTGATGTTCTCTGTATCTAATAGTACTACTGTATGTAGTACTAAGTTATAGTCTTAAATTTAAATATAAGTATAGCGTTCTGGTCAAATCAGTGTTTATAGTGTGCCGGTTTTGTACCCTTGTAGTAGAGAATGGAAGTTTAATTTGCGTGTTTCTATTACATGTTTCAGGTCTATTAAGAATAAAACTGTCTCAATCTCTTCCTGGTACTTAATCGGATATTAAAACAATTTTTTATCGTTTAGTATCGTTTATTTGTTCATCACAGCACAGATTATGCAAACAATAGTAACGTGCATGTAGTTAGATAAATAAATAACAATACAAAAGAGGCTACCATAAAAGAGCCACAGCTCTGTTCGGAACGATAACTTATATTTCGATATTATTTTGATGCTACGTCTGCTTCAATATGCTACTATCATGTTTTGCAGGAACAGTTATTGGAAAATCTGCCAGGTTCAACAGCACCGGCTACCTGGAACTGCCTGCCAGTCTGCTTCCTCACAAGAGCACCCTGATCTCTGAGGAGGTGGAGCTGACCGTGGCCACCACTGAGGCCGATGCCCTTCTGCTCTGGCACGGTCAGATGCCGACCACACCAGGGCGGGGCAAGGACTACATGGCTATTGCCCTCGAGGGCGGTCGAGCAGTGTTCAGGTAGATGATTATTTTAACACTATAGATACTACGGAGAGTTGAAGTTATCTAGGCTTTTCGTGTTATTGCTCTGTTAATTTGTTGCATGTTCTTTATATAGAATGTTGATGTTACTTAGTGTTTGGAGACATACTTAACTAATCTAATTGTCAAATTTAACTAAATTGATTTAATTAGATTTAATCTCGTGCACAAATTAAAGTAAGTTTGATTTGTTGATCGAAAGTAGGCCGATAGAAACGAGCTTCAAGTTCAATTGCACTCTTATTAATTCTCTGTTAAGACTCATATTAGTTTATCCGCGCTCCTGGCATATATGTTTTGCATAAAACTTGTATATTGTGATAGTTCGATTACTGCGTTGGTATCATCTTATCATATAAGCAGTAGTTCGCGATTCCATTTCCTATTGAAATCTTTCTGACACCTCAATATACTTTAAACTCGAAATGCTTAATTCTAATCGCTGAAGCATAACTTACTAATTATATTCTAGTTGAATTAACTGTACAATTATATCAAATTTCTCAGAACACACAACCGGTTCATGAAATTTTGAATTTTCGTGCACTTTCGTTACCTTTATCTAATCCAACTTTTCTGATACTTTGTTGAGAATAAACCCTTCCGAACACTTTTTGATTAATTTGTTTAGCTTTCAGTTGGGAAGTGGTGTGGCCAATATAACATCAGATGAGGTTATCAACGACGGACTTCCTCATCACATTATTGCTATCAGGTATGAAAAGTCTACTGTTATCAGCATCATCGTCTTCTCCCCTTGATTCCCAGTTTAACTAGGGTCGGGATTCAAAACTCTTTCATTCATTTTAGACAATTTGCCAATTTCTGGAGACACTGCGCTCACTAACCGAATGAATGCCGTTTCTGTCTTTTGTTTGCATCTTAGTGCTTTATTGTCTTTTACGACACGTGCAGTCCACGGTTGATTTATTCTTCAGCACCCCGGACACAACACTGGAAACAATGATAAGTCTACTGTCATATATTGGATATAAAGTTAAGATTGGGCCTATTCAACAATAATTTTATCGTCGTATATTTGTGAGCTTTTGAATTCCATCTGCTACTATTGTAACCGAGGTATAATTTTATAAAATAAGCCAGTGTATATTTCTATAGTGTGTATTTTTTACTTGCTAACTACTTCATACTTGTACATAGTATTCATAATTATTGTTTCATTCATTAAATATATAATTCAATCGAATTCAGTGGTTACACAATTTGGATACACCGATATAATGTCTGCGTGTAGCTTTTGTATATCTTCATTTTAAAAGTTCAACTATTATATTATATTCGTTTATTACTTGAAATCTGACATACCGCAGAAAACGTACAAACATACATGGAACAAAAAGCAAATAGAAAGTTCAGTAATACCTAAATACCAATAGCTAGTCCAAGATAAGATAACTAGCCGACGTAGCATTAGCATAAAGTAAAAAAATCATTTTACTAACATACTTGTAATTCAGTTGAAAAACGGGACGCTAAAATTTATCATATAATGAATAGTAATTGATTGATTGATTGTCTATTCGGAATTTTATCTCTCACTACTGTACTGGCTCAAAACTTAAATTTCTTCTCAAATCTTTCCTATCACACAATAAGAGCATACCATAATCAATAAGATAATCTGAACGCAAACACTCCACATCATCGTTTTTTTTAATTTGATGTCGTTTTAAGGGAAAAAAATACTACCAAGAATTCAAACATATCATTTTTCAACTTCTGAGCTAGTTGACACATAACAAACAGCTATAGTATTTGGTTGGACTACTTTCAGTTTCTCTGGGTTCAATTTGGAAAATTTCCTAACCGAATATTGTACAACTATATAATTAAATATATTAATTGCAAAAATTACATAGTTTCTATAAATTGTAAAAACATTATCAATTGATCATTTGCCTTTTATATAATTTGTTTAGAACTGGAAAAGAAGGGTCATTGGAAATAGATGGGTTTAGTTCATCCACTGGAAGATCACCTGGTGACCTTTCCGAACTCGACACCGTTGGAAATATCTATCTAGGTATGAATGAAGACTTATTAATCATAACTTTTATCATTTCAAATGAATGCTTTCTATCCCATCTATGTTTTTTTTGTAAATTGGCTGACCCAAAGCCAATTTTATATGTATTCAACATTAATAATGCAATTGGAATACTGCGTGGATCATTGAAGATATCATTGAAACTGGAGAGATTATTCTATATACAAAATTTAAAAAGTCTATTTAAACGTGCTAAGCCTAAATTCAGAATATTATAAAACGGATGAAGTAATAGTAATAATAATAAAATAATAAAACACTACTTATTACTTATTAATTGTTACTAATAATAAAATTTGTAATAATATTTTCTAGCATTGTCCTGACCGAAAGGTCCTTTAGACTATTTTCTCAGAAACGGCCTGAAAACGTAAAACAATAATTCTAAAAGCAATCATATAATGTTTAGGAACATTTATTAATTCATAGACTGACGGAAAACAGGATTGTTTTCTCAAGGGAATGACGCCCCTGCCCAGTAAATGTCAGTCGAAGATGAGGAAGGCATTATAGGCCCACCTCGTCATATGCAGTATCCCTCAAGAATAATGGTATATCAAATGGAATATTAAAGATGATTTAAAGATCCACTCGTATGTGGCCATAAAGAGTATGACGAAAGATAGAGATGAGTAGAGGCTTTATATACCATGGACCTGCCAGCAGGCAATGCACTAAGAGAGAGAGATAGACTGACGGAATGATTTGTTGATTGACTCTTTTCTCTTACAGGAGGCTCACCAAACCCATCTCTGATGACCGGTGGTCGCTTCAAGAAAGGTCTTGTGGGCTGCCTCTCCAACGTTCATCTGATGGGCGAAGGCCCTCTCGACTTGACCATGGAAGCCGTCAAAGGCTTAGACGTCCAACCGTGCGATTTGTGATGTCATTGTACCCCAGTCTGACGTCACAAAATGGCGTCACATCTTCGCATCGAAGCCATTACGTCTCTACAGTACTTGCTATAGGACTGACATTTTGTTAATTATTGTAATCAAAGTAAAGCATGTAACAGCTGACGCCTTACACTCGTAGTATTTCAGTCAGTAAACTTTTTCTTTAATCGTTGTGCAAAGGGCTTGATTGTGTATGCGAAATATAGAAGTTATTAAATTATGTCAATTTAAACACATGTAGTCATAATGGCTTAAAATTTTGTACTTCAATATCTATTGTTTGTCTCCAATTCATAGTTCATGATTAATTTTTTTATTTAAAGTATAAATGTAAACCTTGGTATTTAAATTCGAATCGTTTATTGTGCATTTATAAATGCAGTTTGGTGCTAATGACTGCTGTGCAATGTATTCAGTTTAAAAAGACATATATTAAAAATGTTAAATTAATGCCTAAGCTAAAAGTGTACTACATGTATATAATATTATTGTATGATAATTAAGATATAAGCATATTTAAGAATAAATTATTAAATGCTACTATTAATTATATTATAACATTTTTTTCATTTTGAATGTTTAGAACAAACAATGAGGTAACAAGAAAGCGATGCTTTTAAATGTCACATAGACCAACTACATACTCGCTGAAACTGAAGGTCATATTCATGACATGTACATGTATTCTGAACGATAAGTCGTTCATTAACGTTAATATTTGACAATTCAGGTTAATTCACTGCCTTATATATGTGACAGAGCATCTGCGATATTCTGTACATGCAGATTAATTTGAGAGATAGTTTTATGTGTTAACTATTCTGTATATTTATGTATGGAGCATATAGAGTAGATTATGAGTGTATGTTTTAGTATGGCCTAGTAGTAATACGAATCGTGTAGTAATTAATGTTCGTAGCATATTTATCTTTCAAGTTTCAATGTTAAGCCATCGCAATCGATTTCAACATCAGTTGAAATCATCATCATCAGTTGCTGACTGATTATGTTTTACGTAATTTTCTGATAAGGTCGGATCTAACTAAACTAAGCGTATATTCAATTATACCGTACAGTTTAGTTTTGTATAGTTATGTAAACTATAGTAATATTTTATTGTTGGTTTAACGTCTGTTGTATTGTTCAAAGAAGAAGTCATTCTTATAAATCGTTACAAAATATAAATCCTACTTGTGGATTATTAATTACAAACGGCTATAGTACGAACTGTGTAATGTCTCAAAACTCGCTTTGTTCATTATAAAATTATACGTATGTTTTGAATGGTTCCTCTATATTGTTATATGACGCTAGTTTATTGTAACTTGTTATTGCTAATCGTAGGCCTCCTCCTATTTTGAAGATTGAGATAGATACATGTATGCTGCAAATCTTGATGTGCAGCTTATGTTGTTCTGCTGAGAAACTAATAAACGTTAAAATATCCTTGGTTGTTATGGTCATCTCCAAAAACGTACTTGAACTCTTCGTATGCTTCTTTAGCCTTACAATTTGTAGCTCAGGTACAAACACTTTACATTTATTTTTATACGTAGCAGAAAAAAAAAAAAAAAAGCTTAACTACAGTCGTTTACAACAGTATCGAGCACTCCTGATTTTGATCTCTACATTCGTAATGCACTAAGAACATACGCGTAGTCAATTATAAACTGGGCCTAAAGATGATTACTTTAAGGGCAGTTCAAAATATAATAGTGATAGAAGATACTGAGAGAAAACTGGAACCCAGTCAACTGAGCTGTAGAATAAAACAGCAAACAATATAGACGTTGTCGTCATGACTATATCAGGAACTTTGGAACTAGTAACTTACAAAAGTCAAAGAACAAAATAAAAGGGTTCATAAAGCGGTGCAAATTCTGTGTCACGTAAACTACTTAAGAATCTAGTCCGAAAAACCAATCCAAAGCAGATGCTCCAAAGCAGAAGCTCCGGAGCAGAAGCTTCTTGGCAGAAGTTCTTAAGCAGATGCTCCTGAACAGAAGTTCCTGAGACCATTAATCAGGAGCAGTTGATTAGTATTTTTACGTGCTACTGCATTACTTCTATTAAGGATAATATCTATGTGATAGGAGGCTAGAATTACAGCACTAAGAAACTTTATGACGACGTTTACCGCTACGACGTATCTTCTAATAAATGGCATGTACATGGTGAGTAAAAAAAGTGATAACACCTGCAAAAGTTTGAATATCTCAGGCTATTGTTAATATTTTCAAAGCAAACTTTTGCCAATTAATTAAGGACTAATTTGTGATGGGGTGGCCAATTTTCACCCATTTTAATCTATGGATTGGCCATATATACAAGTTTCAGCAGAGCAACCCCCCATTTTTACCTAAAAGTTGCGTTTGCTACAACGGTAAGGGCAAATTGCACTTCATTGGCGAGAAGGAAAAGGTGAACCCTCAGTATTACGTCAATACTTTACTTTCCGAGCTGTTTGATGATTGCTATGCTCTTCTACCAAATGGTTTCATCTTTCAGTAGGATGATGCTCCGACTCATGCATCTCGTCATGCACATGAATGGATCAGCGAGAGAAATACGCATTTCATCATAAAGCGTGAATGGCCTCCAAACTCTCCCGTTCAAAATCCTCTGGATTACCATGTCTGGGGAACCATGCTGCATCTCTATCAGAAACACCAGTCGAAGCCTAAAAACAAGGCAGAACTGCAGGAAGTGCTACCTTCCATCAATTTTGGGAGAGACTGCCTCAAACTGGAATCAACAAGGCTGTCCTAGCGTTTCGAAAGCTGCTGCAGTCCTGAAAAGCAACTGGGGGAAAGCATATCGAATAGGCTGTAATGCTAGCAGATACAACTGGTTCTTTCAGAACCACCACAACGACCCTTTTCAGAGCTAAAATAAAAATATAAAATAAAATGACATTTTGATTTACAGTACGTTCAAAAAGGGGGGTTGCTCTTCTGAAACTTTCATAATTGGCCAATTTATGTACCAAAATTGATGAAAATTGGCCAGCCTATCAGAAATTTGCCCTCTAGTGTTTGATAAAAGTTTGATTTGAATATATTAACAATAGCCTGAGATATACAAACTTTTTGCAGGTGTTATCACTTTTTTTACTCACCCTGTAGTTGGTAAATTAGGCAACACTGTTATGGGCTCCACCTCCCTTGCCTACAAAGATCGAATTTACCCCTTTGGCGGAAGTGATGATGGCAAGAACGGATTGGATATCGTTCAGGTGTTTTAGTATAATTTTAAACAAATTTGACACACGCTTGAGTTTTTTTCTTTAAGGGACTTCTGAGTATGCATTTAAAAAGTGTCTTTTACTAGTGAAATAATAATGGGCTTTCTATTTTTTATATCTGATATTCGACTGAGCAACTTAACTATTCGCCTATGACAGACTCGCATTATTTCACATCCCAGTCACCTGAGTTGTACTAAAGTTTAAAACGAAGCCTAAAAAGTTAAACACTGAACACTCATCATTGTTAAATGATCAGTCACAATGCAAGCGTATTATATTTATATCTACCTGCTCAAGACTTTGTAAGTTCGAAGAACCAATTCAGAGTTCAATACTTGTTTTCAAGGCACAATGCAGTACGAAAGCAAGGAGTGCTTGGCATAAGTAGCGCATGGTTGGAAAGGTTATTTGCAAACGACCAGCTACGGCAGATGTAATTCTTAAGATGAATTTAAACCTTAGCTTTCCTTGTCATTTACATTTATATTTACCTCACTAATATCTATGTAATAGGTATCTCTATAATAGGTCTATATATACAGTATCTCTCCCTCTCTCTCTCCCTCTCTCTCTCTCTCATTTTCTCTATGGTGTGATATACTGTATATATACTGCATATATATATATATATATATATATACATATGTGTGTGTATATATATATATACATGTATATATATATATATATATATATATATATATATATATATATATATATCAGGATATCTGCATGAGGGTGGATATAAAATTTGCGCCATTTCCAGACCTTTTTTGCATTTAGCATGCCGGCTGATATATATACAGTATATATACAGTATATATACAGTATATCACACCATAGAGAAAAAGAGAGAGAGAGAGGGAGAGAGAGAGGGATCATCCCTCTCTCTCTCCCTCTCTCTCTCTCTTTTTCTCTATGGTGTGATATACTGTATATATACTGTATATATACTGTATATATATATGTATATATATATATATATACATATGTGTGTGTGTGTGTGTATATATATATATATATATATATATATATATATATATATTATATATATATATATATATACATATGTGTGTGTGTGTGTATATATATATATATATATATATATATATATATATATATATATATCAGGATATGTGCATGAGGGTGGATATAAAATTTGCGCCATTTCCAGACTTTTTTTGCATTTAGCATGCCGGCTGCTCTTTGACTTGATCATGCTCGATGTTGTTATTAACGAAAGTAGCATTGTAAGATTGCTTTGCTGTTGTCGTAGTTAATCGGCTAATTTTAACCTATATCTATAGAATAATTATCAATTAGGTCTAATGCAAATGTGTACCTAAGTTGTTGTTTATGCAATAACCGACACATGTACTGCTACGACTATTTCATGCCTAAGTTGTACTTCACTTATAGGCTGAAATATTCACATTCAATTATCGATTGTAAACTAGAATCGATAAATTCCTGCTTAATGATTTTCTGTCACTGAGAGTTTTCTAGCAGCCCAGATAGGTAACGGCTAGACCGCTTGATTCGGGCCTGCAGTAGCAGTAGAGTTGAAGTGTGGGCTAGTGTATAACTGCTACAAGTTAAACACAGCCATTTGGAAAACTGAAATGTACAATAGTTATAAATAGTTGAAGTGTAGGCTAATAAATAACTGTTAAATTTTGGTAAACTGAAATGAACAATAGTTTATAAGATACACCGTTTCTTTATGCAATGGAATTTACGAGGAAAGTAGGCTATATAATATTAGTGATAAAGCTGGTGAAGCTAAGGTTAACGTCAGTTTCCTCACTCGAAAGCGATGTCAGTGACGGGAGAGCCCAGGATTTGAACTCGCACATACTGATCCGCGGTCGAGTGCCTTACCGACTTCGCCACTGGCTCCAGCCGTATCATACTCATTGTATAAAGTATATATAGTGCATCATATTCATTGTATAAAGTATATATAGTGCATCATATTCATTGTATAAAGTATATATAGTGCATCATATTCATTGTATAAAGTATATATAGTGCATCATATTCATTGTATAAAGTAGATTTGGCCTATACTGTATTATGCAATCTATCAGATTCTTAGAAAGTTTTTATATAGCGACAATGCTGCTATCTCAAGCATCCTGAGATTGGACTAAAAACGTAAAAGAGAGTTTAAATAATTTTTTTGGAAACGATCATTTCTATGGCCGTGTCATGGCCGGTGATCGGCCTTCAATACAGTTTTACAATTTCCTGGCACATTTACAAATTCTTTCATGCCTCTTTATTTCTCTGCTGTTGATAGCGCCCATTTTAAGCAAGCCCTGATACATGATTGACATTCCATTGATCCTAGTAGATATCCATTATTGGTCAATCTGGGCTTTAAACCTAGACCACTAGCTTCCAAGGCGATTACTCTGATCGTTACGCCATATTATTATTATTATTATTATTATTATTATTATTAACAACGAAAACTTATATAGCAGTGTCATGGCCGAACTCGGTCTTCGAGACTACTTTACAGTAAGAGTTCAATTATAATCATGAGCTGAATAACAATTACATTTAAATTAATATCTAAACTAGTAAAAATGTCTACATATGAGCGGAACTTTACGCTATCCAGCAACACTCATTCCAGACTTCATAATACAAAATACTCATAATAAACATACATTCGTGTATAGTACTATCATGTAGAAAAACTACGAGATCACAACAATGTTTTTACACCACGACGGAAAGCTAAATAGTTAGACTCATGTCTTAGACTGTTAGGTGTCAAACCATTCAAACAAAAGCCGCGGCAGAAGGCCAGGCTCGATCACCTAGCGAGGCATTTGTTCTCGGCCGAATGAGTTGACCCGAACCATCTGACCGAAGACCGTGACGCTGACGACCCTGAGAAGCATAGTGAAGGTCAGAAGAGAGATATTCTGGTCCACAGCCGTGCAGTGACCGCCACGTTAGGCATACAATTTTAAAAGTCACCCGTTCACGTACCCTCAGCCAATGCAGCTGCATTAGCAGTGAAGTGACGTGATCTCCTCTTCTACTGTCATGGATAAGTCTCGCTGCTGCATTCAGAACCGTCTGATATCTATTTAAGTGAACATCCGGTAAGCCATAGAGAGTCGAGTCGTGATAATACTAAGGTGGATACTAATGTCTGAAGTTTGGTCCCCATATATATCCCTTCCTTTTCTTTTGAATATGTTTACAGCGGACTACTACTGTAATGTAGTTAAGTAGCTGATGCTTAAGTTAATATTCGTTGAAGGACTTTTTAATTGAATGATTTTTTTATTGATTAATTACTCTTTAGTGAATATATAAATGCAGATGGTGAGGCGCAAATTTATGATAATTGATAATTTAATGTTCTGTAAATTTGCCACTTATTACAGTAACTTCAAAATAGTTTATAACTTTTGTATCAAAATTCAATGCTGAGTCTTAAGGAACGCAACATGGATAAAGCTCTCAAATAGCATTGAATAATAATTGGATCATGTACAAAATACCACTGGATATATTTACATAAAAGTTTTCTGTCAAACATTTCACTTTCGTAAATCTGCCTTTACTATTTAAGTAATAAGCGGACTGCAAGATGACAACTCATTTCAATGCTTACACGACTAATCTATCCTCAACGGTATATCATCACAGAGAAGTCCAGATGGTATGTAGCAAGCTCTCACGATACGTAGAAATAATGATATTCGGTTTGAAATTATATAGGAACACTAAATCAAAAGCACTAGTAACACATAAATAAATAAAGCACACAGTCAATAAATCATATAAAGATAAAAAATAAAAACGTGTATTAAGGGGATGTCTTGGTAAGTAATGTAATAGAGGGAAAAGTGCAACGAGAAAAGGGTTAGAGGACGATCAAGACAAGGGATGTTAGATTATTTAATAACTCATTCATATCTTGAGATGAATAACAAATTCGAGATTAGAATATAATAGTTGATATGTTTATCCTGATCTTCTCCTGAGACTGAGTACTGATATATACATGTACATCTGTACATGTACATGTATATATCAGTACTCATAAATATATATATATATATATATATATATATATATATATATATGCATATATATATGCATATATATACATACATACATATATATGCCATATAGCTCAGATTTATCGGCAGAAGCAAATTAATATTATATTTTTAAATTCCTGTTGTTATTATTGCAAACTTTATTAACTAAAATTTATTTTACTTATATTTCAGGTTTATTTCGATTGCCTAGTTATTTTTCAATTTGTATGATTGAGGGGTGGTCAACTAGATAGGTTACTTGTGACCTCTTTGACTGCCTTGTTTGTGTATGTCACTGCATATTTTGAGTGTATCGAAATAAACATAGTTCTCTCTCATGTATATATTATATATATAATATATATATACATGCATATATATACATATATAATATATACATGTATAATATATACATGTATTATATAACAAAATTTATATATTAATTATATAATAATTTTATATACATATATATTTATATATGTACATGTATAACCATAAATAGGCCTATATATATATATGTATATATATATACATATACATATACATATATATATATATATACATAAGCGAAGTCGGTAAGATACTCGACCGCGGATTGGTATGTGCGGGGTTCAAATCCTGGGCTTGCCCTGTCACTGACATCGCTTTCGAGTGAGGAAACTGACGTTAACCTTAGCTTTTTACCAGCTTTTACATTGTATTTCACTAGGCCTCTATTACTTATTTCACTGTACAACTGTACTACTGAGTTGTTTTACTCTTTGTTTGGGATACAATTATTGTGCTACTGTTGCAGGCTTGGGAAAACTTGAATGTACTTGTAGAGAAAGTTGCTGCACTGGAAGAAGAAAACTATCAACTGAGGCTCCAGAAAGATAAATCTGTAATAATTAAAATTTATAATTTTGACAAATTAAATCCGGATAGGCATTTCCCCGTATTGTGCTCGGGTGTGGTTGGACCACTGCAGAATTGGTCAACCGCAAACAATCTGCCGCGTGTACGTAAGAGACGACTAAAGGCAGGAGCTGAGGATGGCAAGAGGGGATCCACCTCACCATGAAATATTTTTCCCCAGGATTAAATGGTAATTAATCCACATAACTGAGGAAGGCAATGGGAAACCACCTCAGAAGCCATATTTTCCCAAGCTATAGGCTACATAAGGTATGGATAAGGCATAGACTTTGTGAATTTATTAACTCTTGTTTATCTAAGGAGTGCTCATGTGGAGCGAGAAAACAGGCTTTAAGTATGAATATGTACCTTGAACCTGCCACTTGGCAGTGCACTGAAGAAGAAGGCATTTTCTCTCCTACTCTGTATTTGGAATTTAAATTTCGTTCTATTTTAAGTAATTAAGTAATTTATTTATATATTCAATTCTCTTTCACTTTCTCTCCCTCTGACATTATGTATCAAACTCACTTGCCAGATCTTCTGAGAACTTACTAGACAGATAATCTACTTTTGCTTAACAGCACTTTAACAATTTACATGAATATTCAAATTTTAAGAAAATATTAGAGTGATAAAGATTGCTATTGGGTCTGTGAAATTAGTTATTTAAATATGCATATATGCACATTGAGACTATGAGTAATATCTAATCAAAAGCCGCACGACGTTCTTAGCAACAAACATGGTATTGATGAGTGCAACGAAGCACGCCTCATCAAGCCTTTGCCATGAACGACTATAATTATTTAGGCCCATAATTTTATATTGATCTTGAAAGTGTTACTATTATTATAAGTTATTTGTATAAGCTATTATTATAAGTTATTATTATTTTTATAGTATATTATTGCTATTGTTAAATTCGACGAAGTGTGAAGAGAGGAGATGATGTTGCAGTAAATTTTTAAAGTTCTTACTGAGTTTAACAATAGTTTGACATCTAGAAAATCTATCTGTATTTGGCGAGTAAGCTCTTCAGTTAGGTAAATAGGATAGTTTTCTCAGGGAATGGCGCATCTGCCCAGAAAATGTCAGTCGAAACTGAGGAAGGCATAGGGAGCCCACCTCGTCATAAGCAGAACCCCCCAAGAATATCAAAAGAAAAGTTATAGATGATTTAAAGAGCCACTCATATGTGGACATAACGAGGAAAACGGAAGATAGATAGGAGTGGAGGCGTAATATACCATGGATCTGCCAGTAGACAGTGCACTAAGAGAGAGTTGGCGAGTAGTAGATTGAAACGCCGCGCCCACTGATCCGCAGTAAGAATCATGCCTTTCATTCCACTTGCTCTCTGGGACATATGTGTGGGGTTCAAATCCTGGGCTCGCTCGTCACTGACATCGCTTTCGAGTGAGAAAACTGACGTTAGAATTAGCTTTACATGCTGATTTGAATCTGTCATCCGGCTGCTCGACATATATTAAATGGTTTATTGAACCAAATTGAGGAAGGCAACGGGAAACCACCTCAGAAGCCATATTTTTCCCAAGCTATAGGCTACATAAGGCATAGACTTTGTGAAGGGATTAACATGTTGATCTTAGGAGTGCTCTTATGGAGCGAGAAAAAAGACTGAGTTTGAAAATGTACCTTGAACCTGCAACTTGGCAGTGCACTGAGGAAGCACCAAACCTGACACATCGCCTACTTATAACTATTGTGCAGTTGCTGATATTTATATTGAACAGGCTTCTATAAATCAGAACACCAGCAGACAACGAGATAACTCTCTAACCGATCAGCTAAAAGGGGCTGAGGATCAGGTGATTACAATTTCAGTGCTCGCACTATTAATTCAATAAAGAAATTATATAAAATAAATGAATAACTTTATCAATTATTGATGCCGTATGCAGCCTCGCGAGGCACCTTGGTATTAAAGAGGTGCTGATTGAGATAATCTAAGAGGTGCTGAGGTAGTTTAAGAGATACTGAAGTAGTTTAAGAGGTACTGAAGTAGTTTAAGAGGTACTGAAGTAGTTTAAGAGGTACTGATGTAGTTTAAGAGGTACTGATGTAGTTTAAGAGGTACTGAGGTAGTTTAAGAGGTACTGAAGTAGTTTAGGTAGTTTAAGAGGTACCGATATAGTTTAAGAGGTACTTAAGTAGTTTAAGAGGTACTGATGTAGTTTAAGAGGTACTGAAATAGTTTAAGAGGTACTGAGGTAGTTTAAGAGGTGCTGAGATAGTTTATAAGTTATGAGCAGCGGTTACACAACATTAGCCACATCTGAGTTCCAACGCTACCATTCCCTATTCTACGGCATTACCAGACTAACTCTTGAAATTTCGTCGTAAAGTCTTTTCTTTCAATATTTTAAATTAACACGCTTTCCTTACTTTATTAATCTCGTCGCAAAGGCTGAAATTATGACTAATTAATCTACATTAATCAATTAATTAATTTAATTAATCAAATAATTTATTAAATTAATAAATAAATAAATAAAATTAATATCTGCATTAATCAATTCTTGTTAGTTTCCAATACTGCTGATATCAGCAGGCCCTACTAGAACATATATGATACGGTAAGTTTATTGCGTTCTTAATTGTGAATTATTTAGATTCGACGTCTGAGCTCTGAGCTTCAAAACCTTAACGCTATGCATTCAACCAGCGAGCAGCTGCTGAAGGATAATATTGAGCAGCTGAAATCAGAAAAAGAGCGACATCAGCTAGACCTACAACAGCAAGAGCAGCAGCTGCTACAACAGCAGCAGCTAGGCCTACAACAGCAAGAGCAGCAGCTGCTACAACAGCAGCAGCTAGTGGTAACAAAGCTACAGAATGATTTGAATGAATGTGAACGAGAACTTCTGAAAACTAAAACAGAGCTGCAGGAACTAAAGATGATTCATCAGTAAGTTCATTTAAATAAATGAATTCAATTATTGAATAATAGCTTATAATAACTATTACTATTATAATTTATATTTATTCATTGTCTTCATTGCATTCATTGTTCTAGTTTTAATAACTCGGGCATCATCATCATCATCATGTTCACTTTCCCTTGAATCCTAGTTTAGATAGGGTCTGGATAAGAGTATATTTTACATTCGTTTTAGAAAATTTTTTAACAATTTCTGAAACCTATTAGCTCACGAGCCAAATTCTCTTCATGACGTTGGTTTAGCTCTTAGTATTTTCTCGCCATTTACGTCACGTGCAGTCCACGGTTGGCCTATTCTTCAGCAACCCGGACACAACACGAATTATATTAAACTGAGCGATTCAATATAGATTGTATTATTCATTATGACAGCTATATAAAATAGGCCCCGCTTTATAGAGAGCAAGTTATAAAATCACGAAGTTATTCTCTCATAATTCGATAGTAATGCTTTACGTGTTTTCTGATATTTCGATTTTATTTTAAAGAGTGGTTGCAAAAGAACTTGTACCATTTCACTTATGCATAAATAAAAATGAACTAATATATTTTTTAATTGCCCTGGACTGTATAGGGTTCTGGGTTAAAAATAAGATAAAAGAAGGACTTTAGTTAATTAAAAGAAAGATTAAAAAGAAATGTTTAAATAAATTCCTCTACACTCTGGGAGGCCGCTTTCGTAAATGTGCCACGAACACTAAAGCCCTGGAGTGCATTGGACAGGCGCTGTCACATAAAGCTTTTTTCTATTATTATAATTATTATTCTTATTATTATTTTTATTTTTATTTCTATTATTATTACTATTGTTATTGTTACTATTGTTATTGTTATTATTACTACTATTATTAGTAGTAGTAGTAGTATTTTTAGTTTTACTATTATGAAACGATTTGTAATAATATGTGATTGGGTGACGTCCCAGACATCACCCTTGTATGAGGAATCGGACTTCAAGCTTTTTATGTCCTATGTTTAATTGCATTTTAGACAATGCGAGAGAATGAGAGATGAGATATCACTGAAAAACACTGAAAGAGAAAATTCTGAGCAGTTGCGAACCGTTGTGCAAAATATTGAATCTCAGCTAAAGAACATGAAACAAGATCTTACCATGTCATTCAATCAAATGGTTTATAAATAAACTAATGATTGATTTATTAAACAATAAACATTACCTTTAAGATTCGTCTTTAGTGCATTAAAACGTATTAATGGTAATCTCCCTCTTCAGTGCACTGCCGAGTGGCAGGTTCAAGGTACATATTCATATTCAAAGTCTGCTTACTCGCTCCATAAGAGCACTCCTTAGATCAACAAGTTAATCCCTTCACAAAGTCTATGCCTTATCCATATCTTATGTAGTCTATAGCTTGGGAAAAGTATGGCTTCTGAGGTGGTTTTCCGTTGCCTTCCTCAGTTAGTTGGATTAATTACCATTGTAATATAATTAATGGTAATATATCCTTTATATTTATTATTTTATATAATATAATGATATAAGGAAAGAACATTTAGAGAATAAAAGAATGGCTTTAAAATTTATACTAAGTTTCTAAAATCTCTACAAGCTCTTATTTTGTTATTGGGTGGCTGCTAAATAGACCAAAGTGAGACTGCATGTTTCTTAAGAGGCGACGGAGCAGAGGTTCAGGACGGAAGGCAACGATAAATTATTTTTAAGTCATTTTACCAATGTAGATGCTGCCTCAATTAAGCACGTTATGGCACACACTTTGGAATGGTTCAATGTTTTATATACGTAGTGCTCTTAAGTATGGACGTAAAAGTAGTTAGTATACAACTTTATACTTAGCTTTTAGAAAGGCTGACTTGTAGAAGGCATATGTCTTGTAAAGCAGATTATTCTTTATTGTTTATTGGTTGTATTGAGCTTTTACTTGGTATGAAAACAAATTAGTTATAAGTATGAACGTGTTCATTGGCTATATTCGACATCCCAGTGGCGATGTCGGTATGATACTCGACCGCGGCTCAGTATGTGAGGGGTTCAAATCCTGGGCTCGCCCGTCACTGACATCGCTTTCGAGCGAGGAAACTGACGTTAACCTTAGCTTTACCAGCTAGACTCTTAGGAAATGAATGAGAATGAGAGATGAAAAGCCAGTGGCCAGAGAATGAGAGATGAGATATTATTGAGAGATACAGGAAGAGAAAAAATATTTTAAACGTTTCATATTTTGGTAAATTGTTGTTTACTCGCCTCATGTACATAGAAATAATTATAATAATCACCATCATCGTCTTCCCTTAAATCCCAGTTTGACTAGGGTCGGGATACCAGTAGAACTTCCTTTTTTTATCCATTCGTTAAATAATTATAATAATAATCTAATAAATTAAATAATACAGTGGAATGAAACAGAAGCCTGCTTTCATTTAACTATAATATAATTACACAAATAACAAAAATGTAATTGAAATTTGTATCTTGAACCCAGAGTCCGAGATCTCAGATGGAGAGCAAAGCTGAAACTGATCGACAAATTCTCAGCCTGTCGATTGAGTTTGATCGGATGAAGGTTGAGTTGGAGCGGCTGATGAGTGAGCAGGATGTCCAGTGTAGAGTGAATGTCGAGCAGAGACTGCGTGCCAAGGAGAAGTACTATGAACTAAAGTAGGTTAATAAATGATTACAGCAAATATATATATATATATATATATATATATATATATATCTTAGTGCACTGTCTACTGGCAGGTCCATGGTCTATAGCGACTCCACGCTTCTCTGTCTTCCGCTTTCCTCGTCGTGTCCACATATGAGTGGGTCTTTAAATCATCTAATAGATCTATACATAATTTCGGCCTTCCTCTGCCTCTATTTCCTTCCATTCTGCCTTCAATGGCCTCGTTTAGCAGACTTTCCCACGTTAGAGTGTGTCCTATCCAACTCTTCTTCCTATTTCTTAATACATTTATCTTAGAACAAACATACTGTACACGTATTTCAAATCTTAGTAAATATACAAGATGCTAATTTAAGTTATGTCTAAGTACCAACATTAAATTTTAAGTACGTTTTAGTATCAGCGTATACCATCGCCACTGACCGTGGATAAATCCTAGGTGTTCAAGTCCTGGGCTCGCACGTCACTGACATCGCTTTCGAGTGAGAGAACTGATGTTAACATTAGCTTTACCAGCTTTTTGCCGTGTCTGATGGTCCGGCTGAGACACGTTATAACGTGTTTCCCAGATAATAAGCATGCAGTAGCACCTCTACCCTAGCTTCAATCATATGATACATAGGCCTATATTACTAATATAGCACTGAGTTGAGCTATTACCAGGCCATATGTAGACTTGAACTTCAGAAAACTCGCACATACCGAAGTATTTTATAATGCTGCAGCAATATTTTAAATCCAATATGTACAAAACGACTACAACAAACATGTATGGGCCTACTTGTAGATCTACCTCCGAACACATTTAAAATGCATCTATTACTGCAATGTAAAAACTAAAAAGCTAAGGTTAAATTAACATCAGTTTCATCACTCTAAAGCGATGTCAGTGACAGGCGAGCTCAGGATTTGAACCCCATATATACTGATCCGCGGTCGAATATCATACCGACTTCGCCACTGGCTCCAGCCAGTAAGGGGTACAACTCTTAACTCTCTAGCCTTGGACAGTGGGTTACATTGCTTTGATCTTGCTTTATTTTCTGCCTTTGCACAAGCAGACGTCTTTAGGTGGAACGATCCTGTCAGTAGTTGGTGATTCTCTCGAGACCCTGATATCATCGTTCGATGATGAAACGAACGTCAAATCGTCATAAATAGAATAACAGCATTAGTATCTTTTTGATAGCATCTGCAAGTCATCTGATAGATTCTGCAAATCTTATCGACATCACTACTGGCTGGAGCTAAGATATTCGACCGCAAATGTGCAGGTATTGATAGCATATGCGGGTTCAATTCCTTGGCTCGTCCTTCACTGACATCGCTTTCGAGTGAGGAAACTGATGTAAACATCAGCTTTATTAAGCTAATGTATGATTTTATTAAATATCTGAATGCACTGCACCGAATGATAGGAGAATCTCCAAGACTGAGATGGAGAAACTTCTGGATCGCAATAAGAAGCTGGACTCCAAGCTGTATTTAATGGAACAGGAATTGAACAAGGAACGAGAATTTCGACAAAGAGCTACCAAACAAAACCTAGAACTGCATGAAGAAAATAGAAGTCTACTGAATCGGTATTCATTGACATTCTCACACTTTAGTAATATAACAATATCTGTATAGATAATTTGCATTATTATTTTGTTAATTCAATTAATGAATATAATATGACAGTGTGTTTGTGAATTTGGTGCTGATGTGCCTAACAGGTTAAGTATTGGTTCGACCGCTAAATAGGCTAAATCGTTTCGTTTAATAAATTGTCTACTAAAATAATTAGAAGCAATTGAAGCTGATTATATAATCTATTATGCGCCATTCTGATAGAATTTTCAAGATCCTACATAACAACACTGTTAACTGGATTAGTAGGCGTTAATTAATTTACAACACTACAAATTATTTTAGTATACAAAATATCCAGTAATTTATTATAGGCTAATGTGTGAAAAGTCAATAAAAAGCCAATGTTGACGTCAGTTTTATCTATTCAAAGCGATATCAGTGACGGAAGAGCCCAGGATTTGAACCCCCGCATATATTGATCCGTATATCTTACCGACATTGCCACTAATACATGCAAACTAATATTAAAAATTGCATGTACAAATATAATATTGAAGCTAGTGGCGATGTATGAGCTGTTATGTCCGAGTTAAACCTCTAAAGTAAACAAATATATAAACAAAATAATAAATGAATAAATTGCTAATATTTTGGAAATTAATTGATAATTCATGGTGTACAGTTGCATGGAAGCCGAAGAAAACGTACGAGAAGCGGAACACGAGACATCGCTGTTGCGCTCTAAAGTCAAGAGGTTCAAGGCAGAAAATTCCACTCTGAATGACCGCAATGAGTCTTTGATGAACCAACTTCATGAAGTTAATCTTACCGTTATGAGAGCGAGTCTGGATAAAGACAGGATGACCACTGCTTCCGTAAGTGTACTTCAAAACAATATACAATAATTATGTCTTTTATAACTGCGAACACAAATTGTTTTTACAATAGAGTCGAAACGAGTTGACCGATGTTATTGAATTAACACAACCTGAGCAGCAGGCAATTCTGCCAGACATGCAGCAATTTCGTGGTGATAACTTTAATAGTGGTAAAGTTATAGATTTGCGAATTTGAGTGGAGTCAAATAAGAAATTTCCAATATAGGAATTCAGGTATGTTACATGCAGCGTTTAAAATGTTCTCTATCAATATAGAACACCTCACATATATTTTATGCTAATACTGTCTTGAAGTGCAATTGTTTCTTTTTAAAGCAAGGCGCACTTCGTGCTGATATGTAATTAGCTGACGAAGATAATGCGCTTCTAATGCATGTGGTACATGCAAAGAATCTACTCTTGCGCCATTTTAACTGAGCACTAACATTACAGTCAGCAGACGATTCGCCTAGCACGCGTGGGCCTAATGATAGGTCGCTAATTAAAACTGATTGATAATTAAAAATAATGCTGAAATGTATTGCTGTTGCTGTTGCAGGAATTATACAAGATGTTATCACCGGGATCGACCGATCTGCAGTCGTTACCTTCCATTGTAATAACGCCGTCGTGTTGATCTCAAACGCTCGAATCAACAGAATAAGAACCATTTAGCGTCAGGTTCATCGGCCGATGACGACATTAGGGACGTCTCAGACATAAGAGGCTATATCAGGCCCATAGGGACGTAATCAGAAGACATTGTCTTATATGCTGTATGAAAATAGGATCTAGAGTTTAGCATAAAATATATAACAATGCATAATTGGTTAATGTATATGGATAAGTTCTTGATAATTATAGTTTTATCTCTTGAAAGGAAATCAGAAACGGTCAAGGCTTGGCTTAGTAACCACCACCACCCCCCCCCTTAATATTACAATTCGACAATTAGCTTATTATTCAATCAATCACTAGGCTCAGACAGTGCATGCAAGCTTCACTAATATGAATTAATTATATATTCAAGAGATGCGTAACACAAATCAAAGACTCGTCACCAGTGTGATCGGATACGAGACTGGCGTTAAATTCAGCCCGCTTTATACCGCATCATTTCAGTTTTTTTAAAGATGTTGGAAAACTGGATAACAATTACCGTTTAAAATATATCAATTATTATTGAACCGCGGTTAGTATAATATAATTCTTCATTTTTTTCTTTTCTTTTCTCTTCTACATTAGTGGCTGCTACGTTTCTAGGTCCAAGATACATATTTCTACTCACAGTCTGTATATGCTGGAAAAAATAGCGCAACCAATCGGCTGCTTATATCACATATATTATTGTAGTTTAACATCAGATATGTTAAAATAGATGTCAGTAATAGACTGAATGAAAGCCGATACTATTATTTTACTCTACCAAAAAATATCGTAACTATGTTCAACGGTACAGCAGTTGCAGTATACGGGTTATACGGGTTATGCCATCACTTACCGTAAACAGAAATAAGATATAATATATAATTGTACATAGTTCAATAACATGCGATCATCCAGATTTATAACCAATAACAGCCGTCATATGATATGGCAGTGAATGTGATCTATAAATAGAAGTTAAATACTTATTTAAAATTATTACCAATAAGAATGACATAAGCCTAATAATTAAAGTTAATTAACTTTAATTAATTCCTATTTTTAAAATTATATCGCTTTTTGAGGACATGTATCTCAATGCCATACACTTTCTCCAAGATATCTAAATTAGCTACCAGCAAAAGCAATATGATTCTCGGATAGGCTTGTAATCAAATTTTTATCTCATTTCGCCACGAAAACTTTGAATCCACTAACGTTAACTTAAACTAACGTGTACACTGTACACTGCACCTATACCATTAGTACTGCATGACAATACTGTAAATTATTCACGACTGCGCAATATAGTATAAATTGTAGTACTAAAACACTCAAAATATAATCTCAGTGTTAATCAGCATATCTTTCTAAAATTAGCAAAAATGATACACGCCACATAAATCGGTTAATTATGGTTAGGAAACTTTGGCCAATATAACTGAGTTGCTACACAAGTGACATATTATATCCGAGATAGTTTCTCTTAAAGATCATTCGTGAGATGCATTGGTATACTATCAACAACAGTAAAACAGAATTGCATGAAATAACAAATTAATGTACAGTATATCAACAACTTTAATAATGAAAAATACCATAAATTAGTAAGATAATGTTAAGCCTGACACTCGATAATACTTTCACGGCACATTACGAAATGACTAAAAGTAATCAATTCCATAACAATATTCACTCACATTTCCTTATGTTCACTCTCATTTCCGTATATTCACTCGTATTTCCATATATTCACCTATGTTTCCATATACTGGCCCCCATTTCCGAATATTCACTCCTAATTCCGTCAAGCCAATCAACATTTTTATCAGATGTAGGCTATGGAATCAATACTAAATATCATCAGAAAACTCTTGAATCAAGATAAAATACATACGGACCTATATATTGCAATCGAGTTAGGATCACTATTAAAATATATAAGACTACGAAAATATGAAATATAATAATATAAAATGATAAATCGATCTGCTTTATATAATAACACTGAATGTAAGCTTTTAAAGTTATACAACATGAAATTAACCGTAAAATTTCAAAATTATAAAACTTTTTTTACAAGATTAACTCCTCAAATGAGAACAGGCACGTGCCACCCCTATTTTATTATGAAATACTTGGATTCCTTTCTTCAGCATTTTATAACAAAGCCATAATTATTCATTCCTTAACAAAATTTTTATAGAATACGCAATAATATTTAGACATTCCAATTTTCTGAGTATCATAATAAAGTAGCTAAGACGCTCTGGCCACTGATGGACCAAGTTTTAGACTTAACCTAGACAATGCACATTTTTCGTAAAGCTTATATCTTAATATTTGCTATTAGTGTATCTAGGTATGAATTTTTAATCTTAAAAAGCTCAATGAGAGGTCTGAAGATTTCTTAATTAATTAATCAGTACATTACATTATAATAGTGAGATGCATTTTCACCATTTCGTGACAAGCCTGAATACATATCCTACTAATAAATTAAAACGCTATCTACCCAGATTTATATTTTTGTTTTATAACATTTGCAATGGAATCTTTATTACTCTAGGTCTTTGGACTTGCAAACTTGGAAATAGAAAATCCACACGAACTGCCACATTATGGCCCATCAATGCATATCCAATATCTAATCTATCAAACAGTACCAAACTAAGTAGATTAAGCTAAATTGCAATACATGAGATCCACTGAGTTTCTTAACGAAACTATTCAGAAAGATAAAGTGATATTTTCAGCAGTTTGGCAAGATGTTCAACAGATTAAGTCAACTTGACTTCAGTTACATTATCAATTACATAAAATATGTTACAACGAAATCTAGGTCATAAAGTAAACATCGCGTTAATGTCACTCTTTATCATCTATTTTATCAGCTGTTTATCCTGCGAGAAGGACCCAGAGAATATCATATGCAAAGTGGTACCTAGAGTAAAAACAATCATGCAACAAACCAATGGATCAGTATCTGAAACAAGAGCGGACATATGCATAAGTAGCAATCATAAGCATATCGTTCAGCGATTTAGACGGGAGCCAGTTCGTTAAACTAGCAATTTGTAAAACAATAATTTAACATTAACATCGCACATATGACAAAGTTCTGCAAATTATATATTAAAGAGTTGAACTAAAAATCTCATTAATATATTACACAAAAATTAGCACAATGCATGTAAACTAAAAGCATAGATAAATACTCTTAGCTTGCAGAACTACTATAAACAAGATCTATTTATAGACCAGCCTCACGGCAGCAGGCCTTTTGAGAGATATTTTTCCTCAACTTGCAATCATCAGTCATTAAGTTAAATTCAACATATAAAGTTTTAAGTTTTGTTTAGGCCAATACACTTTTATCAACAATACAATAAATTAAATACATTCATTCTACTTCAAAAAATGAGCGAATAAACAGTTTAAAATTACTATAACACATCTTGCAGATAAATTACCAGAACACACAATACTAATGAGATGATATTGACGAGATAATGAATATAATGAGTAAGCCTATCTACTCCTGGCACACCAAATAATATAATTACAGCAGCACCAACGTTTAATATAATGTAAAACAGCTTAAAACAAATCTATATCACATGACTAGTAGATTATATAACGTAGAATGCAGCAAATTATTACTTTTGGTCAAATTCTTGCAGTGTACACTGTCAGCAGCATTTAAATCCATAATATTGGTCACATTATCGTACATGGAAAGATGTATTAAGACAACTTAAATTACTCCTCTACCTTTATAATTAGTTTGAAACCTGACATTGTAAAAACACATCAGATAAACAGGCAGTCCAAACATGGCTCCATAATAACCTTCATTAAAATCTACAATATTCCAAAGTTATTTAGAGAAACCATTATCCAGTTTTATAAGCTCCAATATTCTTATTGTTACATTTTTCACTCTTTTTTATCTTTTTTCTTAGCCAGAGGAACTGGAACTTTGCTGACGATGTTTTTAGTTTTGTCTATGACCACACTGCCAGCACTGCCGGCCACCCCCGCAGCCCACTTCACACCACCCACCCCCAGACCCACCGCCCCGCTCACGGCCCCCGTCGTAGAACTCACGATACCACTCGACAGCCTCCATAAGTATCCACCGCTGGGCGGCGCTTGTGGCGCTTAAATATACACATTAACACATACATATTTTATACACATATACATTACATACACATTACACTTACACATCACATACACATTACACACACATTACACATACACATTACATACACATTACACATACACATTACATACACATTTACATTCCATTTATATACACATGGTTTATAAACACAATTTATTACAAAGCTGCTACACATGCAAGTAAATATACATGTATATTTTTATATGACTAGTACGCATTATACTAAATACACATATACATTTATGCAAAAACCTACAATAATAATTATATATATATATATATATATATATATATATATATATATATATATATATAAATAAAAGAAGATAACATTAGCGTCAGTTTCCTCACTCGAAATCGATGTCAGTGGCAGGCGAGCCCAGGATTTGAACCCTGCACATACTGATCCGCGGTTGAGTATCTTATCGACATCGCCACTGGCTCTAGCCAGTGTATATAGCCAGTTATATCTATATACATATACAAAAACACATATACGTATGTGTATGGGAAATTTCAGAAAATGTACTCCATAATTAGCTCAGCTATAAATCAAACCATCTTGAGTTCAATTCAACTACGGAATAGTCATTTAAAATTCATGCATAGTAGTCTCGAAGACAAGTTCCAGTCAAGCACAGATATAGACATGTATAAGAACTATACACTATTACCAATTTCTTCGTCAGTTTTCTTATTTGAGTTGTCGGCGCCTGAGCTGAGATTTGAACCTGTGCTGGTAGATGTGTTGTTCATGTAAGTCCTATCGTCACAGTTGTTACATCTGTCATCTTCCACTGAATTCATTGCCTTGCTGCTCCCTATCTCAGTCTTCTCTCTATTCCTCTCGTCTCCCTATACACATACATGTAGATACCCTATATGTAGAGATACCCTATACAAATAGACACCCCATATGTATAGACACCCTATACGTATAGACACCCAATATAAATAGACACCCTATACACCTAGACACCCTATACACATAGAAACCCTATACACATAGATACCCTATACACATAGATACCCAATACACACTGACACCCTTTACATAGAGACACCCTATACATATAGACACCCTATACACATAGACATCCTATATATATATAGAGACGCCCTATACACATAGACACCCTATACACATAGATACCCTATACAAATAGACACCCTGTACAAATAGACACCCTATACAAATAGACACCATATACAAATAGACACCCTATACACATAGACACCCTATACACATAGACACCCTATACATATAGACACCCGAAGTACACAGAAGTCTAATAGAGCTTTCTGCTACAAAACGACAATTATGATTACCATTAAATTTTTTCTTCAAGATTAAATGGCAGTTAATCCATTATAGAACTGAGGAAGGCAACGGGAATCCATTTCAGAAACCATATTATTCCCACGCTACAGGGTACATTAAAGTGTGGATGAGGCATAGCCATTTGTGAAGGGATTAACTCATTATTCGATGGCGTGCTCCTTATGAAGCTTGAAAAGCAAAATACAAGTGAAAATGCGTACCTTGGACCTGCTGCTTGGCAGAACACTGGAGAGTTATTTTAACCACTGATAATTTATAATAAACTCTTATAAATTCACTTACAAAGTCTTAATTTAAAATGGAATTAAAAGCGGAACACACAGACTATTAAGTGCTTGCAGACAAGGCTTCTAAGTAGAACCAGCTTTCTACTACTACAATTCAGAAAATGAGTTTGGCAGGAAACTCTGAAATAACCTATATTCATATGGGTAACATGCTTGTTTTAGTATATACGGGTAACATGCTTGTGTATGTAGATCGATTGAATCTGAGGAAGAGATATTAATAAGAATTCAACTCTAAGCTTAAATCAAAGTAAAGGCCAGAACAATCAAGGTCAATGCCAAGGACTTACTTCTCCTCAGCTAATAGTGTAATTTCAAAATTAAGCAAAAGATAAATTCTTGAAGATATTTGACAACTAATATTGTTTTATACCGGTCAGAAGAGATTACTATATTGCTTCCTGTTTATCAGTGTATGTATTTTCCAATTACAGCACTATCACATTGATAAGTTTACTTTTGTCATTACTGTTTTTTCAGGGCACATGTTAACGCTTGGGGCACATGATAGTGCCTTTGGGCCTTCAAGCCCCTTTCAGTTTTTCTACACGTATTTCTTGTGTATGGTTGAATGTCACCCGGAGTGAAATAAATATGATTTTATTGTTTCTATTAATTTATTTATTCATTTATCACACGCATTCCACAAAAGCTACATGACAAATGTTCTACAATAGAAGAAAAAGCGTATGAACGGAAATAAAGGCCTTGGTGAGGCTCTTACATATTCCGAGAGGATAAATCGTAGGAACCAAATTATATACGCATTAAAAGCATATATCAGATAAATTAAGCAATTTACGCTTATTCCATTGAGTCCCATAAAGCAGTTGAGAGACAAATAAAGTTTAAAAATTACTGTGAATTATGTGTGAAGTTATACAATCAAAAGGTCCTTGAATATCACTACCAAAAATTGAATTTAATTTGATGATTTAGAGTAATATAAAAACAACAGAATAACGCACTTAGCTAAAAAATTGAACGAGAACAATAATAGGCTAAAATATAATGTCAAAGCGAGTAGTAGTTTTTCAGAAATTTGCTAAGATAACTTTATTAAGATAACTTATATTAAGATAACTTTAAACATTTATAGACAACTACGTCTTTTTAGCATGCCAACAAAAATCTATACACTGATGACATTGATACTTAAATAAAGTGGCGATTAACATGCAAACTTCTAATAGGAAAACCTTTAAATATGTTAAGTTTTAATTATACAACTAAAATTCATTTTAAAAGTTACAAATTTCAAAACTTAAGCAAATCTAAATTAGCACAGTATTTAATTTAAAATTTCAATTTAAAAGTTAATTTCAGCTTCTAAATAAATATAAATAAAAGATGAAAAAGATATGTTAAGAGAGAGGCATGGGAAGGCCCATAGCATTGTGGCTGGAATATGGATGACTTGAAACAGGTATTTTGGATAGGATAGGAGTTCTCCATTCTCTACAATCAACCACTCAATATAGTAAGGTAGAGGAGGTTTGTCTATATGATCACCAGAAGTGTTTAACATGTTGATAAGCTAAAAGACAAGATCAAAATTGTGATCTCACACACAAAATTTCAGAAAATTCTGCAAAGCTAATTTATGACGACAATTAAGACAAATCAGTGAACATAAAGCATAAAGGGCTTTAAAATATCCAAACAAAGCTTTTATCCTAGTTAAAATTCTAACAAATAAATGCCATTATTGACAATGAAAATATCAATAACGCAAAATTTTTAAGAACATTAACTGATTACCAAAAATTTTTCTAACAACAATAACATTCATGCAGTATGCTGCTAAGTATCACGGCTGATAACATGAACAAGCAACAACAGTAAATCCCAACATTCTAACATCAAGTTGCAATAATACAAACCGCCTGAAGTCTGTGAGTACATTTAACTGATTCCATTACAACTGAAATAAGTCCATTATAAGAAAACTTACAATAGAATAAAAGATGAGTTTTATAAATAGATTCAAGTTGAAACTTCCAAATACAAACATACAAGCAAAGGGATGATGAATATACAGCAGTTCAACAGTTTATGGAAGGTTCACAATGATAGGTTACCAAAGGAAAATTCAAACCATGACCCTACAGAAATCTATTAAGACAGTATACCAAGGGATTACTGGCTCAGATGTTGAAAATATCAGTTTGGCATCTCTGTTGCTATAAACCAAAAAGGTTATAAAATAGGGTCAAGAGAAGAAACAAGTTTAAAACTATTAAACCTCACCATTTTATTATATAGCTCATTTTAAAAGAAAACATTATAAAACAGGTTTAAAAAGTCTACAATTATACCTCAACAAAGATAAACGAGTTCAGGGCTTTAGCATCAAGTTAACTGAGTATGCATCATGTTCAGTTACTTAATTTCATAAAAATGGTTACCTGGAAAACATCTTATTGTTAAAGACTTAATGGTTGGTCTAATTTTCATTCAAATCATAAAATTCCTACTTAAGGACCTGACAAAATCAAAAAGCCTAAATTTAGTAATTCACACAGTTGCAAGTTTAAATCTGCAAAGAGGATTCACACATTCCATTAGTCAATAGAAATCATCGGTAAGTAAAATGTAGCTTTCTAAAATTCAAAGCCATGACCTCCAATTGTAAGTTAAGTTTAAAATAAACTGGTGATATAAGACAATTGATATGAAAACTCAGACAAATGCAAATCTAAACTAACAGAAATGTTACTTTAAAGGAATAATCTGAATAATACTTTTATGTTTAATATAAAATTGACATCAAATTAAAAACCTTCTTCACGCATAATTATACATTATAAATATAATTTCTTCTTTAAATACAGGTTATTCATGTTTGCATTATATCGCAGAAATCTTACCTCAAACACAATGATTGAAAGATCAAAATGAAGCTGCTCGTTGACAAAATGATTGGTTGGAAGTTGACGTACAAGAGAAAACCTCTAATTCTGTATAACGACAATTTTGAGTAAATCGTTAGTCTCGTTGCATACGTGGACCACTTTTTGCAAGAGAAATCTAGTAATAATTTGATAATATCTTCTCAAAATGCATATATTTTACTATTGCAAAACAGAAGTAAATGTGTGCGTGCCGGACTTCGTAATGTCAGAAATTTAATAGGGCACAAAATGCCAAGGTTTATAAACAATGCCTAACATTTGTGCAATACCTAACAACTTGTCATTGAATCCATCAGTAAAATATAAACACAGCTTCATCAACAATCGCGAAATTTCTCACAAAACACAGACTAGCAACAGCTTTTTAGTAGAATGATAACTACTAAATTATTATTTAACTTAACTAAACATAATTATACTGGTTAATGAGGTCACAAAGACCTGTAACACCAGTATTTGCTGTAATTTCATACCTCTAAACATAGAGACCAGACCGTAAAGGGGGAAAAAAAGATACAAACATTGACAAGTTTATAGGCTTCAAAAGAAGAACATTAGAAAAAAACTAAACACTCACCAACAAACCACACACACACATAATCAGCTCAAGTATAAACTTACACACAGGTATACAACTATGCAAAAATACACATACATACATGCACCCATGCATGTTCACATACATGTACATGCATACACACCAACACACACATTTGCACATATACACATACAAAAATACATACAAACACTCAAATACTTACATACATACATATACATACATACATATATCCAAACATACCCCACATCCATATATATATATATACAGATACACACATAAATATGCAGATATATACATACGTATACATACATACACATGCACGCACATACATACATACACACATATATATATGCACACATACATTCACATATGTACATATATACACATATACACTCACACACACACACACACACACACATATATATATATATATATATATATATATATATATATATATATATATATATATATATATATATATATGTACACACATATATACACACATACACATATATACATACACATAAATATATACACACATACACAATTACACATACACCTACATATATAAACATAGAATACACTCACTTGTATATACACACATCGACCTTACAGACAAAAATATGCAAGCATGAATTTAACTAAAAACTAGGCATATAAATAATTTGCAAAATATAGTCATACATTACATTACATACACACATATATGCAGAAACATACATAGACATACATACATGTGTATAGACATACCCACACCTACACATACACACACATACAAGCCTTACCCACACTCATGAATACCTAGAAACCAAATGCCCTCATGTGGTGTGCAACTAATCAGCCTATCTACACAAAACAAACAAACAATTTATCAAATCAATGTATTTCTTTCCAATACTTATCTAGCCTATTCTTAAAAGCATTCACACTCTCTGCCTCTATTACATACAGAGGTAACACGTTCCATATATTGACAACTCTCTGACTGAAAAGTTTCTTCTAACCTCTAATCTGGATCTAACCTTTATTATTTTGAATCTATGTCCTCTAGTTCTAGCATAATCAGAAAATTTGAAAAATTCTCCACATTCGATATTGTCAAAACCTTTAATTATTTTAAACACTTGAATTAAATCCCCTCTGGTATGTCTATCTTCTAAACTAATTAGACCTAATACATCTAATCTTGATTCATAGCTTTGACCTCTACATTCAGCAATCATTCTAGTTGCTCTCCTTTTAACTCTTTCCATACATTCTACATCCTTCCTTAAAAAAGGTCTCCACGCTTGTACGCAATATTCTAATTTAGGTCTTACTAATGCTTTATATAATTTAACTATTACATCCTTATTACGACTTTTTATAGTTCTCCTAATTAAACCTAAAGTGCGATTAGCACAATTTACTGCTGATTTACACTGCTCTGAAAATTTTAGGGTATTATTAATAATGACACCTAGATCTTTTTCTTTAATAGATGATTTTAACTCTTCGTTGCCAAGCTTATATTGATTACAACTATTGTTGTGACCTACATGCATAACTGTACATTTATCAACATTGAAGCTCATCTGCCAAGTAGTTGCCCAATTATGCGAACTGTCTAAATCTCTCTGAAGTGATAACGTATCCTCTAGATTACCTATATTTTTTACATAATTTGGTATCATCAGCAAACTTACTGATTTTGGATATTATGCTGTTGTCTAAGTCATTAATGTATACCAAAAATAAAATTGGACCCAACACTGAACCTTGTGGAACCCCACTAGTGACACTGCGCCAATCCGAATCGTGATTTGAAATGCAAACTTTTTGTCTCCTGGAGGTTAACCAACTTCTAATCCAATTCAGGACAGAGCCAGTAACTCCATGAGCTTCAAGTTTACAAAACAATCTCTTGTATGGGACTTTCTCAAACCCCTTTGCAAAATCCAAATAGGCAATGTCTACTGGATTACCGTTATCAATATGCATTGTGACGGATTCCATAAAGCTCAAGATATTTGTTAGACAAGATCTATTTTTGGTAAATCCATGTTGACTATTTCTAATTAATCCATAACTATTGAAATGTGTAGCTGAACTATCCTTAATAATACTCTCAAACACCTTACCTATGATACTAGTTAAACTAACTGGCCTATAGCTCTCAGGTTTGTCTCTTCTGCCTTTCTTGAACAAGGGAGACACCCTGGCCTCTTTCCAGTCTTGAGGTACAATCCCAGTTTCGAGCGATAGATTGAACAATTTAGTAAGGGGCCCTACTAATTGGTGTCTCAGCTCAAATAGTAATTTGGGATGAAGATCATCTGAACCTGGACTTTTATTACAGTTAATTTCACTAAGTTTCTTTAACACTATTTCCTTGTCAATGACTATTTCACTTAAACATTCTGATTCTAGACCTGAAAATATTCTATCTGCTATTGGAATATTATCTAGATTTTCTACAGTAAAAACACTGCTAAAGTAATCATTGAACATGTTTGCTGTGAGCTCATCATAAGAGATAATGATACCATCAGCATCCCGCAATGGACCTACTTTAACGTTGTTCCTCTCTTTATTTCTAACATAGTCAAAGAAACTTTTATTGTCATTTTTTACATTGTTAGCTAATTTAATCTCAAACTGTTTCCTTGCCTCATCATTTGCCTTAGTAGACTTGCTTAATTTCTCCTTATACTTATTGTAATATGACAAATATCTACCCGATTTTATATACTTATCCCAAGCTCGTCTCTTTGCTCTCCTTAACTTTTTGCACAATTTAGTTGCCCATTTGCATTTTACTTTCGACCTATATGTTAAAGGTATCAATTTATTTCTGATTTCTAAAATATCATTCTTTAAAATTGACCATATATCATTAACATTATTCAAGGATATGCTGTCCCGACCCTTTAGTTGAGCAGCTGCAGTTATAGTGTGATAGTTAGCTTTGTGAAAATTCAATACTTTACTCTATTTCTCAGTTTTTATTTTATTAGTGATTAATTGAAAATCTATCATTCTATGATCACTGGTTCCTAATGGTTCTCTAACCATTATATTCTCTACAATATTTTCATCTGAGCTAAATAATAGATCTAAAAAATTTCCATTTCGACTAGGTTCACTAACTAACTGAAACATGAAGTTATCATTTATACAGATTATTAATGGATGGTCATTTGATAATGAATCTAAATTATTCAATACTAATTCCTTGAAGTTGAAATCACCTAATATCACACAATTTTTACAATCACTACAAGCTTGCTCAAACAAATTGTATAACCCTAAGTCATTATCAGCTGTGCTATCTGGTGATCTATAACATATGCTTAGTAGTGATTTTTCGCCATTACACTCTATGGTACAAAATAGACTTTCAGGAAAATTGGTATCACATATGTCATCTCTCTGCACTACATTTATATGATCCTTAATATGCAATAGAACCCCTCCTCCTCTGGTTTTAATAGAACTGATTCTATCTTTTCTAAAAAATTTATAACCTTCTAATTCTATTTCAGAGTTATCTATAGAACTATTTAACCAAGTCTCAGTGATGCCAATGATACTATAATTATTCTGTTCTACCAATAATTCTAATTCATTACGTTTATTAACAATACTCCTAGCATTACAAAACATACAGTCTAACTTATCTATTGATTTTGTTACCTCATTAGAGCTACCAGATTGATCCAATCTACTTTGACTAATACATACATGTATGTATTTGTCTATTTCTTCTCTATACTCGGAGTTTAGTAACTCTTCCAAAGATTTCCAGCTTGTATCACCTAATTTACTTTTCAATATTCCGCAACAGCTTGATTGATACTTGCGAATTAAAATTCTTACTAATGAGTGAAATTTTACGAAATTTTGTAAAAATTTAGTTGTTAAAACTTCCATTGTGTTAACGTAGCTGTTTATAAATGACTTGCTCTTTAATCTTTAGCCATTGCAAAGACGTTAAAATAGGTGTAACATGTAAGTACTCGAAGAGAAGTACAAAAAATTGCTTTAAAGTAAGCACGCATTATAATGAAATGATCAACTATATACATATGTTGATATCTATAACTTTTTAAACAGTTGGGCAATTTAGACCATTATCCGTACAACCAGTCCAGTGAATGTTCGAGATTATACTCACAAATCAGCGCGGCTGGGATTAGGATTAGGATTTGGGATTGGGGTTTTGGCTGGGATTCGGGCTGGGATTGGGATTGGGATTTTCGGAATTTTTAGCTTAAGTATACCAATTTATCAAGGTTTTAATATATTACTTTATAATTTTTGTAGGATGAGGTATGAAATTAGGACTTGACCCATCCTCTTAGCGTTAGGCCTTCGACTTCCTGAACCAGTATAATAAAGTTAAGTTGAGCATTAAACACATTCCTTAATGTATTTTCTATAGTTGGCAACGGTGTTCCTTGTTTACTTTCTGCAGTGTGGTGGCATGTGTTTTGACAAAATTTATATTTAGCGATATTTAAGAAATAAATAGAAAATGGTGTTAGGAAGAGTTGTGTAAGTGTCTATTTTTGTGTTGTTAATTTTGTAACTATCGGATCACTGCTGTTTGAATGAATCAAACAATTTTGTAGCTTTAAAGAACAGACTGAATATAATAATTTTCATGTGAGCGATAATATGCGAGTAGTTGATTTAGAATTTGATTAATTTTTTGAAATATTGTACTTTTAAAGCTCTGATAGAAACATCAGTTTGATATTTTCTGTTAAAATAATATAGGGAAAATTCCAGTGCAGTATTGCCCTGATAAACTAACTATTTATATAAAATGTTTGAACTAATTCTTAATCCTTGCAACATCTTCATCATGCCCTCGCGAATCTCAGTTTAGCTAGTTTCGGTATTTTTATAAAGTTTTGTAGCAGTGTCCTTAGATATGTCAAAAGGAATAATCTTTCTTGATCAATCCGAAATTTTGGTGCCTTGTGTAAGAGATCAAGACCTAACGAAGGAGCACATATCTGTCAATAAGTAACAAACTCACGGCCTTGGTACAGTAGTGTAATTGGTGACTAGCAGTATATTTGCTATATCAGCCATGTACATTACTTATAACAAAGTTTTGATTAATTATGACATCTGATATTGAGAAGTTGCTAAACATATCCATATGACATGTATTACGTGTAATCTAATAATATAATGTAATTACAGAGTAATGACGATAATATCTAAGTGTTGAAAGATATATAATAATATCTAAATGTTGGAAGATATATAATATTTAATATAAATAACACCACTATATCATGCTATTGCAATGACATTTTGGTAAATTTTTACTGTGTTTAGGGTATTTTAATATTGCTTCATTTGTTACAATTGTTTTGTTGGTGTATAGTAAACCAAAGAACCAGCGAGCAAAAAGACTTCTGGAGAGTAGGGAGTCGAAAGTGTTTGAGAATGACAAAGTTACGATGTTCATAAAGGGAGGACAGACAAGTGAAACTATAAGTCATGTTCTGCAGGAATTGGTAATCAATTTATTTTTATAATACAATTATATAAATAAGAATATATTAATAAATAAGAATCAATTAATAATGATATAATTATTCAGTTATAGTATTATTATTATTACCAGTTGTTTATTATTATTATGAATCATATTTTTGGTATTCAAAAGTTATTATATAGTATTCAACTAAATATTTCTCCCGCGTTGTGTCCAGATTGTGTGAAGAATAGACCAACGAATGACTGCACGTGCCGTAGAAGGCAACTAAAGCACTAAGATCCAAATCAACTTCAGAATGGGCATCGTTTGGTAAGCGTCTAGGCTCCCAAAATTGCTACAAAATTTTTCGAAACGATTGGAAAATTAGGGGATTTATGAGATAGATCAATTCGTATCCTGACCCTAGTTAAACTGGGATTAAACGGAAGATGATAATGATGAAGATTGATCTAAATACTTTTTAATATTTAATATTTATATTTTTTCTATGTATTTAATTTATACTTTTATTTTTTTATTTGGTTTTATTTATATATTCATATTCATCTAAATAGTCCATGTAGGAAATTTGTCTTAATAGTTAACAAGTATTTATCTAATCTGGTTGACCCTTGTTTAATATCTAATACAGTATGTCTTGCAAAGGCATCTCTATACTTTACAACAAAAGTAGTTTTAGAAACATAAGTTAATTTTTTCTTTGAAACAGTCCTCAAATGTTTTGCTGTTATTTGATTTCATTAAATGTTTAGTGTTAATATATATTTGACTTTTAATGCCTTATTCATATATTAAAATTATCATATGTTATAGTAATTGTAACATTAAACATATTAATTTTAATAATTATTGTTTATAAAATATTTGACTTATGAAATAATTATACTGTTAGTGTTCAGCATTTTGTTTCCTTTTATGAAATCAATTGGCTTCAAGGTCTTTTCTCTAAGCCAAAGTCATGCTTAAATACTGATTTTTGCATCATTAAAATCTTTTGTAGCTTTTTACTATTTCAGATTTATGATTGAAATTTCATGTTAGAATTATTCTTCTTTATTATGCCATGTTTATCTGTAATTATATTTTGTTTTCTTTAGTCTATACTTAAGAAGCCGCTGTCAAAAATATTCCACAAGTAAGTCTTTTTGTATTAAACTATTAACTTTAAATATTTTTACTGCTGTTGGTAAATTTATGTACTACTAACGTTATTATGTATTTTCGAGCATGTCTCCGGGGCACTGAAGACTAGACCAACCCCGTTAACTGAACGAGGCGACAAAACATTAACTGAGGAAGGCAATTGGAAACCATCTCAGATGCCATATTTTTCCAAAGATATAGATGTGGAGTGCTCTAAATGGAGCGTGAAGGCAGTCTCTAAATATGAATATGTACCTTGTACCTGCCACTTCGCAGAACACTAGAGAGAAACAGAGAGAGAGAGTTGTAGCAGTAAATTAGACAACATATTTATAATTAAGTTTTTTTGCACTTCTAACAGGAAGAATATCATGAGGCCATTTGATGATCAGACTTCCATTGTAAGTATTCTTGATTTCTGTCTTCATATAAAATTAACAATGAAATTAGTGTCTTCGTTGTCTTCTATTAATTATGTCTAGAATTGAATTACTGAACCTGTTAGAAAATTAGTATTTAAAAAGTAAAGCTAATGTTAACGTCAGTTACCTCACTCGAAAGCGATGTCAGTGACGGACTAGCCCAGGATTTGAACCCTGCACATACTGATCCGCAGTCGTATAACTTACTGACATCGCCACTGGCTTCAACAACATTATTTCAGCTCTAGTGAGTTCCGTTACAAGCAGCTGGTATGCAACTCTTGGTAGACTATCACTCTGCACGTAGATTTTAACTGTTCGGGATCGAGATGCTTATAATAGCATGGCTGCTACTTATAAATAGGACAAGACACATAAGAATTATATTTGTAATTTGTACTAGCTTAAGATACTTAGTTTACTGTAATTGCATTTGTTGCTATGCTTAGTGTGATGTATATGCATTTGTTACTGTGCTTAGTTTAATGTATATGCGTTTGTTACTACAATAATGGCTAATGCAAATTATATAATATTTGAAAAATGAAATTTATAGATGTATTATTTCAATGCTAGAATTTAAAGTTGTAGAAATTTAAATAAATAGTTGAGCAATACTGTTTGTTTGTGCTGCAGGAATTCTTTTCACAGAAGTCAGACAGTTCACTGTTTATGTTTGGATCTCACTCAAAGAAGAGACCTAACAATCTTGTTATTGGTAAGACATGACTAATTGCCAACATATTTGAAAAGTGTACCAAAATTAATAGACTTAGTCTTTAGATGTGTGACATGTAAATAAGTATTTGCCACGTGGAACATCCGTGTGGAGAAAATAAAGGCCACTATATAGCCCTTAGATTATAAATTTGCAAATTTGAAGTGTAAAAATTTGATATGGTATAAAAAACTGGGAAGAAAATAATGACTGTATGAGTTGGAGCATGTGCATTAAAATGAATGCTTTTAATTTAGTATCAAGTTGCAGGGTTACTTAACAGATACAGAAAATTAATTATTTATCTAAGAGTATTACTTTGTGAATAAACTAGGACACTTGCGATTGCTATTCCTTACAAAAACCTAACTCCTCAAGTGCTGGTATATTTCTATAAATGAGATATTGGACCACGGATCAGTTTGTGCGGGTTCTTATCCTAGGCTCGCCGGTCACTGACATCGCTTTCGAGTGAGGAGACTGACATTAACATTAGCTTTTTGTTAATAAACTTATTCTTACTTAAATAGCTGACACTGAATTAGCATCAAATCGCAATTTTTGTTTCGTTTTATATGAAGTGCAGCAGCTTTTTGTTCTGTGAGTCAGTTACAAGAGAAAATAATGATAATTAATTTAACGTTTGTTTCTGTGTCATAAGTGATATTGTCTGAGGCAGTCTAACTGAGAGTCAAGCCTCCTGCTTGTCACGTAAGCTTCTTAACCATTAGACCATCCAACCGGTACTTAAGTATTAGAGAGAACAGTTACAAAATGGTAGAGCTTTAAAACAGTAGACTGTCTGATGTTAGAAACATTTTATTAATATTTTCAGGCAGTCTCTTTGATTACCACATATTGGACATGTTTGAGTTTGGAGTTGAAAATTTCAAGTCCATGAAGGCATTTCAGGTTTGTCAATAAAATTTATTTTCCTAGGAAACAAAAATTGATGTCTAGAATAACATTTATTAGTACATTCATCATATTAAACAGCATTATTTATTTTGCTAATTAAACAGCATTATTTATTTTGCTAACTAATTTGATTGATATTTAATGGATGGACTAAGCCTGATCTATTATGAATTATTCTTTGACACTCTTTAATTATGCTGTCACCATGACAACCTGATATACCTACCTGTACACTACGTTGTGGTCATTTTTAAAGATTTTGTCTAAAGTTCTGCAGGTGCTTTAGAAAGCCAGCCAGTTTTAACTGTATATTATACAACAACTTCGTACATTTCTTTTACTCTTTCATTAATGCTGATTTTGCTGATATGCTTTTGTTTATAGACAGCCAAGGTTACTGCTGGCTCGAAGCCTTGCTTGATCTTCTGCGGAGAGAAGTTTGATTCTGATCCTACATTTAAGCGGGTCAAAAACATTCTAATTGGTACGGTCATCTTTATTGAAATGAATTCTAACATTTTACTTTTGTTCATTTTTTGCCTAAAGTGTTTTTAAAATCTTCATTTAAAACGAAATTAAACTCAACAAATTAAATGTTTTTGTGTTAACTTAGTGTTGAAAGAATATGTAAATAGAAATTTAAAGAAAGAGAAATGCTAATTGATAACGTAATTTAATTTATCATTAATTGCCTTGGCAGATTTTGCTCAATATTTTTTTTATTGATTTCAATACCAGCTTGCATTTGTTTGCCCAGATGTATTTCGTGGTCCATCAGTGAAACAGCTGAGATTGTCTGGTGTAGAACATGTATACCAGTTTGTTGTCGAAAACAATACTATACATCTGCGCAGCTATAGGTATGAGTTCTTATGTTCATATTTGTGATCTGTTTCTCTACTGTTGAATTTGCGCAGGCTAGGCTTAAAACTCAGTTGGAGAAAGGGCGCATTGAAACTCCATGAGAAGTATGAAATATGTGCAAAGTTAGTCGGAATCATTAGGAACTTTTACGACACAAGAACTGCATACATTCGATTGGATGGAGAAGAAATTGAATGGTTCAAGATGGAAGCACAACTCAGACAGTGTAAACCTCAAAATACAGTTCTAAGATGTTGAATATGCTAACGATGCCTGCCTGATTGCAGAGAGCTTAGTAAGAATAATGGAGCTATTGGAGGCAATGGCTGAAGAAAGTGGAAAGATTGGATTGAGACTTTAATTAATCAACTGAAAACCAATTGATGCCAAAATTAAAGAATGAAAAAGTTAAACTTCAGGAAGATGAGATTGCAATTGTATACATGGTTGTTATCTTGGAAGCGAAATGAAAGTTGCACACACTGATGGCTTTATCAACCCTTAGAGCATGGGAAAGCTATCAATGTGTGAGCTGTTTGATTTTTTGATGATTGAATGATACTGAAGGAGTGATGTTGATTGAATTACTAATTCAAATCAATTTATTTATGCAGATTGCTCGATTGACGCAGAGTGATATATTGATTCAGATTAATTGATTGATGCAGAGTACTGTTAAAGAAGTCAGGCAGCAGAACACCGAGGATAGAGCTGGAAGAGATTGGTCCTGCCCTTGACCTTGTACTGAGAAGAACCAAAATGGCTTCCGACGACTTGTACAAGCAGGCCAATAAACAGCCACTAGTGGCTAAGGTATCTTCAACTTACGCTATTTTAATATCTATTTATATGATGATTTTAGATCTAACAGTATTTTATCAATACTGGCTAGAGCCAGTGGCGAAGTCAGTAAGATATTCGACTGTGGATCAGGATGTGCGTGATTCAAATCCTCACTGCCATCGCTTTCGAGTGAAGAAACTGATGTTTGCATTAGCTTGTTACCTTTTGTATCAAGCTATGGAAAATTTGCAGACTTCATTCGAAAACCAATTTTTGCAACAGAGCGGTAGTAATCTTTGTGACCAAAATTCTTTGTGGCGTCTTTCCTCTGATAGTTCTTATGAGAATACTAACGTGTCCATCTATGTCAATCTTCTTCTAAATAGTTTATTTTACAGTACTGACAAGCTATTATAACACACATTCCTGCATTTGTTTAGTAATTGAATTATAACAAAACTTGAGGTGACATTAAAATTATGCTGCTAATTACACTGATTTACAGAAATTTTGCACAACTTACAACATTATACTTTCCTTGTGTAATTTTTTGAGCTGATTTCAAATTTGCTTTTGGTTTTTCTCCATCACCCTCCGTTGCTGAGATATTGAGACATGTCATTTTAAAGTTTTACAGAATTAATAATTTTTTAACAAATATTTTATTCTATCTCTCTCAGTGCACTGCCTACTGGCAGGTCCATGGTACATAACGCCTCCACTCTTCTCTGTCTTCCGCCTTCCTCTTCATTTCCGCATATGAGTGTGTCTTTAAATCATCTAACATACCTAATCTCGGCCTGCCCCTGCCTCTTTTTTCTTCCATTCCTGCCACTGCCTCTTTTTCCTTCCATTCTACCTTCTATGACTTCTTTTAATAGACCTTCCCCCCTTAGAATGTGTTCTATCCATGTCTTCTTCCTATTTCTTAATACATTTATCAACTGTCTGTCTGTGCCAACTCTCTCCAGGACTTTCTCATTTGTAACCTTTTGGGTCCAGCTAATCCACTCCATTCTTCTCCAAATCCACATTTCCAATACCTCCAGTTTCCTAATATCTTCCTTCCTTAAGGTCCATAGCATGGTCCAAACCAAAGTTTTCACTATCTTTACCTTTGTGTCTTTCTTTAGGCTTTTTGTTAATAGTTCTTTTCTACTACCAAATGCCGCTTTTGCTTGTGCAATCCTACTGCATATTTCCGTCTCATACTTCCCGTCATCGGTTATAGTATGACCCAAATATTTGAAACTCTACTCTCATTCAATATTTGAACGTCTTCTATATATAATTATATAACTTCAATTTATTAATATAATATTTTTATATAACTTATGTGTTTGATAATAAAGTCATTATTATATTATATTTTAGTTATAATATGTATTATATATATAATTATATAACTTCAATTTAGTAATATAAAATTAGCATATGTCTTATCTATTAGAGAATAATGTTAAATATTAATTAATTAGAATGGATTTCTACGTTTTATGTAATTTCAACAGTCTAGTAAGCATTACAATGATAGAATTGAGTAACTTAATTGAACACCACAATTTCATTTCGCCTGTAATTAATAAGTGCTTTACACGCCAATATTAATTATTTTGCTAGTCTAACTTGTCAAATTATAGTCAGCGTGTACGAGATATTGCTACAGTAGCTCGAGTGTGTCATATCGTCCTGAAGAGCCTTTGTGAGCATCTGAACCTTGACGTTAAACACAATACCACTTTCCTACCTTCTGTCTCCTGTGAAAATGGCTGCAAAGTCAACGTCAATTTCAGAATGCACTGGAGGATCATCAAAGTCTACTAAAAGTCTACTAGGCGTTGTTGTTGAGCGATCCAGACAAGTTCTGCCACGTTTGTGGTTAATTTGTGCCCAAGAAGAACATGAGAAAGATCTCAATTCATGATCGAGCAGCATATCATCTTTACTTTGGGTGTAAAATGGGCGATCAAGATAAACAGTGGGCTCCACATGTAATCTGTTCTACATGCTCAATATCGCTTGGTAAATGGTTGCACGGTAGAAGGAAGTCTGTGCCATTTGCTGTGCCCATGGTGTGGCGTAAGCCCCTCTTGATCATGTCACTGACTGTTACTTCTGTGTAAGCAATATAGCTGGCTTCCAGGTCAAGAATCGTAGTGGCATCACATATCCTGATTATGCTTCATCCAGGAGACCAGTCCCACATGGTGATGGTCTTCCAGTACCTCAACCACCAGTGGTGTATGTTCCTGCAGCGGAGAAAGAACCTGATATGAATAATGCCGGATATATATGACTCAGATTACATCCAGGATGACAATAGCGAGCCTCACCTGATAACAACTGTTTAAGTGAATGATCTTGTGCGTGAATTGTTTCTGTCAAAATCTCAATCAGAACTACTGGCATCAAGATGGAAGGAATGGAACCTGCTGCAGCAGAGAACCTTTAAGGCTGTGGTTAGTGGTTTTCTGGGAAACTATCGTGATTCCTAACTACAGAAAATGTGTAAGGAATATGCGGTAGTGCTATAGGCTAATGCGATGCAATATGTCATCTAAAATATACTTCTTGGATTCCCATATTGACTTCTTTCCAGAAAACCTCACAGCTGTTAGGGATGAACATGGAGAAAGATTCCATCAGGACATATCGGTCATGGAGTCACATTACTAAAGTAAATGGAATGCTTCAATGCTCACGAACTATTGCTGGACGTTGTATTGTGATGACCCGGATGCAGAACATAAGAGAAAGTCAAACTCTAAGAGATTATAAAAATTATAAAGTAGTTTTGTAGACGTATTTATAGGCTGGACTAAGTTTACTTAAGGTTTTTACCTTATATGAACGTTTTAGTAAGATTAATAAAAATGTGACTGTAAACGTTAAAGAATTACATATTAATATAATGCTTATTTTGGGGTGTAGTTGTTAAAATTTCAAACTGAGATACCTCAAAAACTGATGGTGATAGAGAAAAACGGAAACAGATTTGGAATCAGCATATAAAACTCTACTAAAGACACCCCATGCCATTGTTTGTGCGCTCCGAAAGTATTTTTTTTGTAAACCAGTGTTATTGTAAATTGTTCTTTTACAGCCTAAGAAGAAGAAGAATATATCGATGGATCCGTTTGGCAGAAAGATGGGTCAGATTCACATGACCTCGCAGTCGGAAGATCTGAAGAAACTGCAGACGCGCAAGATGAAGGGACTGAAGGAACCACTAGCAAAGAAGAGTAGGAAAGATAATGAGGCAGAAAAAGATGCTGATAACTCAAGATCTGACGATGATAACATGATGGACGAAGATGGAAGTGACGATGATGATGATTAAATTAATTAATTGATTGACAGATATAATTGTAGTTGATGACAGAACTGCCGGTAAAATGTATTATTTTCTATATAAATATTCAGAAATGTTCCTCTTAATTTCTTGTAAAAATATTTTGCTTTATTATAAAGAACTTAAAAGTTGTCAGTTAAAGAAAAATTGACCAGTACATCAACGTTTGTGTTGATATACAAAATCGAAACGTCAAACAAACTTATATGATAAATTGTAGCGATATTTATGCTTGACTAGTGTACTCTAGGCAATATTTTTCTCTCTAGTGTTATACCAAGTGGCAGGGCCAAGGCTCTTACTCTTAATCAAATACTTTCACACTCAATAATGAGCACTCCATAGATAACAAGTTAATCCCTGCACAAAAAGGCTATCCATACCTTATGTAGCCTATAGCTTGGTATAAATAAGGCTTTTAAAATAGTTTCAATTTGCCTACTTTAGGCTTGCCTTAGACAACACACACAACACACTAGGTAGTTAAGCTTTAGCTCTTGTGTTGTCAAATGCCTGAATACAACTATTTAAAACTTTGATTGAAGTTCACGTTTCACCTTTGAGATCCTTCAAGTATCGTTACTGTTTGTTATATGAAATGCGGATAATACATCTGAGATGGCAGATGTGTGGAGAGACTCGTTAGTCTAGTTGGTAGCTAGACGACATTTAAATCAGGAGGCATGAATTCATTTCTGGGTGTGAAAGAGCTGTTACTTGACAGTTATCTACTGTGTTAATCTCATTAAAACTCATTTTGCCGTGATACATTTTAAATGAATAAAAAATCTAAAAGTGAAACCTGGCTTCATAGCCAGAAGGTTAAAGCATTTAAAATAACCATAGGTCGTTTATATAATTATATAATGCATACTTTTATATTAAGTCAAATAGAAACAGAGAATATTGACGCTTGCATTATATGTTTATTACTGACATTACTAAGCCTCTGTGCAATTTAAGTGGTTCAAAGTTACATAGAAAAATAGACATCTCACACAAACGTGGTGTATAAAAGCATAGCTTCACAATTGCAGACCTCTGAAAACGACATTAAATCACAAGATATTAGCGTTTATCACAAACAATATTGCAGCCGTTTCACAATCACAAGAAGCTTTAATTTTGCAAAACAGGCATAGCTTGCCTATTTGTGCAAAATAAATTTGCAGAAACAGCCATTGCAAAAGACTATAATTCAATAAAACCTGGATCACTCAATGTCCAGCATAAGCAGGTCCAGAGATCTGCTAGTGTGAATAATTTGCACAGCATCAGTATCACAATAGAGACCCAGCGATAAGCAGTGAGCTGATGAAATATTTGCATAGAATATGTACAGTGCACAAATGTAAGCACGAAACACCTATAGATAGCAAATCAACAGCAACTGAGATATCTAGTAATTACAGGCCCACGATTTGAATCATAAATGAAAGCTTCGCACAAGCAGAAATACGTTTCTGTGCATGTAGCTACGTTAGCGGTGTATAATTATTTTACAGCAGTAACTACTACTGTATGTGGTGCTGGAGCAGATTCAACATTGATTTTTCAAAATAAACAATAAGAGACCATCAAGACAAAATTGTGAAATAGTTTCACACAGAGCTATATCAAACTGTGCTACAATAATAAGAATATTATAAAGAGGTTGATAAGCTGTCGTATTTGACCGACACTTTATACAATGTACTATTCGATTCTTTATCGATCACTGCTAGCACAGACTTCTTCCATACAGTGACAAAAACACCAAAGTCTGGCTTTCATCCATGTTACTGCAGTATTATACTAATTTCTTTCTTGTTGCCTGATAAAGTTCAGGCTTATGAAAATACAATCAATACATTCAACTAAAGATCATAAATATAGCTAAGACTACCTAAAAACTCACAAAGAGTTTATGTAAACTTGACTAGCAAGTAAGTCCTGAAAAGTTTTTGATTAATAAACGACTTACCATACATCCGCATGCGTATTCAATAGCTACAGAGCACCAAACATAAAAATAGCCTACACAAAACAATGCCTACTGGTGACAATGTGTTACTATATACACCACTTGCTTACACGGATATCTTTTTCGAGTGCTCTCAAAACAGTTAAACAGAGAAAAACACAAAATGCTTGGCACACAAGTCTACAAATGTTATTATACAACGCATTCATTTACATGATTGTTTCTAGTCAGCATAGTGAAATTCACACGAGCGGAATGAATGTTATGAATACCAAATGAATTATAGCAAACTTAAAGACTTTATAGTGGTATCTGCTATCCCGTAGAATGGACAAATACCAGGTAAATTAATCATCACATTATGGAAGGAGAAGCAGACAATAAGTCTTTATTCATAGCATTACTGGCATGCCGACTAGAGAGGCTCCACGGCTTAGTGATAGAATACCAGCGAACCACGAGACAGGGAAGATTAAAAGGGCAGATGACGACTCTCATAGACACGCGCGATTGAATCATACAACAGATTTTGAAGAGCGGGTAAAGCTAATGTTAGCGTCAGTTTCCTCACTGAAAGCGATGTCAGTGACGGGCGAGTCCAGGATTCGAACCCTGCACATATTGATCTTACTGTATGATACTACATACATTAAATCAAATTTACAGGTAGATTTAAAACATTCTCGTGAAACAACAAAAATATAGATTGCTTGCAAAGCACATCAGTTGGTAGAGCACAAATTTACATAAATATAAGCCTAGAAAACATTAACGCTGTAAGTATAATGTGCATCATTGTCTTCATAGTTCGGTAGGATAAGCTAAGCAACATGCAGTTGTTTTCACATACGAAAACTTCTCATGCTGAAATTTCTAAGACTAGATTTGCAGAGCACAAATTCTACTAATTTTTTTATGAAAAGACCTATTTTTGTTTTATATCTATTATATAAAATCGGAGCAAATTAATTATTTATCACCAATTTGGTAGCTTGCATTCCTTTAGACAACTTGTTTCAGGATCAGAACCACTTGATCTTCAAGCCAATTAATTTTGTCAACAAAATTTCAATACCACAACACCAGATATACGAACAAATCTTATACGAAAACTCATAATTTGAATGAAAGAGAACAAAAATTTCTATGCCAATTTTTTAATTGGTACTATTAAGCAAGTGATTACCTACTAAGGAATATAAGTCACAATTTCAATGTATATGTACCAAATAATAAAGTTTTCAAGCATACATACAGCTGTATATCTGAATAACTTCAAAATTTTAAACTGCTTGTTCTGAGAGCATTTTTTTAGTTTTTAAAACTAATAATACTACACCTAGGCTCTAGAAAAGCCGGAATAAGTTGTAGTGGAATAGCCAAGATATAAACGAGAGCAATAATATGACACGTTATACAGCAACCTCATTTAACAATACATTAACCGCTACCTCATCTAATAATTTTTCGTGAAGTAAATCACAGAGATTAACTTTGAAAAAGTTAATGTTCAAGTATATGCACCAAATATAAATAGTATGTAATTAGGCAAAGGCTAAAATATATTACAGAAGTGCTGAGAGAAAATAGTGACACAAGAAGGCATATATTGGCATAGACTAGAGGAAAGCTGAAGCGTCCAAGCCTTGAATTTCAAATTCTTGAGCCACGTTGCTGCAAAACCTAGAAAACAAGTATTTTGCAACTATTACTGTAATTCTGTATTTATTGTAGTAATTATTTACAATTTTATATCATGTAACTAAAAGTATGGATGTGCTTTCAGGAAGGAGGAAGAAAGGCCCTCTAGAAGCTCGACATTTCTTAAAGTGACAAATGACATCATCCCTTCCTAAGATTGTCATCCAAAACCTTACATTAATAAAAATCCATATTTTACATTGCGCCCACTCCTAACTATTGTCTAATAATCTGGAAGTGGTTTGTTTTAAATATTTCTACATAACATTTCTGAACTAATTGATTATTTTTTTATTAATATATTAAATATTATTATATTATACTAACTTATTATTATATTAACTTATTATTATATTAACTTATTATTATATTATATTAAATTGTATTAACTTCAGCAATTTCATACAATGGCATGCGTTCAGCACAACCAAATTATTTCATAGGATACAAAATCATGTTTAGTAAAACTATATAGTAAACTATAGTACACTTATATCTCATTACAAAATCATCAACGATATAATCGTATGCCTCTCATTTATTGATCACTTTAACAGATTTTACTAATGGCAGTACCAGTATTTAAGTAAAATTCACGATTTCACAAATTAAATTAATACACTAATTAGTGTGTTTAGATAACTTTAACAAATTTACAGACGATAGAAATGAAATTACTACGACGGGATTAGCGCACTTGGTTTAGTTGCGCGTCAATTATCGAAGTTAAGCTGCATCGACCTCGGTTAGTACCTTGTGGGTGACCACCTTGGAAGACCGAATGTTGGTAAAGCTTAGGAAGGAAAAATCCCAGGGTGATGGAAGGTTATTCTTAAATCCGCGCCGGCTGCAATTGATGCGCCATCAAAAGGTAAAGATTACTAATAACCATGGAGAGGAAGGAGGAAATGGGTCTTAAAACAAGCATCTGTGCTTCCTGACCCAGTGTGCCGTTATGTTATGTTCTACAAATTGCAAATGTTGTTGCTATAAACAAATATTAGAATAAATACTAATTAAGAATTTATAACCATAAACATTATATATGGAACAGAGAAAGGCAATGTGAAACAACATCAGATGCTATATTATTCCCAAACTACATTAAGGTGAGTATGAGGTATAGTTTTCAGTGAAGGGATTAACTCGTTAATCGACGGAGTGCCTTTTTTTTATTGAGTATGAATGCAGAAATGTTAAACTGAATCCTAATTAATGCTGTAGACAATTCACAAGAACTATACGAGACTGCCTACCTTTCCCCTATCAGTAGGTTCAGCTGAGTAGCCATTGCCAGAAGATGACTGACACTGTTTGGATACGACACAAAGAAACTCTGCCCGGTCCTCACTGGCGTACTTGTACGACGAACCAATGTTTATCAGCTGCAGAACAGTCAATCGGCAAGAGTGAGATTTTTAGTAGTGTGTTCAAAGTCACATAATTCTAAAAAAATTATTCATCTATTCGTTATTATTATTGATTATTAATTATTGATTTATTAAGAAGATCTATTCGTATTACAACCCTAGTTCAACTGGGATTTAAGGGAAGATGATGATGATGATGATTGTTTATGAGATAATATCACGATGTAGCACAATCAACAAATCATAATCAAAATACTTTTAGTTTTTATAACCTCTCGATTGCTATGAATACTAATGCTCATATAATACTGATATAAACCAGTTTTAAAAACATTTCATGTAAATAAATGAGTATATGGCTAAAAATCAAACCGTTTCCGTGCCAGAAGTGTACTATCATAGATGATATGGTAAGGATTAAAAACAATGGTTTCCTGCCCTTCAGTCAAACATTCTATCAACTCATAAGCATTCTATCAACTCAGCCACTACTCAGGTTATTAATTGTAATTCTCACTTAAATATTATTACAGTTTATTCAAATTTTATTGGGATTATTTTTAATTAAATGCCCATTGCTGTAAAATATCCTGCTCTATTAAAGATTAAAAGGCTTTGAAAAAAAGTTAATTAATGTTATTTACAGCAGTAGCATATTATTATTTGCACAATACACACCTGTTCAAAGTTCCATCCATCAGACATGGTAGAAACCATTTGAGTGAGCTCATCCTCTGAACACTGCAGCACTCTGTAGACATTCTTAGATGAATTCTAGCACACAGAAAGCATATCGTTATGTAACTTAGTCAAAAGTAGATACGTTACTTGCTATTACTTGGTACCATCATATTGTTCTCACCTTAGTTCCATCTGGTCACTCAAGAAACACAAGAACTATTCAGTGATATATTAATGTTATGTGATAAGTCACATCACTACTTCGATCCGGGTTTCACATTTTCAGATTTCATTTTGTGCAGGTGTGACATCTATAAATTAAAAGTAGCAATTGCAATTTTAACTAATCCATAATAAACAGATTTAGTACAGGTCTTCAGAAAATTTAGAATTTTGCAATCCAACAACAATAACAACAGAATTAGAGTGTTACTGTCGTCCATGACAAAACTGGGCACAATAATTAAATTATAATAGATCTACACAGTACACACGTTACCCATATATTATGCCGAGTAATCACAAAAGAAGATATCGTATTAAAGGAATACAAGTTGCTATCAGCAAAAAGGAGTCTTGAATAGGCCAATACCTCTGTTAGTTTATTATCTCTCTCGTATATGCGTTCCTTTACAAGCACGATGAGATCTGCTATGTTGTAAAATTCTGCCTCCTCTAATACTCCTACAAGTATATGATAAACATAAATATTACTGTCAAGGTAGGAGTAGAGATAATACTAATTATTACAATATACTCCACAATGACCTTTGTACTTTACTAGCACAGGGCAAGTTTCTTACCCTGCAGGCCTATTGTTCCGTGCCTGGGTCTGTGGCTGGAGTGAACACGAGTGTTGGGACTTAGAGAGTTGGCCGCAAGCGAGGATCTTTGATTTTGTTTTGTTGATAAACTTTAGTTTTCAGATTTAAGATAAATCTTATTAGACGTTATATTTTTCGCTAGTGACTATTTTATTACAGTGTACATTTATTTTGACTAGGTATCGATCCACATGAGACAGTAAGGTTATATCGGATTGTATGTTAAGAAAGACCTAGGAAGTGTTAGACTCATTTAGAGGGGAAAGTCCTATGAATAGGTAACCCCTGAGTGGTGCTTATTGTGGTTTATTAGAAACTGCCAGTGAAGATAACAGGACGTTAAATGGCCAAAGGGAACTGAGGGTTCTAGGGTCGTGCGTTGCTGATAGTTACTTCGAGAAGGTCCGAAGTTGAGTTGGGTATTTTGAACTCAAGGAAGTTGTGATAGACTTGTGTCATTACATTAAGAGAGGATTATAGGGTTTGATGCTGTAGTCATTAGGTATATTTTTATGGAAGAAGTGAGGACGTTGAATAGGAACTAGTTTGCCTTTATGTTCTGATGAGATAGTATTTGGTGACAAGTGTTGCGATTTCTCTATAACTAAGTACTTCTCAACCTGTTTGTAGTCTGGTATTTAATTAGTAGTATTTTCGGTTCTTGTATTTTAGTCTGTATATTATTAAGTTATTTTCAACTCTATTATTAATATTTGATTATTAGATTTAATTCCGTTATTTGTCATATAAGGACAAGTTTCAGTTTCTTGTAATATATTATTTTGTTATATTGTGTTTGAGTAAAATAAAATATAATTGAAGTGAACTAATTACACTTCATTTATAATACATTACCTATGTGTCTGTTATAATTTAACTGTAATTAGAAATTACAAATGGAAAGTAGTTAACTTTAAGATCATTAACTTTAAGTTTAAAGTTTTAGAATTTATGAACCTGGTCCAGGCTAGGGTTCACCCTTAGAACCCTTCCCTGACAATTACCTAATAAATCTTCCTTTCCAATGCCATTTATGGAACTATGCAACAATTATATTTAGTATTTGTTAATCGTAATTGTAGAGAGAATAATAGATTCTCTAATTATTAATTAATTTCTATTAATATAGGGGCTCCTTGATAAAATTTGGGGTGTACCGGATTCCGGTTTGACTGGATTCCGGCACTTTTGCAAATCCGGTTCCAGAAAATTGCCAAATCCAACTGGATTTGTTTCCAGATTTGGCAATCTTTTTTTTTAAAAAGTAGAAAATTGATATTTCAAAATTTGCTACAAATTTACCTAAAAGATGAAGAACATAAGACTTAATGATGATTTTTTGATTAAGCATACACTAATAACCTAGTTGATGTAGCAATGGAGATGCTGTGATAGGGTATATATTCAATATTGATAACTTAGTGAGCCAATGATTATTTGATTGAGGCAATGAATGACTTTATATGACGATGACTTGATGGAGCATATACTGATAACCTAATTAATCAAATAGCTAATAATGATAACTAATTGAGCATAAATTGATAACCTAGTTAAGGAGAAGGGTGGATAGGACACATTCTAAGAGGAATAGTCTACTAAAAGAGGTCATAGAAGGTAGAATTGAAGGAAATAGAGGCAGAGGCAGGCCGAGATTAGGAATGTTGTAGATGATTTAAAGATACACTAGTATATGGACAGGAAGAGGAAAGCGGAAGACAGAGAAGAGTGGAAGAGCCATATACCATGGACATGCCAGTAGGCAGTGCACTGAGAGAGAGAGAGAGAGTTAATGATTAACGATGATGAATAGATTGAGCATATATTGATAATTTAGTTAATTATTCAATGATGATGATTTTATTGAGCCTGTTAACATTTGACTACATGATGTTTGAACAACTTGATAGAACATACGCTTATAACCTAGTGAATGGTTCAATGATTATGATTGATTGAGCAAACGCTGATGACCTAATTAATAATTTAATGATAATTATGACGACTTCCATCAGCAAATCAGTATGTACGGGGTTCAAATCCTGGGCTCACTGTCACTGATATCTCTTTCGAGAGATGAAACTGACGTTAACATTGACTTTATGTAGTCTTTTAATACTACAATTGTAACAAGGTCAAATCTGAATCCGGTTCTGGCCACAGTTATGTTTGAAATCCGGTTCTGGTTCCAGCTGATTTGAAAAAAATCAAATCCGGTACACCCCTAATTAAAATGATAAAAAGTGTATAATAGGAAAAAATAGTAGGTATGAAAGTAGATAAAAAAGTATAATAGGAAAAAATAGTCAGTAGGCAAAGTAGGCAGTAAAGAATGTAACTTTAACTATATATGCCAAAGTTATATTTAAAACAGCAGATGAAAAACTTTGCGTCACAACAAAACGCAACTCTTCCTGGGCTCATGTAAAACGAGGACTCATACATAAACTCGCCATCTTTCTCTAATTCGCTAATATATTATTCCAAATAAGGGCAATTTTTCTATGCCAAAATGTAGCACTAGCAGACATCATTGACAAAAAGACATCATTGACATAGAGTTGATCTATATTTCTGGATCAATAATGTAACAAGAAGAAGATTCTTCCAACAACCCTGTGGATCGTTATAGATAGATAGACAGAAAAAAGATAATTTTACCTTCTTCAACAAGATTCCTGTTGATCACAAGTTTTCCATGACGCAGAAAATTTAATACCGGGCCAAAGTAGTTAGGATCACGATCGATGAGATATGCACCAGATTCATCCTAAAACAAATTGTCTCTTATCATATAAGTACATAGAAACAAATCAGAATCACTATTAGAAAATTTTATCATAAAACTGCCCTAAAATAAATCAAGACAAAAATATTAATATGTACGATCAGCAGCAAATACTGAGTAAATTATTTTATATCTATATTTTACTTCAGTAGGAGTTTGCAAAGAGGTGGCAGCGTCAAACACATACACAGAGAGAGAGAGATGGAGAGAGAAAAAGACAGAAAGAGCTATTTTTATTTTTAATTTTGATTGTACAGAATGCAATCAGAAAAACACTAGGAAAATACTAGGGCATCAGGACACACTGTGTCCTATCTATCCTACCCAGAAATCCCTTAAACTGATATGAAGTCATTTATAAACATACCAAGCAAACAGAAAAAAGTTGCAAAACAGAAAAACCATACACAGTAAATTAAATAAAGATACAATATAAATATCATATACTTAAATACATTAAATATTACAATCACATTCATAATTGCACTCTTCATTCCTTTGCAAAGAAAATACAGATATTTCAGTGAAATAAATATGTAAATCCTGACAAAATATCTACGTTAACCGCATAAATTATTTACCCAGGATTTAAATTCACTTGATGAACCTCATTATCTACAGAATATTGGTCTTAATTAAATTGTTGTTGCAGAGCTAATATGTAATTTGTAATGTAATTCTAATATGTAATCCAATATTTTGTACACAGATCTTTTAGGTCTAAGATCATGTTACAAAATAGGTGAGAAAATAGATATGTGGTAGAGATACGTGCATCTTCCTTAAAAATAACACTGCCAAACAAGATAAGTATAACACTTACCTTGTCGGAGTTTAGATCTGGATCGTCACGAATTAATCGGCATAGAAATGAGAAAGGATCCCTGCAGAGAGTTGTCCTAGTTGTGGTGAAATGTTTCCCTCCCACATTCAACCTAATCCATTCTTCACGCCGATCGACCGATCGACTGCCGGGTTTCATATCGTGGTTAGCCTCGTTAACACCGTTCTGTTGAATTTCCTCATCAGTTCGTGATGTCGCCATCGGAGATTATACTGCACACTAGAAAAGGCTGTACTGTGTACAAGAGAAATTATTTTAACAGAAATTGTATAGTCAAGCGTCTTATGGTAAATATGACGAATTTGTAAAAATATTTTGTATCGCTATATTAATTTTGTATTTTAATTTAATTTGACAAAGCCGTTAAATAACGATACTCTAGTATCAATTTATTATTATTAAACTGCAATGTCGTAATTTGAACAAAATAATTATATGATTAATATTAATCGTAATCTTAACTGCAACTCTCACTAGGTTTTCAAATAAATTAGTGTACTTTAGCAGAAAAAGTAAAAATTAACACTTTTCAATGAGGGTGTCGTTATGTAAGACCATTTGTTTTGTTGCAAATGGTCATGGACATCTAAAATTAATTAATTACAACCAGGACCAATATTAAGGATGCTAGTAAGGAGCTTAAAGTTACATGGGAAGGTGTAGAATTACAACACTGTACACACCCAGTATACTTTGGTGTAACTTTAGATAGGACTTGAGTTTCAAGCAGCATATAGGAAAGACGAAGGCAAAAGTCAGTACAAGAAATTCAATATTTGGAAAACTGGCGAACACTCATTGGGGTGCAAAGGCCAACACAATACAATCCACAGCATTGGCCCTCTGCTACTCTAGCGCTGAGTATGCCTGCGCTGTTTGGGGTCGCTCCACACATGCCCATAAAATTGACAGTGCTCTTAAAGTTACTTTGGACTGAATTTCTGGATTTTGAAATTTGCACTGTTTTTGGACCTTCTTTTTTTGCTCGCCGGTTTGGTTTTGTCTCAATAGTGCTCGATGTTGTCATTGATGACTGTAGCACTCTAATTGTTGTTATTATTGTTATTGTTGTTACTGTTGTTATTGTCGTCATGTAACAGGTTGCCTGAAACCAACAAGTAACGACAGTCTGTACTTACTCTCTGGCATAGCACCACCAGCCATCAGACGTAATGTGGCTAGACAAGCTGAAAGGAGTAGACAAGAACAGGATCAACGACATCCATTACACGGTGAAAATCCTCGGAGATCGCGACTCAAATCAAGGCACAGCTTCTTAAATTCAGTGTCGCCACCAACTCAGTCAGTGGAGCAATCTCGTCTCCAGCAGATGTAGAGAGAACATCTCAAATCAGTTCCAGAGGATAAAATATGTGTAGAAGCGTCAGAAAGTCTTCCGTGTGGGTGCGATGAGGATCGACGAACGCGGTTATGCTTAAATAGATATAGGACAGGTGTCGGTCGGACAAAGGTTGCAATTAGCCGATGGGGTTACTATAATGGTTTTACAGTATGTGAATGCGGCCTGGAGGAGGAGGACATTGACCATTTGATGAACTGCAACTTGACCGGTGATGGGGTCACGCGTGAGGATCTCAGAGAGTTTAATGATCGGGCGAGAAATTGTGTCAGACGCTGGATTAATGATATATAAGGACACGATAAGAAGAAGAAGGACCAATATTTTAAGACGAGCATCATTTCATGGAAAATTATATCAAATAACCTTAGAATAAAGAAAAACTGCTTATCCATGGATACATTGGATATTCTGATTTCTTGCATGTTAGTTACATGAGGAATCTGCTTGCTTAATTTAGACCACTTATAGATTACAATTAGGAAGTAATTTTTTAGCCTTATAATTCCTTATTCGTAGAAACGTTCAAAGCAAATGGTCTATGTTGCTTAGATAAAGATATATATATATATATATATATATATATATATATATATATATATATATATATATATATATATATATATAGTCTATAAAATACAAAACAGAACAATACAGAACAATACAAATATATATTAGTTTTTGCATTTACATGTCCTACAGTACCTAACAGCATATATTCAGGTAAGGCTGGTTCCGACACAAATTTTAAAATGGTAGCGGTACAAAGGAATGGGGTAGCGGGAAGCGAGGCGAGCCTACCGAAGATAACGGATAGTCTGAATGACACGGCATTGAAATATGGAATGAAGATTAACATCAAAGAGACAAAAGTGATGAGAGTATCCCATAAATATCTGAAAATGCTTGACTCAATCTAGGTGGATTTGTTCTTGTTAAATTCAAATTATGAATGTTTTCTAATTTTAGTGTGCAACCTTAATATTTTTGCAGTCAGATTTACAAATAATTATATATGACATTCTATATGTGTTAAGACTATCTGGAGTAAAAAATTTTGCACCATTGCAATGCAAAAATTTCATAACTATTTTCGTAACTTCATAATTGATCTGAGAGTTTCAAATTTTGAAACCCTAAGGTAAATTATGAAGTTTATTACTGGTCAGTTGATAGCAAACGGTATATATTATACTCATTTTTCTATGGAAGTACACGTGTTTACCAAATCATTCTTTATTTGACATTTTTATGTTACTAAATTGCACTTTGTCTCTGAAATATTGGATTAAATTTTAGCCAAGACATTTCCACGTATCTAATATATATATAGGCCTATAGTGACAAAAATTTTTTAAAAATTCATGAAGCATTCTATTTGCTCGTTATGATCAAGGAGAACATTTCAGATACAATAATAAAGCTAAATATCTATCTTATGAATATTTGCTCTTAAAATATTAACTTAAAATATTGTAAGTTGGTCAACTTACAATATTTTAAGAAATGTAAAGGAATAAATACCACTTCTCTCCTTTTTTCAGTGTCATATTTTTACCCAGGTGAAAAAATGTGGCAGCTATTATGACTTAATGAATTTTAAGCAAATTTACCATAAACCATTTTAAACATGTTTGTCATAACCATAATTATTAAAAGTAAAGTTAAACAATTGCAACATTATCCAAACCAAACCATTTCGAACTCGAATCGAACTCTTGCGAGTTGGAAAGCAAGCCGAACCCGAACCAAACACGAACCCTTGTTAGAACCGAACCCGAACCGAGCCGAACTTTCATTTTCAACGAACCGAACCCGAACTCTGGAAATTCATAAAATTCCCATCTCTAATATTAGGCCTAATTAAATGAAGGAGAGGACGTAGGGTATCTCAAAGATGTAATGAAAGGAAGAATGAAAAGGGAAAATATTTAGAGGCAGATCGAGACGTGGGATGTTTGATGATTTGACAAGAAATTCGTGCACATAGATGAAATGGAAGACTGAGGATAGAATTATTGGAATAAGTTCCACATATGCAGTGGACCTGCCCTTAGGCAGTGTACTAAGAGAGAATTATACATTATTATTATTACTCTAGTATTTATTAATATAATTGGTTAAAGTACAGTGGACCTCAAGCAGAATTACGTCAACTGTAACTATATTAAACAGCCGACAATCGTCAAATACAAAATCAGTTATAGACTGCGGTAATCTGGTCGGATTTTCTATTTTAAGGTAGCACGTATTACGTAATGCCGTTGGCCTACTTTAAATACTATTTTGTCGTCTACTTTACTTGTCTATTAGAGGCTATTCGATTCATCATAAAGACAAGATTGCTTGGCTTGAGTTACTGTGAAACATTTTTAATATCACTAAAAGTGGGCACACACGATCAACTTTATCTGAACAGACATCTGTTCAGATAAATTTGACGGAGCCCACACACGGTCAAATTTAACTGACATATATCTGAACAGATATTATGCTGTACTGTACTTGATCTCATAGGACACAGGTTTGTACTTGATCTTATAGGACACAGGTTTGTACTTGATCTTATAGGACACAGGTTTGTAGGCTACTGGATTTTATAGTACACAGGTCTGTACTGGATCTCATAATGCACAGGTTTGTACTTGATCTTATAGGACACAGGTTTGTACTTGATCTTTTAGTACAAAGGTTTGCACTTTATCTTATAATACCATAGTGGAATGACAGCTTCTGTTTCATTCACTATTATTGCTTGTTGTTTTCCGATCCTATATCTCCTTGTTATTTAACTAGTTTAAACCACTGCTTATTTACTTTCCTATTCTACAGTTACCAATACTTTAACCCTTGTATCTGCCTTCTGTGGAATATCGATTAGATGCATAGGCATGTAGTTGGTTATAGGTTCGAATCCTGTGTAATGCGCATACGCCTTCTTTGAACTTGATACCTTGATATTCTACACTGGTTTGTACTTTATCCTATTGTACTTAATGTCTACACTCTAGATCTAGCTAAAGCATTCGATAACATAAAATTTGACATGCTCTTTGTTCAACTAATCGATAGGAGTTTTCCAAGATGGTTTATTGAAATTTTAAAGGATTGGTATTCTAAGCTAAATTCTGTTGCTAAGTATAAAAATAATTTCTCTAAACCTTTTGTCATTGCTTCAGTGTTTAGACAAGGAGGTATTTTATCTCCTATATTGTTTTCGTTAACAGTTGATGAGCTGTTACTAAAGTTAGAGAAATCAAAGCTGGGATGTTTTATTAAAGGTCTGTGCTGTAATTCTATTATGTATGCAGACGACTTGGTTTTACTGTCTATTCACGACTTCCAGAAACTTACCCACATATGCACCGAAGAACTTAGTTCTATTGGTTTATCAATAAATTGCAATAAGACATTTTGTATTCGTATTGGCCCTAGACGTTCCATTAAAGCTTCACACATCTTAATAAATGAAACACCTTTACAATGGGTAAGCGAAGTTATGTATTTAGGTTTGTCTGTGGTTTCTGCTAAGTATTTCAAGTTAAACTTGCAAAATAGGAAGCAACAATTCTTTCGAGCGCTCAACGCTATTTTTTCAAGAATTGGTACGGCTTCAAGACTCTTCGTCGGAGGTGACAATTTCTATGAATCGCAATGCCTACCTACGTTACTATATGGCTTAGATAATGTTTTACTGTCTAAGTCACAAATTCGTAGCATTAAAAATGCATATTCACAAATCTACGCTAAGCTTTTTCATACATTCGATAGGAATATAATAGCTCAAAGTCAATATTACACGGATCAATTGCCTGCTGAACTAAAAATTGCAATACGACGATTAAAGTTCTTATCTAAGCTAAGTTCAATGGGTAACCATTACTGTGATTACAATTATTGATTATAGACATGAAGAATTATGCAAAATAATGCCTGAGTAGGCCTACAATTGCTTTATTGGATGTAACGTTACGGATCTACCAAAAGTAAACTGAAGTATTATTTGCGTGTATGCTTTGAAAATAATAAACTAAATAAACCCCTAAATTAATGTACGATATCTGAAAAAGTAAAAGACTACAATTTTATCTAATTTAATTAATTTATTTGTTTATTGCACGCGTTTCAAATACATGTGGGTGATGTTTCATGTTCTTTTCGTTCCGAACACTTTATCTATATGCTCTATTTCGCTGAACATGATGTCACTTTGTGTACTTATATTGTGTACTTATTGTACTTATGCTACGATATTTTTTGGTGAAATAAAGCTGTATATAGAAAGCCTATATTAATTATTTTTGGAATATAAACCCTATATTAATTATTTCAGGGACCTAAAGCCTACACTATAATAATTATTTCAGGGACATAAACTCCATATTAATTATTTCACGGACATAAAGAGTATATTAATTATTTCACGGACATAAAATCTACATTAATTATTTCAGGGACATAAAGTCTAAGTTAATTATTTCAGGGTCAAAAAGCCTATATTAATTATTTCAGGGACATAAAGCCGGGCAACATAATGAGACACATCACGGACACGGGTCGATCGGTCTACAAGATAGCTGACTTCAGAACTGCTCGTATCCTGGAGCCGGAGGCTGAGTTTCAGTCCCTGTGCGGGACGGAGGAGGAGTACCTCAACCCTCAGCTCTATCGTCAGGCGGTGCTTCAGCAGAACCCGTCGATCAGAGGAGGGAGTTTCAGCGCCGTGACGGACCTGTGGAGCGTGGTGGTGACCCTGTACCACTGCGCCACGGGACAGCTTCTCTTCAGTTCGGCCGAGGTGCGAAGCACCCAGCGGGGCCGGGAAACTGTCTATCAAATAGCGACGGGCAAAGAGTCGGGTAGATGTCGACAAATAATAGTAACAATAATATTAAAGGTTTAGCGTCCGTTTCCTAATACAAGGATGATGTCAGGGACGTCTCCCATCACATGTTACCATAAATCGATTCACCCCAAACGATCTGAAAAAATTTTGCTGAAGAGAAAGAAAAAGATCCTAAACGGTGCCTGTCCGGTGATCGAAAAACAGATCGAAATAAGCTCACTGAATGCTGAATGATCAGCTGAGATGACATCTAGCACTTTTAATGTCTGATGGTTAAGCGTTAGTCACTGGCAATATTGCCAGTCCAGTGAATGTCCGAGAATTTACTCTCTGCAATCAGCTCTACTGGGATTTGATCCCATGACCTCATGAACAGCCGTTTTATCCTTCGTGCCGTTACCCCACTCATGTCATAGAGTTTCCTCATATAACAACACTGTTTGCAGCTCTATCTAAATATATATACATATATATATATATATATATATATATATATATATATATATATATATATATATATATATATATAGTAGAATAATCAGAGTAGTAAAATTCATAAAGTTCTCTTGATCACAAAATCTATATAAACTACTATAGTTCATCATAGTTCACATTTAGTTTGTGTTTTTCCTGTTGCATTTGCCTGCCAGTATGTTTTATATGTGAAGTCTACAGGGTTGAATGCCCCTTGCAATTGATGTTTATATTAAACTAAATTGAATTGGATATATCATAAAGTTGTTGTTATAAATTAATAATCCGAAATGCTAATAACAACATTAGTTGACACGACAAAAGTTCATCACTCTTTCAAACCTCTCTACGTGTTCCTCAGGTGTGATCTCAGGAGTGCAGTCGTCTCGTAACGGCCCCATCGCCTGGTCCAGGGAGCTGCCCGACCAGTGCCGCCTCTCCCAGGGGCTCAGGGCCCTCGTCACGCCTCTGCTGGCCGGGCTCTTCGAGTGGCACCGGGACAAGCTCTGGACCTACGAGCAATATTTCTCGGCGGCCGAGGATATCACGGACAGAAGGGTCGTCTACGTGTTTGACGGGCTAGGCGGCGGGCTGCTGAGGGTGTATCTGAACTCAGGGGGGGCTAAGACACCCCGCGGCGCGCCGGGGGCGGCGGCGGAGTTTATAAAATTGGTTGAACAGCAAACAGGTTTTGAATGGTTGTTTGTTGTATTCTAAAGAGATGATGATGATTATTATAATCATCATCTTCTTCCCTTTAGTCCCATTTTAGCTAGGGTCGGGATAAGAATAGACATTCTTTATTCCTCTCTTTCCCATACCATACCATATCATCAGTCAATCCCCAATTTTTCCATTCGCTTTAGAAAATTGTGTAGCAATTTCTGGAGCCTATAGGCGCTCGCCAACCGTATGTCCTTTCTGACGATGATTTGGATTTTAGTGCTTTAGTCGGTTTCTACGACACGTGCAGTCACCGATTGGTCTATAATGGTTCTAAAAATCTTTGGTAATGATCATTATAATCTTTGCTAACGATGATTACATATGATAATAATTGCCCTCACGGGATTTTTATCATATTATCGCATTTGATCGTGATAGCGTTGTCTTTTAAGGTCGTGTTATTTAACATTAACTATGGTTGCAAGTGATTCTTTGCTTCAATCCAGTCTGATTAATATATTTAAGATTATATTTTGTTAGGTCTATCGTAATAAATTTAATAAGAGTGTCCTATATAAAATATTAAGATATTGTTAGAGCTAACTCTATTCATTGGAATTGTGAAAGCTTATTTAACTGAGTTAATTGATTGATTAAGTCGATCTTTGATTTGTTCTTGATTGATTGATAAAGGTATAAAGAAAGAGAATCAATTGATACTGTTTAATGGTAACGAAGTCAATTTGGAGGAGGAGCCAAGTAGCAAAACCACACCCTCGAACCCTATATTTGTTTACATCAGCTCAACAAACATGACCACCGGTGCTACCGCTAGCTCTTCGTGGATCGTATCATGCCCACACTGCCGGTGAGTGACAGGTCTATAAATTGCCTTAAATGACGGTGAGTGACAGGTCTATAAATAGACCTAATAGACATGAATGACAGATCTATAAATAGACCTAACGGACAGTGAGTGACAGGTCTATAAATAGACATAATTGACGGTGAGTGACAGGACTATAAATAGACTTAAGTGACGGTGAGGTCTGTAAATAAACTTTAGTGACGGTGAGTGACAGGTCTCTAAATAGACTTAAGCGACGGTGAGTGACAGGTCTATAAATAGACCTAATAGACATGAATGACAGATCTATAAATAGACCTAACAGACAGACAGTGAGTGACAGGTCTATAAATAGACTTAAGTGACGGTGAGGTCTGTAAATAAACTTTAGTGACGGTGAGTGACAGGTCTCTAAATAGACTTAAGCGACGGTGAGTGACAGGTCTATAAATAGACCTAATAGACATGAATGACAGATCTATAAATAGACCTAACAGACAGACAGTGAGTGACAGGTCTATAAATAGACTTAAGTGACGGTGAGGTCTGTAAATAAACTTTAGTGACGGTGAGTGACAGGTCTCTAAATAGACTTAAGCGGCGGTGAGTGACAGGTCTATAAATAGACCTAGAGACTGTGGGTGATAGGTCTTTAAATGGACCTAAGAAACGTTGAGTGATCGGTCTATTAATAGACCTAAGAGATTGTGAGTGACAGTTCTATAAACATACCTTAGTGACAGTGACTAACAGGTCTACAGATAGACCTAAGAGACCGCGAGTGACAGGTCTATAAATAGACCTAAGAGACTGTGAGTGACAGGTCTAAAAATATACCTAAGAGACCGTGAGTGACCGACCCCATGTTTTTGAACTGTTTTAAGTCTACTAAGCAGCTATTACTTCCTGAGCACTAGGTTCTACCGAACAGCTCCCTTCCTGACCCCTACTACCTCTACATCACAGCCTGCTGCGAGGTGGTCCACTACCTGCGCCTCACGGTGCAGACCTCTTGCACAACTCCGCCCTCCTGGGGGAAGCTGCCGCCACCTACCAGCGCCATCTCGCTCACAACATGATCGCCACCCAGCGAGCCGCCGTGGACAAGGTCTACAGCCTCTTCGAGGAACTCGCCACGCGCCTCAACCTCTTCATCGGGGAGGAGGCGTATCAGCAGTGCCCCAGCATGATGCAGGTAAGATAATAATAATTATTATATTAATTATTATAATTTTTTGGGTTTTACGTTAAGATTGGAAATTAGAAGCGAGTCCAATTAGCAGTGCTCCAGTATTATGCAAGAAAGATAATAACATTAATTATTATTATTAATATTATTTTGATGAAGAAAAAATTAAAGAAAAATTAGTATTTTGAAGAAAAATTAATTGAATAAAGATTATTAATTTGGGAAGATGATGATGATTATTATTATTATTTTAATAATAATAATAATAAAGTTTAACGTCCTTTTAGTCATTCAGGGATGATTAGGGACGTCCCCACAGCACAAATCACTACAGATCAATTCACCCAGATCAATCTGAAAAAGAAATGTGCTGAGAAGTAAAGTTCTAAACGAAAGCCGGTCCGGTGATCAAAAATGGTCAATTTTGCGGGTTTAAAGTTAATATTAGAAACCGGAAGTGTTTTTCTTAAGGACGTCAGATGTATCGGTGTACCCTGAAAGGTGAATGTCCGAGATTTTACGCTCTGATCAGCTCAACTGATTACAGGACCTCACCAACAGACATTTAGAACTTCATGTCGTTACATATGAGTCTATGTATGTGTGCTTGTTAGGCTGGAGACACGAGGGTCAGTGAGATCATGGACATGAACATGAACATGGATGATTACGCTGGAAAGATGACGCTTGATCTGAAAAATGCAGAAAATCGTCTCAAAAAATCTCTCGAGGAAGCGAATGCTCTGTTCGAGCGAGGAAGCGACGTGGATTCCTGGAGAAAGGACGAGAACCTGCTCAAACTGGACGAGATCATCAAAAGTTTGGAGAGGCAGAGGGAAGCCTGGAAGCATGATCGTTTGGCCAGATCCCTAACTAAGGATCGCCAACTGGAGCAGCAATACGGACGAAAAAATTTCCTCAAATCTGCATCGAAGCTCTTTCTATCCTTTCCAACTTCTGTCTGCCAGGAGTGAAGTATCGCCACAAGCTGTACCAGGAATGGATGAGCAAGACTAATGGACTCAGACTGAATCTGGCTTCTTCTGAAGTGAATCTGGATAAGCTGAAGGGGATGATAAAGATCTACGTGGAAGCTTTTGATCGTCTTTTTTCTGTCATCATCCAACAGCGATAGTCGATCATCCCGATGGACTGTCCAACAGGGCGAGAGCATCAGGGTTCACTGGAACCCTTCCCAGACCTTCAGATGTCCGAGAAGCCTCCATTACTCCAAATCTTCTCCACCTTCCCCATTCTGCTCCATCGTCTGGAAGGGTCGCGTCTGCTGGAAATTCCAGCAACACTTCCAGTGCGTCATCCACATGCTCCGCCTACATCTTTCCTGAAAGCAACAAGTTGCCTTCACACGTTAATTCCATTTCGGCGTATCTGAGCCCTCAAAGTGTCGAGTCATCGTCCGCATGTATCTCAGCGCACATGGAGAAGCGCAGGGGTTCGATGTGGTAGATCGGAGGGAGTGTTCCACCTCCAGTGAGGCCAAGGAACTGATGGACGCTCTCAAGATCACTGGAGAAGAGAACTCTGCCCTGGTGAAGGACGTGGAGTCATTTGTACTGGAACAGAATGAGCTGCTGGATAGGATACAGAGGCCCTCCTCCCGTCCAGGCCACATGGGTCAGAAGGGGTTCTAATTCTACCCAACAACTTGGGTCAGGTGGGGTTGTAATTCAACCCAACAACTTGGGTCAGGTGGGGTTGTAATTCTACCCAACAACTTGGGTCAGGTGGGGTTGTAATTCTACCAAATACCTTGGGTCAGGTGGGGTTGTAATTCTACCCAACAACTTGGGTAAAAAGTAAAAAAAGTAAACACGCATTATAGTGAAATGATCAACTATGTTGATATCTATCACTTTTTAATACCACATGTTTAAACCGTTAGGCAATTGAGTCCATTTTCCGTGTATCCAGTCCAGTGAATGTCCGAGATTTTATTCTCAGATCAGCGCGGCTGGGATTCGAACCCACGAGAGTTCAATTCACCTTAGGACTTGTCATTTAAAACTTCATCACGTTACCACGGTTACCTCTACGCTACTATGACATTCACAATAGTAAATATTAATTTATTATCGTGTTCTATCATTGTTAGCTAGATTTTAAGCTTTTAGCAATTAACAATGAGCTATAAAACAAATCTATAAACGATTGATTTTGGCATATAAAATAAATTCTACCGGCATTCGTACAGGAAAATCATAGTATTTTACGAATTACCTAAATATGAGAATAGAATAGAAATCAGGAAAACCACTTCAATCTCCTTTATTCGGGTACCTATAATTGCTTAGTACCTTGGGTTAACCCTGATTTTGCAATAAAGTGCTATTCCATTATTTACATTACACTGTAGGCCCCTATATTTGCTATGCAAAATCGAAATTTTGAATTAGATAATAAAAATCTCTTAATTCTATGATTTATTCGGCTAAATACAATGCACTGGTGGATTAAACTAAAACATCTTCTGTATGGATCAGGTGTCGGGTAACGTCACGAACTTTTAAATGACCGATCCTGAGAGGAATTAAATCTCGTGGGTTCAAATCCCAGCCGCGCTTATCTGAGAGGAAAATCTTGGACAATCACAAGACCGTTTAGCAAATTTCTAACTGACTGGAGCTGTCGTAGTCTGTTTAACTAAAACCTTGTGGCTTGTTGGCAAGTTGTTCGACAGCGGAGCAGTAGTTGCAGGTTTTCAAATCAATTGCTCTCCTTGTCACTGACAGGCTTTCGAGAAGAAAACTGACGTTAAACTTGGCCTTACCCTTACAAAAATATTATCTAATAACTGTACTAAAAATGATAGCAAGAACTGAGGAAAGCAAATGGAAACCACCTGAGAAGATATTTTAGTCCCAAGTTAGCTACTTAAGGAATAAATAATGTTATTATTTAAAAAGGGTGTGAGGTCGGATATCAAAAACTATCGACCAATTAGTCTTAAGCCTACCTCTATTATTTGCAAACTTATGGAGATTGTAATTAAAGACAAACTACTTGCTTAGGCCTACCTGAAAACCAAAAACATTATACCCTAAGAAATATGGTTTCTCACCCAAAAGATCCACTAACAGCCAACTCCTTCGTTATACAAATGATTTGTCCTCATTATTAGGTGGTGTAAATCAGGTTGACATTGTCTACTTAGATTTTTCGAAAGCTTTCGATTGCATTGTCCACTCTAAACTATTACATGTATATAAATTAAATTTGTACGGGATAGATGGAAATTTGCTGGACTGGTTGACCTCCTTTTTGTCCTGTCGACTTCAATCAGTTAGAATTAACCGTGTATGCTCTGAGTGGTCACCTGTTATTAGTGGGGTACCACAGAGAAGCGTCCTGGGGCCCATTCTTTTTATGATCTATATAAATGACATTAGCGTTTGTTGTCCTAACCCTGTCTCTCTCTATCTCTATGCAGATGATACTAAGCTATTCACAGTTATTGAGAATAAATCTAACTGTGCGGATCTGCAAAAGGCTTTAAATGATATTCACTTCTGTATATAGGCCTATAAGTATATTATATATATATATATATATATATATATATATATATATATATATATATATATATATATAATATTATACACTTATATAGGCCTATATACAGACTGGGGCAAAAAATAATTATCCCCTAGCGAAATCTCAATAACTTTAAGAAAACAACAAATATCTCTACGAAATTTACAGAACTTCTAGAGGAGGAATATCTGCGTATATTCTGCAAATTTGATGAAAATCTAATGAGCAGGAAAACAATTACAGCGTTTCTACGAAAAAAGTGCAAAATAAGTTTTAACAAGGCTTTTTTAAACAAAAGTCTTAATAATTTGGACAAAACTCAAAATAATTTTACAAAATTTTCGGAGCTCCTAGAGGAGGAATTTCTACATATATCAGGCAAATTTGGTGAAAATATATTCAGAAATAGCAAAAATACAGCGTTTCTTTGAAAAAAAAAGTTAAAATCAATTCTAACAAGGCCTATTTAAACAAAAGTACCGGACATTTTCTTCTAAATTTAGAAATAATTTTAACAGAAGAACGAATTTTAAGCATCTTTTATTGGAGTAGCTAACATGGTAGTGCAGGCTTAAACTCCACCACTTAAGTAAACGGCCTTTTTCAGGGTCGTCGTTTTTTTCTTTAAAAGGAACGACTGACATATCAAAAAGCCTTGTTAAAATTGGTTTTAGCACCTTTCTCGTAGAAATGCTGTAATTTTGTAACTACTGAAAATATTTTCATCATATTTGCAGGATATACGCAGAAATTCCTCCCCTAGCAGCTCCATAAATTTTGTAGAGATATTTTGAGTTTTCTTAAATTTAATTGAGATTTCGCTAGGGGATTATTTTTTGCCCTAGTCTGTGTATATATATATATATATATATATATATATATATATATATATATATATATACATGTATATATATATATATACTTATATATGTATATATAAGCATTATATATTATATAAGTAAGTACTATATGTATTATATAATAAGTATTATATGTATTATATAAGTAATATAAAATACATATATATACTTATATATGTATTATATATATTATGTATATATATATAATATTATATAATATATATACATAATATATATACATGTATATATATATATAATATTATATATATATATATTATATACTTATATAAGCCTATATATATATACATATATATATACACATATACTTATATATAGATATATAATATATATTATATTATATATAGATATAATATAAATATATATATTATATATATATATATATATATTATATATCTATATATATATATATATATATATATATATATATATATATATATATATATATATATATATATACTTATATACAAGTATATATATACTTATATATATATATATATATATACTTATATATATATAAATATATATAATATTATATACTTATAGGCTCGCCGTATAAGTTTATAATACGGATCCCCGTGTTGTGCTCGGGTGTGGTTGGACCACTGCAGAATATGGCAACCGCAAACAATCTGCCGCGTGTACGGAAGAGGCGACTAAAGGCAGGAGCTGAGGATGGTAAGAGGGGACCCACCTCATCACGAAATATTTTCCTCCAGGATTAAATGGCAATTAATTCACCTAACAGAGGAAGGCAACGGGAAACCATCGCCGAAGAAATATTTTTCCTAAGCTATAGGCTACATAAAGTATGGATAAGGCATAGACATTGTGAAGGGATTAACTTGTTGATCTAAGGAGTGCTCTTGCGGAGCGAGAAGACAGACTTTGAGTATGAATATGTACCTTGAACCTGCCACTTGGCAGTGCACTGAAGAAGAAGATATATATATATATATATATATATATATATATATATATATATATATATATATATATATATATGTATGTATATATATATAATCTTTTCTGAGGGCCCCTTCTATAGCTTCGGGGGGGCCTCAGACCCTAGCTACTGCACTGGAGGTGACGACAGAAGAGTCTTGGGTACTGGTATGCAACGCAATGATGGTCATTTGTAGAACAATAGCGGTTTTGTTTTTGACTGCCATACTGCAATACTGGCTGTAGCCAGTGGCAATATCGGTATGACCTTCGACCGCAGATCAGTAGGGCCTATGTGCGGAGTTCAAATCCTGGGCTTGCCCGTCACTGACAGCGCTTTCGAGTGAGAAAACTGACCTTAACATTAGCTTTACCAGCTTCTTTTCGCTTTTAAGATATAAACCAAATATTTAAAATCTAGGCAATTGTCATGGATTATCGTAGATAATAAATAATTTAACTAACGTTAATCTAATTAAAGTCGGGTCAATAACATTTTATTAGATCTGATCTATTTATATTACTATTCATCTTTGATCAAAAGATGTTCTAGTTGCCTATAAATATTTACGAAATTAGATTTTGTTGTCAATAGGATAATTTCTATGGGTACTTTTCGATCAAAATAAAAAGTTCTATTTAGTGGTTTCTTCAGTCGTTTATGCTCCAATCCAGCGTCATCTGCAAAATACATAAAAATGTTTTAATAAATAAAAAAACTTCGAATAGCAGCTAGTCTGAAATTAATATTTCTGTAGAAATATCAACAATAGTGAAAATGTTAAATAACATTTTCCATTGACAGTAACTCCATGGTAGCGAGATGGCAAGCGGTGATTAAGAAGGACATGAAAAATAAGAATTGACTGATGATACGATGTGGGACAGAGAGTAATGGAAAAGATCTATTCGTATCCCGATCCTAGCTATACTGGGATTTAAAGGAAGATGATAACGATGATGAAGAGTTAATCCATGATCGCGTATTACGAAGCCAAAGCCACTCTCTATCGAAGTTGTAAACATAGGATCAATTAAATGTTGGTCATCCGAAATCGAAATGATCAGTTAAGAACAGAGAAAATTTAATTTAAAATATTCGTTAAGAGGTTAGAACTCCAGAAACTGTCAAAATAAAGGGCTCGAGGAACGTGTATATAGCAAGCTCTGGCTATAGGCCAGATTTGAATTTCCCAGGTTTCAAGGTATATCGATGACAATGTCTTTAAAAACTTACATTAAATATTTTAGTTACAACAGAAGCGAGAAATTACCGCAACTGGCTAGGAATTGTTGATATGTGTCAACGTTTCGGATGGTACTACACATCAGACAAAACTTTTCTGTGGAGCTGTCGGTGGCTACGGAGTGGAGAACTGCCGAAAGAAGTCGAACAAGAGCAGGAATTATACTCACATCGTACACGACGTCTACAAAAATAAAATAGTAGAAAATTCTAGACAAAATATGTATGCATGAGAATACCAACTGTTTTTCTTGATCTAGGCCACTCTCAACATTTCTGAACAGTTTTCAATAGTTACGCCATAGCCCAAGCAGAAAACAGGAGTCACATAAAATGAAAGTATTTATAAAACATAACTCAGTTATTTGATTATAATTAGCTGAGTTAGCAATAAATGTGAATTTGCATTATTTGTATTCATTAGAAACCAAATCTAATAGATTATTATAATAAAAAAATAAAACCTTAATATATTCATTCGTTACGAAGTCTCAGAAGGGCTGTAACTTACCAGCAGCGATGAACACTTCATAGGTTTGCCTTAGAGAATCCAGTTGTTCATCAGTAAAATTCTCCCAGTCCAAATCTAGTACATCGATTCTTTCATCATCTTTTGTGTCGCAACTACTTTCAATGTCACTACCAAGAAACCCTTCTCTGAAAAGTTCATCGCCAACATTACGCAGAATGTTAGAGCGCAGAGTTGCTAGAACGCTGCTGTGGCAGTCTGACAGAGTGACTCGCTTGCTCTGACAGCATTTAAACAAAACAAGTCCAGTAAAGCCTAAGCCACTCCCTAGCTCCAATACACACCTGCAGACATAACATAAGCACATTATTTATATGTAGAACACAAACACACGTAAGCATAGCATGCATAAACATAAGCACACTAATTTGAAGTAGGACACACAAACATAAGCACACTAATTAGACATATGCACACAAATTTGATGTAGCACTTACCTGCAGTCATAAACATAAGCTCATTAATTTGACGTAACAAACACTTGCACACCCAAACATCAGCACATTAATTAGGCGCAGTAAACACTTGCATACACAAAAGTAAGTACACTAATTATACGTAGCATACACCTGAACATATCAGCATAAGCACACTAATTAGATGTAGCTTACACCTACATCCATAAACATAAGCAAATAACTATTTGCAGTACACATACACGAGAAAATACTTGCAACATCAGCACACATATAAATTGCACACAAACATAAATACGCTAATTAGGTGTGGCGCACACGTGCAAAGATAGAGTATATTTTATTTTTGATGTAAATCAATGTTAAATAGTCGCTAATCTTAATGTGATCAGCGTCTTAATGGTCATTACACCCGCTGGATTGCCAAATTGTCAGCTCACTTGTCTGATAGGAATGAGGACACGAGTTTGAAACCCAGTCGGTCAGTCTCTGAGAGAGTATTTATGAAGGCCTAACAGTCTAGCAGCATTAAATGACTAAACCGTTAAAACCATTTTTTAGTACTTTTACTAACAGATATTCAGTCCAAAAGGCTGAAAGATGCAAAAAAACTAACGCATTTCATTAAGGATCAAATAATGCAAATATAAATACAATTTATGAAACTAATCAAAAAAGTTAATGCAGCAGGAATTACTTAAAAACTAATAATAGTTTATATGCTTTATTAAGAATTGATCTAATATATCAAATTTGACATTTTAATAACAGGGTTACATAATTACTTATTTCGTGCTACATAAACCAAGTAAAATATGTTCTAAAAAGTTCAATACCTATCCTTGAAAATGCTCTCATTTTCCAAAATCCATTCTGCCATATACTGTGCAGCCTGTGAAAAAATGCAATGCAACAGCTTATGAAATCATAAACATAAATTAACTGCATCTCTAAACAATGTTTAATTAAATTTTAAAGCTTGTATAGATATAAGCATACATTAAATAATCAATATACTTAAAGAAAGTGGAGTAATTATGTAACTGAAAACCATTTATACAAATTTGGTTTTTATCTATAACTTAAAAATTAAATAACATACTCTATAAACATGGGCCTTCAAGCTAAAAGTGAAATGAAATTGATAAAATTTGATTCCAAAAGCAGTAGAATTCATTATTTTTTATCCATCTGGCATCTATTAGTTAATTGGCTACTAGACTTCACTAATGTCTGCATATCTCTCACAGGCGTTATCTTTAAGTGTGCAAAACTGAAGAAATTAATCAAATTAAATTTCCGGATTGTAAACAATCTTTGAAAACACAAAGTGTAAGGTCGCTAGGATGAGTGCCAAGGTTCTTCAAAAATTGTTACATCACGCTGCTTTCAAATCTTTATATTACATTTCAAACTCTCCGCTCTTACAACTCCAAGTTTCTCTAATAATTCTGACATTTTCACTCTTCTTCACTGGATTTTGTTAACATTTCATGCACAAAATATTTGGGACTGTAAACAGTCCAGCGTATATAGTCGCTGCTAATGTCACACAATTTCAAAATAATCCATCCTGAGAAACTTTAAAGTCTGATTGCCGATCTCTAAAATCATCGGTGATAATTTATCATGCCCTTATCCAATACTGTTGAGTAATAAACATATATAGCAATACTATCACAACAATAATTAAAGCTAAAAAATAAAAATACAGTAACTAACCTGCCAGGTACATAGACCAGTAGTTCCATTGGAGACAATTCTAGTTGATTCTTCTAAGACAATACAGCATTGATCATTCTAAAATATTTAGAATCACATTTAAATAAAGTTAATTAGATAGAAATTAAAAATCGAATTTCATAATTAAGATTGGATTTATTAACTGCCTTATAAATTGGAGCCAGCAAGTATGAGACCAAAGTCAGCAAAAAGACGACATCAATGATGTCTACTAAGTAGTTACATAATTAGCATTAATCAACTTAATTAGCCTAATTATCTGCCTTACTAGAAATGAAGGAAGCAATGTTCTGCTTCTTGAAAAATAAGCAACATATCAGAAAGTCAGACTAAAATTTGCGATAGAAAGAGGTATAAAATAAAAAAATAAAGGCAACATATTGTTATATTAATTATTGGCAGCCTCTGGCAGACAGGGTAAATTTTTCAAGCAACCCTAAATTCATTACAATACTTAATGGAATATGCATTATGCAAAAATAAGGTCCTTATTCACTCTGTAACTTTCTTTCTCTCTCCCTGAGTATTTCCTACTGACAGGCACATGGACATAATATTCTTTCAACTAATTCTATCCTCTGCTTTCCTCGCATCTTTATTTATACTAGTGTGTCGTTAAATCACTTAGCACCTCTCGCCTCTGTCAGCCTAGGCCTATAGATATTATAAAAAGCATTTAAATTGATGATAGAATTATGTAACTAACGATGCTGTAGGTTTTATAAGTGGCTTCACTTTCAGAAGATGACCTTGAAACAACATCTGTATATTCTTTGTATAAGCACTCTGCCACTTCCACGTTACATTCTTCCAGCTAAAATCAAACAAATAACTTACTGAATAACTATGATACAGTTTACCTCTGAGAAAATAAAGCTTTTAGATCATTTTGAAAATTAATTTTTGCATAATATTTGATAGTGATATTTTATGATACAGTGTCCACTTTGGGATAAAGTTCTCTCTCTCTCTCTCTCTCTCTCTCTCTCTCTCTCTCTCTCTCTGTGCACTGCCTACTAGCAGGTCCATGGCATATCATGGCTCCACACTTCTCTGTATTCCATTTTCTCTTCATACATATGATTGGACATGAAGAGAATTTGAAGGTTAAAGTTGAACCTAATAAATGCTTTCGAAACTTTGTTCCTTGGCAAAGTTCAATAATTGATACTGGATACAAAAATATATCATATATAGAATTGTATGATATAATATATCGTATCATATACAATATCATATAAGAACTCTACAAAACTTGTCAACTGAGATGAACAGAGTTATTTGTAAAGTAAACTAGTGATATACAATATATATTATAAAATAAATATCAAATATATTATAAAATATAATTTCAATCTGCATTCCTGAGTCCAAATATTTTCGCATAAAAATTAGTGAAATATATTATCTGACAAATATTGAGCCTAAATGGACTAAACAGAAACTTAAAAACTAACTCTCTCTCTCTCTGTTCTGCCTCTATCCACCTCTCTCTTTTTTTCTCTCTTTATTTCTCTATTTTGTTGATGGGGGGACGTCCCTGACATCATCCTTGTATGAGGAAATGGACGTTAAGCCTTTATTATTATTATTATTATTCTTATTATTATAACGATGGGACAGAAAACAGAGCACTTCTTACACAACTGATAATATGTTTCAGAAAGCATCTTCTGTACTGAATAGGAGCAGGGTATTTAACTGAATGTGGATGTCCAACAGTACTCCGTACAATAGTCTGCTGCGTTTCTTCACCTATATCTGACCATCTACCTAATAAACCCTGTTTAAAAAGCCACAAAATATAGAGCTATTACAATTAAAGACCTCTATTAAAAATCTACATATTATTTCACCAAAGATTTACATCTATTTTATTTAAATTGAACATACAGCTACGATTGATATAAAAATATTGAGAGAAAATGTTTCATAAACGATTCTGGTTAATATATAAACCTTCATATAATTAGTTAGATTCCACAAGAAGAAAATACCTGTAATTATAAAAAGTTAAGTATGATTTTATAAATTTGTTCCTAATGTAGTTGTAAAAAAGAAATAGATTGAAGTATTATGGTGGAAGACAGTTTCCATGTTTAAGCCACCTGCAGAAATTCTACACTTGATTAACCTTGACAATTAATCAATTAAAACTTAGTTAATTAACTCTGCTTAATGGAAATCTGATTATCTACTTGCATCTTAATATTTTGTTTTTTATTTGTTCTTTCTGATTTAGCATTTTAAAGATACAGACTTACAGCTTTCAAATTAGGGTTAGGTTACAAAACAGAGTGAATATTAACATTACTATAACTAAAACATTCAAGCAAACCAGGTCCTATCTGAAATTAGAGAAATCTGAATGCAAAGTTCTAGAAAATGATGGCAAGGGAGCGCAATAAACTCTAATCACTAACTATTATTACAAGGACATAAATTTGAAGCAGTATAATCAATTATACTAAAAATAATTATATTAAATAATGGTAATTTAATTATCATATGAGGCAACTGGATGGATCATGTACTGAGAGAGAATTGTTTGCAGAAGGAGGTATTTGAGAGAAGAATGGAAGGAAAAAAGGCTAGAGGAAGACCGAGACATAGGATGTTCGATGATTTGAAAGCTACTTCATATGTTGTATGAAGAGAAAGGCAGAGGATAGAAATATGTGGAGCAGTTATATACTATGGACTTGCCAATAAGCAGTGCACTATGAGAGAGATGAAGCAACTTGATACCAGGCAGTCCTCTAACAGACTAAGCATTACCTTGTGAAGTAAACTACACAACAGTAATAGCTCTACTACTGTACAAATATGGAATCTTGTCAACTATTATTTCATTTCATCAGCAATAATGGAATATTATAATCTTTTTTCAACCAGGTGACCACGTTATGACCTACAAGTAAACCTCTTCTTCTGTGGTATCCTGAGAAACTTCATCTTTCATATGCGTTTCAAAAACTGTTTTCTAGATTTATGATTGCATTGTTCCAAACAATGGCATGAGTGCAATTGTCATCACTAACAACATTGAACACAACGGAACCAAACCTAAGACGAATGGAAAAATTCAAAGAGATCCAAAACGATGCAAAATCAAATATCCAGAAAACCAGCCCAAATTTAATAAATCGAGGATTGGACTTCACCAATGCAAGAAATATCAAACAAATTCTTAGATCAGATTTGTTCTAGAAGCCAATAAGCCTGACAATTTAATACAATCAGTACATGACAAATATTGATAATATTATAAAGCATACAATACTAAACAAAAAACCTACAAACCTGAAAATCTATTTCCTTTAACGGAACAACAGCTGTGAATTGACGAAACAACTCCTTCTCGATATAGTTCATTCTTACAAAAACGCTGTCATAGGGATTATAATTTTTTTAATTCAGCGATTTCGGGAACAATCATAAACTTATTGAAAAATTAAATAGACCTCGTAAATACCGCTAAATTAACAAATTTTAAAACATAATAATAGTTCCACCGAACGATAATAGGGCACCGCAATACAAATCAAAACATGAGTTACCATGGAAGTCATAAAATGCTTGATATAGATAACTTTCACAGTTGTTAGCCGCGCCCACTTTTAGACACCTGCTGGCATAGAGAGGTTTCATGAACACGTCATTTTTTGTTTACATTACAAAGCCGCCATTTTGATGCAGAAAACTCTATATGATACACGTCTATATATGTATCTTTAAGCAGTTTTTCATCTTAATTTGGTATGAAATTGTGTCTGGCATATGGACATGGGCTCTTTCTTACAGGTTAATGAACTGGTAATGGATATGATGGTTCTTGAAAGTTCTTTTGCACATAATTTCAGCATTTCTTCTATTTCTGCCAATTAGTGCATGGGACATGCAAAAAAAAGAAAAACTGCTTAAAGATACATATATAGCCGTGTATCATATAGAGTTTTCTGCATCAAAATGGCGGCTTTGTAATGTAAACAAAAAATGACGTGTTCGTGAAACCTCAAGGATTTGTTGACTTTAAAAAAAGAGTAATTTTAATTTTAGTTTTTAAAACTATCGCTAACCCTAACCCTTACCATTTACCCTAACCCCAACGTACCATATTCCTAAGAAACTAATAAAAATTAGTAAAATTTAAAAAAATAAAAGTGACTCGAGCCAAAAAAATAAGTGAATATCGCTCATTGAAATAAAGTCTAAATTGTAACTTATATTAATAGTACTGGATTCGGAAGCTTCAAATGACTATTTAAGGCTCACTAAAATATACGGTGCATTAAACAGTTTCGACGTATATTCATAAATCCTATTCAACAATATATTTTAAGTGTCACTTATTTACTTCTTACTAAGTGCCCACACAATATTTCAGATTGCACAATAATAAGGTAATTACTTATTACACATAATATATCACTTAGTGTGCTACTACCACCCATGACAACACTATTGAGACAAATGCAAGCCTGTGAGCAAAAAAGATTCAAAACTGCAAATTCGAAAATCCAGAAAACTCCAAAATTCAAGATGACTTGGCTTTTAAGGGATTAAATTATGGTAAACCGTCGATCTGACCTTTTCAAGCAAACGTTTTAGAATTTCATTTCAATTGTGACCCAACTGTTGATGCCAGTGCAGTTAGGAATATGTTGGAGCAGATCTCTACACTGCATTTGTTGTATTTCTGATAGAATCCAAAATTTTTTCTAGTGTGGTCTCTGTGTACTCAGTCGTCATCGTGTGGTGTTTTGGCATCTGTTTGTGTAGAGTCTGCAAGTGACGTTCCTGACATTGCCTTATGGCGAGGAACCGGACGTTAGATTCTTATTGATTCCTATATGCCAGAATTTTTTGTAGTTTCTTATCTTTTAACTGTCAATTTTTAAAGTATTGTAGAAAGAAATAGTGTAATGAATTGATAATTTTTAAATATGTTAAAGGGCATATACATTTTAAATCACTACACTGTTTTCATTTTAGTGTCCTGTCAGTGCTAAAGTTATGTTTTCTGCTGCAGCTATATCTACAATGGTATTCGTCATAGGACAAGCAAATATCAATTAATTCGTGTAATGATACTTAGAACGTTATATTCGTTACGATTACCTGCATCACTTGATCGATTTGCTCTGATTGGCCGTTCCTTGGCTACCCCGAGATCTTCCTTTATTTTGCAACGACAGCTTAGTTGTAAAAAAATGAAATTTGACACGCCAGAATTTCACTCTCTTTTTACACCAGAACTCAAGAGTTTGGTAGAAATTTTTAAACGGCATGATTTCGAGCTGAGAATAGCGGGAGGAGCAGTGCGGGATCTCCTAATGGGGAAACAGCCGCATGATCTGGATTTTGCTACTACAGCTACGCCTCAGCAAATGCAGGAAATGTTTGATAAAGAGGGAATACGGATGATCAATAACAAGGGAGAGAAACATGGAACGATTACTTGTCGCTTGAATGATAAGGTAATGTAAAGTGTTTAACTGGTTAATCTTAATGTAATTTAAAATGCATCTGCTATTGACGAGATAGGTGATATAAGTTTATATATATATATATATATATATATATATATATATACATATATATATATATATATATATATATATATATATATATACAGGGTGCACATTAAAAAGTAATCCCCTAGCCAAATTGTGGTCACCTAGTCAATTCTTGCTATTTCATTTTGAAATTCTAGTCGTCTGTAGAGGAGGAATTTTTGAGAAGCTCACTAACCTTTGTAGATATATTTTGAACAGGACCAGACTTATGCATGTTTTACGAACAAATTATTATTTTTCATTTAACATGCAACGTGAAACGAGAATTACAATTTATTCCTTTTGACAAAATTTTTGTTGGCACTGTAAACGGCTGTTAGATGATGACGACTCTGATGTTTGCGCTACATTTTGTATTCGAAATGACTGCCCAGATCTTTGATGTAAGTCAGAAGTGTTTCTCTGTTACTTACTGATAGAATTGCACTGTTAATGGACTGATGTGGTAGATCTTTCCAGTTCCTTTGAAAAACAGCCTTTACTTTGGTCGTGTTTCTGTGTTTGGGTTTGAATGTATGCTACTTTTCCAACATGGTTCACCTGACGTATGTAGCAAGTAATTATCGTTTGAATTCTCATTCAGGCTTCAAGCGATAGGATTCTTATGCTTGAGGATTTTGATCATTGGTTGCTACTATGAATCAACTATTGAAAATCTAGCTCAGAAGTCTTCATTAGATTTCACAGTATTTATAAACTAGACTAAGCCAGGTTACTAGTCTGTTAGCTTGACGTCACTGGTCCATAATCCTGACGTCATTTGTGTGTTTACTTTGTCTGGCTGAAGCTAATTGTGAAGTGAAAAAGATTTAACTTCAATTTTAATGTCCTGTCAATTTAAAAATCATTTTCGTTGTACAACTTATATAACTCCGGTCCTATTCAAATACTTCGACAAAATTTGGTGAGCTTATGGAGAAATTCCTCATCTACAGACGAGTAAAATTTCTAGGTAAAATATCAAGAATTGACCAAGTTATCACATTTTCGCTAGGGAATTATTTTTTTAATGCGCACCCTGTAAATAAGTGATATCAGTTAACATTTAAGAAATAATTTCTAAAAATATATGGTAAATTACATTAATGATAGAGTTACTCCAGTAAATTACATCATGTAATAGGGTCTTCCAAATTATGTCAATTACCAATACTCATTAAGTAATGCTAATTACATAAATTATCAACATGGTAATATAAATTACATCAAATATTGAATTATGTGGTAACTTATGATAATTACTGGCATCAACTTTTCTTGTTTTAAAATGTAAAATTATAGGAGTTTCTATTTAAATGTTTGAATGACTGCAAGGATCTGAATAATGTATTTCCACTCCTGTCCTGGAATATTATTTTGATATTACCCTGTGCCACTGAATATTTAATGAAGCACAGTTTGTGTTTTCAGGAAAATTTTGAAGTGACGACTCTGCGGATTGATGTAGTGACAGATGGACGACATGCAGAGGTGGAGTTTACACGAGATTGGCAGCTCGATGCTGAGAGGCGGGATCTTACCATTAACTCCTTGTTTCTTGGTTAGCCTATGATTTATGTTAATCCATCTTGCAAAATTTTGGCATATAAGTACCGTCTCTGTTATTATTTTCAAGACTTTGAAGCTAATCTTAGATTTACTGTTAGTTTTGCATGTTTAATTATATTCTGCAATGGATGAACCATTGACTCCAGATGAACACCTCAAAACTTATTTTATTGATTCCTTGAAGGGACTAAATTTAGGGTATCTTGATTCTTTCTCTATACTAACTAACCAAACCACATATTTATATAATTGTGCTGATTATCATTATTCATGATCTTTGTACTTGTGTATAATATACGTTCAATACAAGTGTATATTTGCTTGCTATATTTTATTCTTTATGTTCATATATAAAAAGAAATATGATATAATTTGTTTGCATTTATGTTGTCTAATTCATTTTGTATCAGGTTTGGATGGAACTTTGTATGATTATTTCAATGGACGGGAGGATTTAGAAAGTAGACGAGTGCGTTTTGTTGGAGATGCCGCCAAGCGTATTCAGGAGGATTATTTGAGAATTCTACGCTACTTCAGGTGGGTTGCACATGTTTGAAAAATTGTTAGATAGGTTGCTTATGATATCTCTTTCTCTCTGTCTCTCTCTCTCTCTGTCTGTCTCTCTCTCTCTGTCTGTCTCGGTCTCCATCACTCCCTCAAGCAATAATTTGTAGAGCTTGTACATGTTAAAGAATAGCTTATTTACAGTGTTTTCAAATACACTAGAAGTAGTCTCCATTATAGTTATAGTTAAAACTTAAATTTTTCTGTCATTTGATACAATGGATGTGCCTTGTCTACATTTTATGTTTTATGTTGAACTATGTGTTATTAATATTAATTGGTTTTAGTTAAGAGCCTGATGAGTCTTAAACAAGCATATAGTAGCTTCCTGACTCTGTAATGTTATGTTATGTTATGTTATTTCAGCCCTGTTTTCTACATTTAAATTATTATGGTCCTGATATCATATTGAAGATAAATATAGCATACATATCTAAACATCAATCATACGTTTTTTTACTTTTTAGATGATGCTATTTGATAGTTTATATTGTTTTTATCTGTTCTATTAAAGGTTCTTTGGTAGAATATCAGATCAACCAAATGTTCATAACGACAGTACATTGAAGGCTATAAGGGACAATGCAGATGGACTAAGTAGTATGCAATTATTTTTACATTCCTACTTTTAACTTTTTGAACTGGTTTGTTGAAATATATAATGTTTCACTAACTTTCTGTCTTACATTAAATGTAATATTCAGGTTAGTATTCTAAAATATGTGTTTATATCTATGTAAAAAGATAGGTGTTCATGTAGATGTTATAATGCTGTTAGTAGGATTTAGATAGAATATGTTCTGATATTGTTACGGATGATTAATCTGATGGTTAATTAATTATGTTTAATTTATTTTTATTTCTATGTAGGCTGTGCTTGAGTAAAATATATCTTTCTAATAAATTTTCAAAAAAATTCAAATTTTTAGATTATCATAATATGTTTCTTAATTATATCTCGACAACATGTTATCGTGATATAATTTCTTTATATAGCAATAATTAAGTGAAATATACTGTACGGTAGCACAATATAGAATAGATCACTCTCGTTGCCTTCAGGTGAAAGATTTACTGAAATTTAAATTTTATATATCAAACAATCAATAATTAATTAATTCAGTTTTATATATATTAAATCAGCCATCGTCTTATATGAGCAGAGATAGCAGGAGAGAGGATCTGGACGGAAATAAAGAAGATTACAGAAGGCAAACATGTCGACAGTATATTACGAGTTATGTTTGAATTGGGCGTTCTACAGAAATGTGGTTTGTGACAGTTCCGCAACTATGTTAGAGGTCTACGTTACTAGAGTTATGACCAAGTTTATGCTTTAAAAACTTGCAGAGATTATTCTTTTCTGACAGACCTGATTTAAATGGTGCTTTCCGTTATTGAAGTACGCAATATATCCAAATACATTGCATGCAGTATATCCAAATATATCGCATTATATCCAAATATATCTCACATAGAAATACAAAAATATTACAAATATTATTATTTTTAAAATCGCAACATAAGCAAAGGAGTGTGCTTCTGTCAAGTGCGTAACAAAAAGGAAAAGGAAATATCCACTGTGCAAAACATTTGATTCGATTGATTACTACAGTAATTATCAAATAGTTGTTTAAAAGTAAACACGCATTATAGTGAAATGATTAACTGTGTTGATATCTATCACTTTTTAACACCACATGTATATGGATAAGATTGATCTATAGAGCAACTGAAATATTAATGAATATAGAAATAATTATATTATTGATCATATCTCTAGAAGCCCAATTTTATAGCATCAAGGGTTTAGCAGTGTCTTTCTCTAGTGTTCTTCCAAAGGACGGGTCTCAGTCTATTCATACTCGGAATCTGCTTTCATGCGCTCTGAAGAGAACAGATGGCTGAAATATGTGTTTTAAAGTTTATATTTGCATCAAAAATTATACCAAGGTTTGGTGTAAATCCAGTATTTTCTCCAGAACATTCTATCGTGCAGCAAACATATACAGACATACAAGCTTGTGAGACTAAAATTTGACATTAAACTCAGCTTTTGAGCTTAATTATATTGTGGCAAAGTCTTATTAATCAATATTCGTTTCTGTTTGGTGAAATTGAACAGGATTTCCACAGAGTGCTAATCTAGACGAGTTGGAGAAAGTGTACAAATGTTCAGCGGATCTCAAGCTTAAGCCAATGACTATCATTTCCTCTTTGCTCAACACTGAAGCTGAGGTATTGTAGCTTAGATATGCTTTAACTGTTTAACACTCACAGTGGAATATTTATACACCTCGAGCAGCTAATCACAAACCATTAATACTGCTATGCAGTACATTTTGAGAAATTTTCATATCTTACGGCATGATAGCCGGGTTTCACTGGCATGAATCAATTTGATGCCAAATCTATAAACAACTAAATAAAGTATATTTTGAAGATTATACTGTAATCTTATTTTAGTTTTCTTATGTAGGTTACATTCACTATTTGAGTATTAGTGCTCGAGTCCTCTCCGTATTAAATTATATAGTAATTCAAATAAGATAAACTATACGATAAGATATACTAGTAAGAGTATAGATGAAGATGTTATGTTTTTGCTACAAAGGCTCGTGGTAACACTACTGACAACAAAGAAAATAAAATGCAGACAGAAAGACGGACCTGCAGGCAGACAGAAATAGCAAACAGACAGGCAGTCAGAAAGAGCAAACAGACAGGCAGACAAACAGGCAGTCAGAAAGAGCAAACAGACAGGCAGACAAACAGGCAGACAGAAAGAGCAGTGACAATGGTTTTCCATGTTGCCTCATTTGATTGCACTCTGCCGGACCTTCAAAGATATGAACTCCACATTATATGAAGGAGCCAATTTAAACTGCTTTTATCATTACTTCACTAAATTGCGATACATTCAAATCGCAGCAGCACTCCACTGCTCGGGCCATTTATTTGTAATTTGATTTAGTTCAGTGATTAAGAACTCTTAGATATATTTCAGTTATATTTTTATAAATATAACTGAAATATATTTGTATATATTTCAATTATGAAGTCCCCAACTTTAATCTTAAGAAGAGCGATAGATTTTAAATCAATATTAAGCTTTGTAATCAATATTTCTAGTACTATTTTATATTCAGGTGTATTCTCTATTGGATCGGGTAAAGATGTCCAATGAAGAGCTTCAGTTGGGATTATTCCTGATAAACCATCGTACCGATGATTTAGGGTCAGACACATTTGGTTACTGTCAGGACATTATGTGCGATATTCGTGGAACACAGCTAAAATCTAAGGAACGTCTGATCGAGCTACTCAAATATCGTAACCTCAGAGACACAGTCGTTCAAGTTAACGACTGGCAACCGCCAAAGTTTCCTGTGAATGGAATAAGATTGGTAGAGATGGGCATTCCAAAGGGACCCGCTTTTGCGAAGGTGCTGTTGTCGTTAAGAGATAAGTGGAAAGAGAGTAGGTATACGCTAACCGAAGACGAATTGTTGCAATTTGTTGAGCAATCGAAGCACATTGATAAATCATGATATACAGTATGATATATGTTTCTGCACACTAATTTGCCATATAGAATTTTATAGGTTACGTATGCGGTACAAGCATATTTAGACTCGCAACGAATTTTTCGATGCAAACATTTTCTAATACAAGTATTTGTATGTTTTTATTCCACATAACACTTCAAAACGAAAGAACGGGATTTTGAATGAAAACTTATATTTCATTGATGTATTTTTATAATACAATTGAACTGTAATCCCGACCCTAGCTAAACTGGTATTTAAGATAAGATGATGATGAATGCAATAAGACTGTAAGCAATGTAGGAATGTAATGAATGTCTTGATAGCGTATGGGTAACGTCATGAAGTTTTAAATGATAGATCCTGAGGTGCATTGAACCCTCGTGCGTTCGAATCTCAGTCGCGTTGATCAGAATAAAATCTCAGACATTCACTGGACTGGCTAAACGGAAAATGGTCTAAATTGTCTAAAGGTTAAAAGATATAACGCAGTTACTAGTTCCGTAGTTACAAGATAACGTAGTTTATTTTTTCACTATACTGCGTGTTTACTTAATTCTTTTAAGCAAATCTTTGAATGTTTCTAATTGAAGTTCAGCAGTTAATCATAACTGACTTGTTACAGTTCAGTGTGCGTGCTTTAACGTCAGGTCGGTCACTAAACACTTGTTTGTTAAGGAAGAACTGTTTCTGTTACAAAGATTTTACTTGAACATTTGCAATGTAAGCTTACAAATGTAAACCATATCTATGAAGTTTAGTAAGAGAAAAAGAGAAATGATAGAAGAAAAACTAAAAGAAACGAATATATTCCTACAAATATGAATCACTTATACAAAGCCTAGTAATGGATTACTTATTCAGAAATAAATTGCAGACAAATGTTGCTGAATGCAAGACAGTAATGCATTTTGTAAATTATATTTTTTCTTTATAGTTCGGTATCAACTACATTACTAGAGTGTTGTCAACATCCCATAAAAATTGTATTTCCAATGGAATCTCTTTTCATTTCATATTAACACTGCGATATAAATAATTAGTTATAATTATTGCATTAGGATCGTTCACAAACATGTGTCTATACAAAATAGGCCCATACCTAAGCCAAACTGCAACAGTTTTCAACACTCTAAAATATTCTTGTTCTCCTGTCGAATGAATATTCATTTGATTCATTCATTTGAATCAGAAAGCGTTTTTTATAACGAGTTAAATCTCCTCAAGTAGAATACATCATCACATAAAAATATAACCATCATCATCTTTCCTTGAATCAGAGTTTAACAATGATCCGGAGATGAATAGACCTTCTTTTCCATACTTTAAACTAACAATTTTCCATAATTAAAAATAAAGAAACCAAATGAATCAATAAAACGGGATAATCTCATCAAATAAACCATTACTTTTACATCCTACGGGAGTTGGGCTTAATAATTACTAATAGAAACGGTTCAACGGGATTGTTTGAAATCAAAGCCATCATTTGACAAGGAGAAAAGGAGATTGAACTTGAAAGAAATCATCGTTTAGCAGCAGGCTGATGGTTAATGGCAATGAGTAGCACAGTCACGTTATCAGCGCTGAGCCGCCTAACGGCTTCGTTAGCCAGACGATTGCACGCCGTTTCCCATCGTACCTCTAGCGATGTCTTTGTATCTGTCGCCTGGATAGTCTCGTCCTAAAACAAATAGAAATGAACTTTAACTTCTAAATATTTAAATTTAGCCTAGAGACTTTAATAAAAAATACTAACCATGCCGCAACCTAATAAAAAATTTTACTTTGTGTCTGTACCTCATAGTAGGCCCTATTTGACTTTAATTATATATTTTTATAAAAGGGCTAAATCAAATCTATCGTATGTTTCACCTTTAAAAGGATGTCATTGACGAATATAGACAAGCAGTACTTACAAGAGATTAATAAGAACTACACAAAGAGTTAAGCCGAGGATTTCTTAACTTATTTTGATTTCTTACATAATTCAGGTTGAATTGATTAGCAATGTTAATAGTAAAATTATCCAAATTTACAATAACTTGCCTCTAAGATATTGTTGACAAATTCCATGGCAGATTCATTATCAAACCTTTTCCACAGACCATCACATGCCACAATCAGGTATCTAGCAGTTTATAGCAGAAACAAGGAGGCATGAATACAAAGTAACAAGAACAATAATAAACAACAAAAATATCTAACTCGTCAAAAAGTCGCAAGAGTGTTTTAATTATAGAAGTTACTAGACATTAACTTTAATCCAAAGTTTACCTTTTGTTTCAGAAAATAAGTCAGTTCACACAAACAAGCACTTCAAATTAATGTTTTTATTGAGCGTAAAATAAAGCTGTATTTTAGATAATTTTCTGCACTCTAGAACTTTCTAGAATTTTCTACATTCTATTGCATTAGAATAATACTTAACTTTATAATTAACTTTAAAACTTTTTCTGTTATGAGTTCACAATTAAAAAAAATTATTTCAGAAGACTAAATGCTACTGAACCATAGTGATCACAAAAGTTTCCAATACATGACAGTCATGGAAGTTAAGACAGTCATCCAGCAATGGAGTTATTTTGAGCCGACATGCCTACTCACTTATCATCGGGTGTGATTTGACATTTTTTGATATCAGGAACACAGGAGAGCCCGTGATTCTTGAATGACCCATCCCCTATAGACCTCGACACTTCCAGCACACCCATCATCCGACCATCCCTGTGGAAAATAGATGTAATTATACCGTTACAGTAAGTAGAACAATATATCCCAATATAAAATAGATATAATTATACCGCTATAGTAAGTAGAACAATACATCCCTATACAAAACATAAATAATTATACCGTTATATAGTAAGTAGAACAGTATATCCCAATGGAAAATAGATATAATTATACCGTTATAGTAAGTAGAACAATACATCCCTATGCAAAATAGATATAATTATACTGCTATAGCAAGTAGAACAATATATCCTTATGGAAAATAGATATAATTATACTGCTATAGTAAGTAGAATTAATATGTTATAATAGTGAACGGATTCAATATCAGTTCATTATTATAACATATTAATTCTACATTAGAAAGGGCATTCGGTTGGTGAGTGCCTAGGCAACAGAAATTGCTACAAAAATTTCTGCAACTGGACCCTGGCTGGGCTGGAATTTGGGGGAAGATGATGAATGAAATGGTAATAAAGGATATAGTGCAAAATAATAACAGATATAATGCAAACAGTTATAGCAAGCAGAATAAACATTTAATATTTGATTATCTTTGGAATAATCTAACATATATAATATGAAATATTTCCACAGATTTCTATAAATTTATGTAACCCAAATTACACTATAAGAAAGATATAAAGCCAACAAAATTTCTATTAATCGCAAAGGACAATACATAATGGAAAGCTGTCAAATGAATCAAATGTCAAATGAATCGTGACTGAATAGAATGTATAAACAAAGAGCTTGATATCAAATTCTCAAGAAGAGACCAAACAATAACTAGAGTGTTTTATAAAGGTCTACCAAGTGTTTATACCGTTTGAGCACTAGACGAATAGTGTTCTTATCATAATCCCTTCACAAATGCATAGAATTGCGAAGGGTTTAACTTGTTGATCCATGGAGTGTGAAAACAGACTCTGACTACGAACATGTACCTTGGACCTACCTCTTGTCAGAACTCTAAAGAGAATTCTTATCGTAAAAATATATTTGTATCGCCTTGCATTGCAATATTTATATCAGATGCAGGGCCTGATGCCATTATGATGATATAGCAATGCAATTAAATGATAAATAGGAATAAGTACAATCATACCTCACGTGACCACCAGCTTTTTGTATTCTCATTCTCTCCTCATACAGAGATGGACTGTGATCCACTGAGAGAGACAGAGCCGAGTATTTGCCTGTCTCTGCATTTCTTCTGCATAGAATGGCCTGTACGAAACGCTATATATAAGCTCATGGTATTTAATATAAAACAAAGGATCTTAAATTATTATTTACTTTGACTGATTTTCTGGATTTTGGAATTTGCACGGTTTTGGGACCTTCTTTTTGCTCGTTGGCTTTATTTTGTCTCAATGCGCTCGAAGTTGTCATTGATGACTGTAGCACTCTTATTGTTGTTATTATTATTAATATTATTATTTAAGGCTATTTAAATATTGTTACCACAATTACCCGATACAATCATTACAATTTCAAATAATCAACTATATTCAGGCGTTGGTTGCCATACTAAATAAAAAATTAAAGTATACAGATAGAATAATATGATAGCTATAGCCTAGCACACCTTGCTGTCTCCCACATTCGCTACATAGAGAGTATTATCCACAACTAGAACAGACACAGCCGTAGACCCGTCCTTCCACGACGGCTTCCTGCAATATCAGTCAAAACAATTATCCATCAGTATCAGGATTTACACGTGGTTCTTTCAGAAAAATTGTAAGTGATGCTGATATAATCCCCGTGTTGTGTCCGGGTTGTTTGTAGAATAGACCAACCATGTAAATATGCACGTATCGAAGAAGGCGACATAAAAACAAGATCCAAGCCAACATCAGAAAGGGCATTCGGTTGGTGAGCGCCTTGGCTCCAGAAATTGCTACAAAAACTTAAAAGAATGGGTAAACTTAGAAAATCGATTAGTATCCCGACCCTGGTTAAACTGGAATTTAAGGGAAGATGATGATGATGTTGATATACTTAATACAGTTATCACTGGATGTCCCATCAGATAGCCATCTTGTGAACTGGTAACAAGATTTAGCAGTGACCTTCCCACTTAAGACGTAGTATTATCGAGCTTAGCATATAGTAATATAATAGTATTTAATATAACATAGTCATCTAGTAATTTAACTGCAAGAGCAGAAAACAATTACTCTAGTTTTAGGTTTCTGAGGAAACCTTTTGTAATCGAGCTAAACACCGAGAAATGATATGCAATATATATTGATATACTAAGAGAGCCTTGATATAATTAGAGAGCCATTCACTAATATTCACTAGTGATGATACACACACTAGACAGAATGCGTCATACTTAACTCTAGCTTCTGCCAGAAACGTTTCATCCAATTTCTTGTATGACTCGACCAAACACCGTCGCATGTCCTTCTCGAAGTTAGCTTCACCTGACAGCAACAACAGCATCGCACTAGTGTGAGAAAGGATAAATAGAACATTTACAATATTCAAATTGATAGCTCCAGCATGTAATATATAATAGTAATTTCTACACTGAATTCATTCAAGCATATTTTTCACCAATAAAGTCTAATAATGAAAGCTGCACTAAGAAGGACATGTAAAAATATTTGACAAATCACACAAAAAAAGGTGCAAACTGTCTAGACTAATTCAATATTTAAGTAATATAGCTGAGTGATGATTGTTCTGCAGCCAGCAGCATTACATCAACCACTATGCTGCAACTCTCAATACAATTCTCAATATCCAGTCAACATCTAGACACTGACATAGGTTGCCACCGCAGATTACAGGTGTGATATCAGTCAAAACCAGTATAGGTGTTGGATAGGAAATAAAATTGTTCCATAAATTTCTGAAAGCTATAAAACAACAAGAAGGTTCTGCATAGTGCCTTCACTGGAAATTTGATAATTCTGCTATTGTAATAATTAACATTTTGCCATAAGATAAAAGCAAACACAAACCGTAAATCTATCATTTTAATTTTAACACTGTAATTTGAATGTATAATTAAATATAAATAATTATTCGTAGCTCTACTTTTAGGAAACTTTTGAGCAAGAATTTTGTGCAGATGTTGAGCTGAGTATTTAGAAGCTCTGGCTCCACTGTGACCATCAAACACTGCAAAGTAAGAAACTGAAGATCTAAAACAATCAAAAATAATTTTACAAATAATAATAATAATCATCATCATCATTTTCCCTTAAATCCCAGTTTAGCGAAAGTCGGAATAAGAATAGACTATTTCAATTCGTTTAAGTTTTTTGTAGCAATTTCTGGAGCCTAGGCACTCGCCAACTGAACCCTTTCTGACGTTGGTTGGGATCTATTTTTTATGTCACCTTCTACAACACGTGCATGTTTACAGGGTTGGTCTATTCTTCAAACAACCTGGACACAACACGGGGAAAGAATTATAATAATTTAATAATAAATAACAAATAATAATAATAATACTAATACCATTATAATATTCATAATATTCATAATATTCAAACCCCAGGTTCTTTACACCGGGGTAAAAATATTAAAAAAAAAAAAAAAAAAAAAATACTAATACTAATAATAATAACTATAATAATAATTTAGGTTTAACATCTGTTTCCTCATCCAAGCATGACAAAACATCCTACAATTAGTAGCAAAAATTAATTTATTGCAATAGTAATAACAATAATATTAACAATAATTCCACATCTGTTTCCTCATTTGAGGATGATGCTAAGGATGGCCTAGGATGTATAAGGATAGTATAAAATCTCTGACAGAGTTTCAGCCTATCTATTGCACATATCAAACTTTTCTATGCAAATTTCATCTTTGGATGAAAAATAAGCAATTTGCATCCACACAAAGAAAAATCTTTAAAATGATAAGAAAAAAGGGAGGTGTCTAATTTTTTAAGAACTATTTCTATCAAGCGCTCTGACTACAACAAATGTTGCCTTAACAGACAAACATTATACTGTAAGGCATTATAAAATTATACTCATTTTTTAATCTACTGAGAAAATGATGCAACTTTAAAATTTTTAATTCTTAAGTGCTTAATCAACGTTGTCAACAACTGAGTAAATCTATTCAATATGCAAAACTATACAAAGAGACAGGAAAGGATCCAAAGCACATCAAAAAGTGTACAATGCATCTATATTTTTAATTGAGATTTGAGATGCACTGAAATCCTGCCCTCCATAAAAGAATCCCCGCTTTCAGTATATGAATACCTGACCTCAGTAAATCAGCCTCTACAGGTATACCTATAACCCGCACATGTACACTATACAATAATCTTGAAATATCTTTTATACAATGATATTGATTAATACTAACAAAGAGCTGCATTCTCCAACATGGCTGACAATCTCAGGAAGAAAATTATGAATAATCATATGAGCATCCTGCATTTCCTCTCTTTCTCCCTTTCTGTCAGCTGCATATGCTTTCAGATTCACGACATCTATTCATTGTATAATACCCACAAGTAATGACACTACAAAACTCACTCTGAGTAACTCCACTGTTACTGTATGAAAAACAATTATTAACCGGCCATAAAGTTAATTCATCATCATCATCTTCCCAGGAATCCCAGTTAAACTAGGGTCGAGATACAAATAGACTGTCTCAAATCCTCTCTGTCTTACATCAGATCATCATAAGTTAATTATAATATTATAATTACTTATTTATAAATGCAGTACTATATTGGAGTTATTATATATACACATATAATTATAATCGTCTTAATTGCATAGGTAAATACATATATAGTTACATTATGTTGTGCAGGATTAGCCTGAGCTATCCTAAATTATGATGTGCTCAGAGAACACAGAGCACACTAGTTATGGAAACTACTCAAATCTGATTTCCTAGAGCTAGGTATGGCAGATCACGTTGCTGTAATGACTTGGGTCACCCTACCCTAGTAACTAACTCACTCGCAGATAAATTAACACAAACACTGCCGAATTGCCACGAGAGATTATCGCATATGTTGATTTTAATGCGTAAAATAGATACTAGATATGTAACAGGAATGCATCCTGCAAAACAGCACATGTGAGATTTGCGTTAAATTAGATCGAGCGTGTAGAGTGCGAGATCCAAGGCGTCATCGTTGATATCTTCAAATGAATTGAAAGGCTTATCAAAATACAATTTTTAAAGTCTATTAATGACAAATATTCCAACAACTAGCCTGTAGCCAATTTTTTTGTGGATAGATCAGAACTCTTGTCATCGCATTCAAGACTTCTTTTTCTAGCAGTGCTACACGATAGTTGATCATCCGCTGGCACAACATGCAATGCTGTAGCTGCATCACTCTCTGCCACCGTGTCTTTTCCTGAGGTGTCTTGGGTCTCGGGATTTGCAACAGTCTGAGCCTGAGCTGTAACAACAAATAAATTACAATCTTCAGCAGAGATTTATAATACACTTGGGCACCAACATTGGGATTTATTGTCGTTTATTGAAAAAATCTAAGCTTTCGTGCAAGTTCAGTTTACGGTAGATCTATCCGTACGCTGAAGTTTACTGGAAAAGACGCTATAATTCAACAAGGGATTTAACCATCGCAATGTACTGATTTAGATTATAAGTCTACGACTGTACAAAAATTACGCGTACTTACATGGCGCAGGTAAATCGTCAAATAGGTCGACTTTTGCCTGAAATGATATACTTTGCGATACTCGTCTCATATTGTATTAATAAATTCACCTTAATATAAGTTAGCAAATTTATTAACATTTGTTATAAATAAGCTATTTATTTTGTACTTAAACAAAACCGAGTTGCTCGCAACCAACAGAACGTCAGCGTTTCCATGCATTGACATTAACAGTGCAATAAAATCGCTGTCCAGGACAATATTTAGGAATGCTAACTGATTATAGCTCTCCATCGCTCTCTTTCTTTCTGTCTCTGCCTCATTCTCTCTCCCAATGGTACTTTATTTATCTTTGAATATCAAGGTTTTAACTGAATCTGAAAACTAGAGCTAATGACTCCAGTTAATAGCTGTAGGCTGACTGAAATTAACGAAGTATGTTTTGACTTAGCAGAGATAATAATTAGATAATTCATCTAATTTAGCGATTGATATGCGAAACGTTTTATTCTACGGCTTTAATAGTTAGAACCGAATTAACCTGTTTTCATAGATATATATACTTTTTTACTTTAAATTAAGTCTTTGCACTAGATAAAGATTAAAGAGCGTATCATTTATAAAACAGCTTCGTTAACTAATAAGTCCATCACCACCCCTGGACAAACTTTTATGTCTCACTTGATTAAACTGATGCATTCTGCTGCTACTCGGTCATCTAAATTAATTACTCTTGTGAGACCAAGCTTGCCTTCAAGCTCTAAGCTATAATCGTTCTTTCTAGCATGCTGCACTTCAGATCTGGAATTCTCTTCCATTCAATCTTCGGAAATCTTCATTTGAATCACATCAGCCTTTGCTTTCCTATGAGCAATTCCATAGGCAGTTGAAGACCTATCTTTTCTATCTCTCTTTTCTATCCAGTATACGTGAGTTGCGACCAGCGCCTAAACCTATACTTATATTTAATTACCTTTTTCTTTGGACTGATTTTCTGGATTTTAGAATTTGCACCGTTTTTGGACCTTCCTTTGCTCGATGGCTTGATTTTGACTAAATAGTTTTCGATGTTGTCATTGGTAACTGTAGCACTCTAATTGTTGTTTTGATTATTATTTAAATAAAAATAAAGTATGCAACATGATTATAGCTAGCTTAGGCCTAATCCGTTTATGGCTTTTTAAATAAATAACTATAATCATTCACTTCTTCTAGTCAAAATCATGAGAGAGTTTCAAAGCTTTGATGCCCGAGATTGCGTTCATGCCAAATTTGAAGCATACGTTTTCATTTCGCTGTAGGCTAATTAGCAAACGTGAAAGGGTACATATTCAGATTCAACGAATTAGTTCTTGAGAAGTATAAATACGTAGCGTAGTAGATATTCAATAAAAGGGGTGGGGGGCTATTAATATTTGGGAGGTACAGACTTAATGTAATTTGTGTACTTATACTATATGGACTTCATAGAAATTTAACATGACCTTTTTTGGGGGAGTGCATGAACTTCCATGCTCCCTAGATCTCTACGCCACTGAGAAGAACCTAGTTATAATGTATTGATGGTCGTGGTAATTCAGAGAGAAAGATGTATGTATAGATAGAGATTGAACATCGCTAGGTACGCAGTTAGATCTATTTGACGCCCTTCTCATTACTTAGGTCTATAATTAGTTTGTAATAATTTTTAAAAGTTCACAACAACTTTTCACGAAAGGTGTCGAAGAACACGGAAATGAATACTCTACAGGTTTAAATATAGTAGTGGTACATTATGAAGACTTGTTCTTCTGATTTTGTGTAGCACAATTAATATAATTAACCGTTTTCATGCTCCACGTTGCCCTGTAAATTCCTACTACTACATATATACATGTATATGTTTATATATATATATATATATATATACATATATATATATATATATATATATATATATATATATATATATACATGTATATGTATATATATATATATACATGTATATATATATATATATATATATATATATATATATATACATCTATATGTATACACTACAGAATATAATTTAGTTTATACATATATATATATATACACACACACACACACACACACACACACACACACACACACACACACACACACACACACACACATGTATACACCATAGAATATAATTATAGTGTAAACCAATGAAATATTTTTACGCCTCTAGTTAGAGGACTGAACGGATTGTATGTCGGTAAGTTGCTCGATTGTTCATCAGTGGGTCTAGAATTCAAACAAAGTTCTAGAGTCAGCTCTGTCATTAATATGCTTTCCAGACACCAAAACGACGCTTCACCAATTAAATCAGGCTTCAGCCTTTATGAGGTGAGATGAATAATTACTCAAATTAATGAGTGTAATTTTAAGTCATGACACAGATGTTTCTAGAAAAGCCTACCAACGTGAATACGGATTGAAGTAAAAGCCTGCGAGAGAGCCTTCACCTGCACATCTGTGAGATACATTTTCGTTTGATTGCTGAGCACCAGATACCGCCATCATTTCAGTGTTGTTTGGGCTCCGTGTGCAACATGCTGCAAAAAGTTTCACGCAGAAATGAGTGCACGGAGTTAACGATAGTTTCTAAAACTTTAAAACTGAAACTCTAATTACTTATAATTCAGCTGAGGTGTGACGATATGACTTTGAGAAATAACGGTCAATAATTTTACTGATGCTTATGTAGGCCTACTATACAATATACTATGGAATTTATACTAATATAGTATGGAAATTTAGTAATTGCATGAAATTTACAAACGTAGTTTGGCGCATATGTAGCTGCGAAATTACGTTATTAGAAGGAATTTCGCTTTATGATAATTTTTTATATAATAGGCCTAAATGGGAAAAAATAATATTTCAAAGATTCAGGTTATTAATTAAATCAAGATACTCATAAGTTCTGAAATTAAATATATTAAATTATTTATTAACTAACCAAAATTTATAGTTGGGTGTTGTTCTAATTTGTTCTATCTTGTTGTTTTTACTTTTTTTCTATTTTAATAGCTCCACACACAATTTAAACAATCGGAAACTAATTCATGAGAACATTAAGAATGACTTCAGATCAAGTAGAATTTGACTTTTTGTCAGAATTGAAGAGAGCTCTATCTAAACTAAAGAGGGCGGCAGCTTCATCTCAAGAATTAATCTTCCAAGTTCCAGAAGGATCTCAGCAACGTTTGATTAAAGCTTCCTCTAGTCAGAGCATAAATGCCTGCTGCAATAATAATTTGGGATCAAATAATTTCACTGAGAAGGCGGAGGATAAAATATCAGGACGAAATGAAGATAAAACTTTATTGGTAAAATCAAATGAAGTTTTGAATAGGCCTACATCTATTGCAATATCACAGCCACTGGTAGACAACAGAGCTATTTGCAACAACAATACCGAAGAAAAGGGAAATCAATCTAACAAAGATGCATCTTCAGGCTGCAAAGGTTATCAGCAAAACACATTTGACTTATTAGAGCCAGCTAGCAAATGCGAAGGAAAATTTAAATCGAATTCATGTTTGGAAAAGGAAGTCGGTGCCAGCGAAGTTTCGAAAAGCGTTTCTACACTTTCAAATATTTCTACTGCATCTATTCCAGTTTCCAGCTCTTCTTCCGACATCGTAACTAAACAAACTAAAACCCCGAACACAAGTGGATCTGCAACACTAGATTCGAGCCAACGAAATTCGGACAAGGTAGACAATCTTCGTAAGAAACCGAACTTAGTCAGCTCGGTTTCGCTAATTACCACCAAAATATGTGATGACGGAGAGTTGATTAACTCAAAGAAAGAGCTGTTCGGAGAACTCCGCAGCATTCTAGAGAGACGCAGACATGTTGACAGTGCTAGCGTGGTGGACCTCGAAATGAAGCTGAAGAGCGGGAAGTCAATTTTGTACTCCGGGAACGGTTTGCGACGCGAAAGCACCACTCGAAATAGTGAGTTCAAAACGAATTCCAAGTTTAGCAGGGAGGCACAGGTAGAATACTTGAGAAGTAAAAGTGACGGTGCTTGCTATGAAACAACAAGGTGCTATGACGAGAATTGCATCCCTTTTCAAGTAAATTGTAATGAAAAAAGTTTTCAGTATTTAGGAAATAGATTCCTTGTTGCTGAAAAAGGATTCGAGATCACGGCCTCAGCAGGTAACAAAATATCTCAAGTTGATGTCCATGAATGCCTTATTGGATCTGCAATCATTGAGAGAAATTCATATGAAATCATTGATGATAGTAGCCAACAAAAGTTTGAAGTTAGTAGCAGTGCTTTTGATCGTTCGATTAAAGAGTTTGGAGAGAAATGCGATGGTTATTTAGATGCAGTTATAAATGAAATCGATGAGCAATCTACATTCAGAGCGTTGACTCACGAAAAGTATCTCGTGAGTAAATTGAATTTAGAAGATCAGGAAGATGGGCCATGTTGCGATAAAGTTTCTTGTGGTAAAACTCCATGCGGATCCTTTCACAAAACTAAAACTTCCGTAGATAAAAACTTCAGAGGAGACACTAATGTAGGATTTGTAAATGAAAGAAGCCTAGATGAACAACATCACAGTAACGAAGATACTGCTATTAGTCAGCTTAACGCTACATTGGTTAATTATACAAATAAAATTCATAATCTTACTTTAGGTAAATCTCTACAGCATAGTGATTCGCTTTCAAGCTACGATGATATAAACGGAGTCACAATTCAAATACCTATATCCCCAACGTGTGTAGAGTACCCACATATTACCATCGAAAACGAAAAGCATTCCAGTTTTTCTTCCACCGACAAGCAGACACAGAATCCTTCCACATCGAGCGACAGCAATGGGTGGAAATTTAGGAGATGCCTAAATTCAGATTGTGATGTCAGTTGGAGTGGCAAAACTCAGTCCGAGAAGGATTTAACAGATCAACCCGATGCTGCAATAAATGAAATTCAAGGAAATAATTATGCCGAAGTAGCTCGAGATATATTAAAGAAGGAATCACTCAATAAGCTAATTAAAGGTTATCAAATTAAAAAGAAATTTAGCAGAACGTCCAAGTGCAAACTTAAGCACGCAACTAAAGCGAGCAATTCATTTACGTCATCTAAAATTGCTAATGGAAAACGCAGAAACTCAAGGAAACGTAAAGAAGTTCTATGGACGCAGACGGCCGAGGCTTCGCGTACATCTACCATCGGTACTCTCTCATTCTCTTACTACAAGTGCTCACATGACTTGAGTGACCTGGGTCTCTGCTCATCGCCGGTGACAGCTGTGCCCTATCAACTGCAGAAGGCAATATCCGAGAGCTGTCCAGATCTGAGTATTGGCTGTTGGAGAGAAAGTAAAACAGAAAGTCATAGCAATGATGAAATATCATCATCAAGTGCCTCTCAGTTTAATTCAGTTTATTGTAAGAACAGCCAAATCAAATCGGCAGAGTCAAGCGTTAGTGCGAAAGAAGCATATTTAAAAGATAAAACTGGCGTATGCGAGAGTAAAGACGGGTTGACTTCTGTTCATAAGCAAGAAAGCGTCTTTCGAGCAAATAATTATCTTTCGAATGAATTTGACGCCTTTGAATATTCGTCGAGAGGCAGTGCCTTGATCTGCAACCACGAACCTCCTTTAGATCAGGACGTTCCAGGTTCCATGACCAGCGACAGCTGCGAGGGACCGGAAGCTGAGAGGAGAAGTTCAAGGTCGAGTAGCGACAGTTACGAATCTCCGGCTCTTCCACGATGCATTTGTAGCTTCAGTATTTCCAGAGCTACGGACGACTCTACTGACGATACCATAACGAGCGGATTTTCCACCTATCCTCAGACGAGGCCTCCCAGAAAATCTTCTCCTCCAAGATCAGTAGCCCGAGATCGGGATTCCGATTTACTAATCAACCATTCCGGAGACCCGGTTCCGATTGGAATTCATGGAGAGTGTACTTTTACATTTTCTGGCAGGAATAATCGACGAACTGGTGCAGTTCCTTTTTCTTTAATGCCAGTTACTGTTCCGGAACCAACCTCGTATCATCGAACGGGAAATAGAAGTTGTCGAAATCTCATCGGTTCTCGGAAGCCAAATCTGAATTTGACTTTGTGGGGTAAAGACTATAGGTACTCCACTCGCAGTGAGCTGATGGTTGATTCGTCATTCTATGAAAGAAATGGACCTTCAGAGAGAAAGGACGGTGAATTGTCAATGGGCGACGTGAATGATACTTCCACAAATGAATTGCATCGCTCAAGATCTCACTTTTCTAAAATGTCACGAGAACGTATTGGAGATCGAATGATGCATAGCAACTCATGCAGTGCACTAAATGGAAGTAGCAGTAGAATTGAAGGAAATTGGACCCTCTCTCCGCTGATTTCCGTTAGAAAGCAGTCCACTGGTGACGGAACTCTTGGCGTCGAGGAGTCCAGCCTAGCAACCAGTGGAACAAATGAGGAGGATCTGGAATTGATGCCGGTGCATCAGCTGGATGACATTGTTAATAGGGAGATGTTAAAGCTGAAGGCTGAGAGAAGGCACGGGGAAACAACGATGGAGACATTTGAGATAAATAAATACCAGCAGGATTCAACGGTGGTTATGCCAAATGAGCAGGTGAATATTAGCCCTCTCATTTCAGCAATGGTGTAATAGTGTTCCGATATTGTTTTATATCTCATCTCTAGTTTTAATTTAATTTTTCTTTATAAACACACATAAATACTGACCTAGAGTTAGAAGAATTAATTTAGAATTTAGACTGCAATCCAGCTAGAACAGCAAGAATTTGGCCTGGAATTAGAAAAATTTCTTTAACAATATCAAAAGGTAGTTTAATGAAATATCTTGTGATATTTGAATTTTTTAAGCGTTAAAATTTGTTATTTGATTATTCTTTCAAGATTATATTTTTAAAATTGTTTCGAAATTAGAATATCTGGCATCGCAAATGCCAAAGCCAAACTGATTTATCTGTTTTACTCTGGTAGAAACGCAAAATTATGTGGAAAATCTGAGTTCCAGTGGCAAATATTTCAAGATAAGGTACGCTACATTTAAAGTCAGTAAAAGTTGTATACAGGGGGTTGATATCTTAATCCTGCAGTATTTGTCATATTCAAACAGCATCAAGACATACTCTCTCTTTTATATGTCTCAGATCTCAGACAAAAAAGACTGTATGTCGGAGAAGATCAAACTTGACTACTGCAATTCGTTCGGTTATGACCAACATCGATATCACCCTTCTGAGAGTTTGACCCCAGGACAGGAGGGTTCAATCCACCGAAGCTCAAAGCGATGGATCGATACCGTCAAGTGCTGCTTCTGTCGAGATCTTCCACCTTCCATGACCTCCAGCGGAAACCCCTGGCAGGAACCACGTCCTCGTATTACTTTTAGTTTCCTATATTTAGTTACCATTGCGATTTAAATAAGATTAATAAACGTGTGAAACTGTTAGTTTACTTAGGGCCTGAGAAATCTACATTTATAAAATCAAGGATGAGTCATTTCTTGAAAACATGTAACATCAAATTATCTACTGCTCTTGCTCGGCCTTATATACGAAGCAGCCTTGTGGCAGCTTCCGTACTGTATCATAAACAGGCAGTAGTAATAATGACGCTCTATGATATATCATAGTTAGGCAGAAGTTACTGTAATGCTCTATGATATATAATATCAGTGATAGGCTGTAGTTAGAGTGAAACTCTATGATATATAATATCAGTGATAGGCTGTAGTTACACTGATGCTCTGATTTGTATGCTATATGTCATATTAAAAATTACCACAATATTTGAATTCATTTATTCTCCGTCATGTTTTATGTGGTATTATGTATTAGTTATTATGTGTTAGTTGTTATGTATTAGCTGTTATGCGATAGTTGTTATTTGCTTTGCGTTAGCTGTTATGTGTTGTATGTAAGATGCTATGATTTCAATGCTATGTGTTGTACTAGAAAGTAGCACAGTGTTTGAATTCATTCATCTCTGTTACACTATATGTGGTGTTATGTGTTAGTTTTTATATTCCTTGTGCTAGTTGTTATGTGCTTTGTGTTAGACGCTATATGTATGCTATGTGTTGTATCAGAAGGTAGCACATTGTCTAGACTCATGACGGCCTCTGACTACTACTCCCCGGCACATGTTCATGGTTCAGGTCTTGTGGGCGGGGTTGTACTTGAGACCGCCCACTTCTTTGTCGAATCGAAGCACTACAATGGAAGTCTCAGTCTGCACGTCCAAGGTCGGTTTATAGAATAGAATTTATGCTGTACAGTAAGATTTAATTTACAATAAATATAAAAAATTAAAAATTAATTTAATTTGATCTACCAATAACACAAAATCCAACAAAAAATTATCCAATCTGCATAACAGCTCAATTCTTATTCATTTGTAATCTTAACTCAATTCGATCAAATGTAAAACATTGCTCGACTTGTTTCAGTAAACAAATATAAAGGAAAGGAAAATCATCTGTAAGGTATTTAATTTACAATGCAAATTCTAATTTTTCTCAATCTATATGCTAATATAAAATCAAATCTCAATGAAAATTTGCAAAACATTGAAAATGCTATTAACATTTGCGCGTTGCCATTGCTTTCCGTGTAAGGTGAGTTCTGTAGTGAATTCTTTTGCTAATTTACATATACAGTATATTTCCTAATACTTAATATCACCATTCCCCATATTTCTAAGTCAGCACAATTCGGAAAATCGCATTCGAGTTGATGCATCCATTTGCAGTGATGAGCTGGAGAGATCCCTTATCCCTTGGATATGAGATCCCTGATCCTTTGGATACAGAAATTGACAGTGTAGCTTTTGTTATTAGTAAAGTAAACACGCATTGCAATGAAACAATCAACTATGTCGATATCTATCACTTTTAATACCACAAGTTTAAACCGTTAGGCAATTTAGTCCATTTTCCGTGTAGCCAGTCCAGTGAATGTCCGAGATTTTACTCTCAGATCAGCGCGGCTGGGAATCGAACCCACGAGGGTTCAATTCATCTCAGGGTCTGCCATTGAAAACTTCATGACGTTACCCCTATGCTACTGAGACATCCTTTATAGTGTTATTACTGAATGATTCATGCGAAATGTAAGATTTAATGTTTACCAATTCTCTCCGAATTTTGTCGCTTTTACGAACTACTCATGATCCTTTAACCGAATTTTGACGTTGATTGATTAATACATTAAATTTGTTTTAATTTAACTCGTTTGATTAAAAATTCCAATGTAATTTATAATTACAATGTTTTATTTATTGATAAGTTATAAAGCCATGCGCGATTGATAATGTTTTAGGTCCGAGGTCAGAGTTGAAATGTTTAGTGGACTCATCAGAAGATAGATCCGCCCACAGAGTCACCTTCAGACCTACGGATGTGGGAGTCCACTATATCACTGTGACCTGGAATGATCATCAGCTTCCTGGTTTATATATATATATATATATATATATATATATATATATATATATATGTTATTACTGACATATATATATATATATATAAAACAATATATATTTATAAAATATAGTTATCTATTTACATGTATATTGTTATATATATGTGTGTATATATATATATATATATATATATATATATATATATATATATATATATATATATAATAGATTTTCATCATTCTGTGCTACTATCATCATGCTACGAGCATGGGCTGAGTAGGTGGCTTGTTGGCAAGTTGTCCAATAACTGGTCAGTAGGTGCAGGATTCAAATTCGGTTCTCTCCCCGTCACTGAAATGCTATTCGAGCAGAAAACTGACTTTAGACTTGGCTTTAGCTGTAGCAACAACTAAAATAAAAAGCCTAGTTTAATTCAGTTTATTGTTCCGAAAACATACAATTGACGGGCGTAAAAAGGATTTGAACTCGTCGCCTGCTGTTCTGCGGTCGGACAATTTATCACAACGTAACAACAACAAAACCGATCGACTTAGTTACTGCTTAGTCCGTGACAATGTCGGGTACTATGGAATCAGAGTGAGAAGTCAAGCCGATAAACAAAGATATAAATATCCACTAAACGGTGCATATCCAAAAACTAGAATACCAGCATATATTTACTTTAAACTAGATCTAGAGCATTCTCAATGTCAGGGATTACTCAAATAAATTCATATATAGACAAATCAAACGCTGCGAATTAATCAGTAGATTTATAAATAAAGCTGTAAATCAAATCTGTATAGGAAAACTTCAGCTGAGTGCCAGTGTCATCTCCGTTTATATACAATATGATAATCGCTACATTTAGATTTAAACAATCCGTATGATCCTTATTACATTATCTTATCCTTTGTGTTAATGCTTACATGCGTGCAATTTGGACTGCAAAAAACTAGAAATGCTTGATCCTGACTTTTTTAAAGAATTTGAATTAGTTTAAACCGAATAAGTGGCGTAACGAGTTTACGTTTACTCATAATGGATCTATAGCTATTAAGTAGATGTTTGACAACGCTGTATATTACAGGAAGTCCATATCAATCACGGATATTTGATCCTAATCAAGTAAAATTGGTTGGAAATTGGAAGCGAATTCTGGACGTTTCCGGATTTCTTCCTCTCAAGGTTAACGCGCGAAAATGTCTTTCGTTCAACACAAAACGAGCTGGACCAGGTATTGTTGAAATAATTCTAACGAATCATCAATAATTAACTCTTACGAAACAATAAGAATAATAGCAACACTTAGAGTGCTACAGGCATCAATGATAATATCGAGAACTTAATTACGAGTGCGTAATTAGATGTAATTGATTCTCTGATTCTAAAATACATTGTGTGAAATCTATAATTATTTTGCACAGGTAAGTTAACCGCCCAACTGTTATGTCCGGCAGAGCTGGAAATTCTTCCAGAAGTGACTCACTCCTCCAGATATCGCTATTCCATCAAGTTCACCCCTCCAGTTAAAGGTTGATAAAATTAAAACTCATCTTAACTGATTTAAAACCGAAATTGCCGGCGTAATTAAGAACATTATATAGTTTAAGTCGTGCACTGGAATAGACTGTCGCTTACCTATTCAATTTTAAATTTTAATATTTTATATTTTGTAAACTTAATTTGCAATAATAAATTACATGCAAGTTTTTAAATTAGTATCAATGATTAGGATGTGACCATCAATGTAATTAGCAAAGAATCATAAGAATTTCTTTTCAAATTATCCGTCACATTTCCTTAACAGCTCTCCGTTCTCGGAAAGTCGAAAAAATTTCCAAAATATATATTTATTTATTTTTCAGTATAATGAACACTTTTATTTATTATTTGTTGAAGGTGAATACTTATTCAGAATATTCTGGAACAATCTTCCTGTGACGTCATCGCCTATTGTGTGCATCGCTACGGGAGGAAAGAAAAAATTATCGCCTAATTCGAAAAAACTCGTATCTTCCGGCGCTTTATTACCAACTCCGAGGATTTATTTTCCTCACAGTGCTACCCCTGAGATGGTTTTTCTCAAGTCATCGATCAGTCTTAACAACATCCCTGTTGGGCAAGTCGTTCACTTGCTGATTGATGGCACTAAAAATTATCCAGGCAAGTGTCGTGATTTAGATATTTATCTACATATTCATTAGATATTTATCTACTTATTCATGACTTTTTAAAAAATTTTAGCCGAATTCAAAATAATTCCTAAGCCAGTGTACCCCATCAGTTTAGTGTCTTTGTAGAGATGTAAACTTTGGCTAGGTTTGAATCTACATGTATAAGCCTATCCTTCAATTAGGTCTGTGTCTTCAGACGGTTGAACGGGGTTTTATACCGTTTAGCCATTTATATGGTGGACTGAACATCGTGCTAAAAGAATTTGCAAAGCATAAGCTACACCTCCTAGTGGCTAGTTGGTAACAAGTTGGCTTATTACCCGAAGGTATGGAGAGGTTAGATACTAAGCTAGTTGATGAAAAATTAAGATCAAGCTGTTCACCTGGCCTCATAAGCTCTACGTTTCTTCTCAAATCGGCGAATTGATTGTAGTTACTACGTAATGTGTGACTGCTGTGGAAGCTTGAGAATGTTTAATATGCGATTTCTTGCATATTTAGATTAAGACGATCTCCTACTTTTTTAATTTATTGTACTTTTTGTATATTCTTGCTGTTAAAGGTCGACCTCCATGTTTAATTTCAGTCGTTTTACATCTGTTAATTCTACGTGAAACTAAGCTATAATTATAATTTAAGTTTACTAATGATTGTCATAACTTATTTTGATCAATTTTCCACGGCTGAGTGCAGGATTTAGATGTGCGTCATCATCATCATCTTCATCCCTTAAATCCCAGTCTAGCTAGGGACGGGATTCCAATAGACCTTCTCCATTCCTCTCTGTCACAAACCATATCATCAGTCAATCCTCTAAATATACGTGTAGATATAGATTTAGAAATGCTTATACACGTATATTTTATTAATGTAATTTGACTCTCGTACGTTTGGTAGATAAGGAATTGATAATGTACAGGTGATGCCAGCATGTTATTTCTAGGACATCGCGGTTCAACTAGGGTCCCATGTGTATCGATAAGTCCTTCTCTATACCAATGCGACATTCTGCCTACCGCTCCAGGTCTTTCTTTTACTTCTAATGATTCAATTTATTCAATATGATTAATTTCCACGGATGCTGTAGTGTTCGTTTGTCACACAGTTACACAGAACTTATTCAAAAAAGACGCAATGCTTTGTTAATTTTAGTGAACTTTGATTGATTGTTGTTGATTGATTGACTAACATTCACGTTGAAAGTAGTTCATCATGATTAGGCTAATTTTAATAAATGAGTTGTAGTTGTAATTGATTAATTTAAATCGAGAGCGTGAAGAATATTTAAGACTTCAACATTTTACTTCGAGTGTAATTGCATATAAGTTCTAATGGCAAGAATAACTTCTGTGTCCAAATCATATCTGCCATCATCTATTCATCAGTAACTGCCAAGAGCCGTGTCTCTATTCTGTTGTGTTTTATATTACTAGATTTCAATGTTATCTACCAGTTATCGCCACTGCATGTAATAAAAGAAACATTTTTAATATTAGGTTACTATTTATTGCAAGTCACGTGGTCGGGATATCAGATTCCGGGCTCTCCATTTCCATTTCATGTACATCCGGCGCCGCGGTACACTTCGGATGGTCTGTCAAACAACGTCTCCGATGACGTTAATGATGGTACCGATGACGTAGTGAATGACGTCATCAATAAGCATCACGTAACTAAAACGACGAAGAACGCCAGTAGTAAACTGAAAGAGGATGATATCTATAAGCCTGTTAACAGCAGTTCAGGTAGCCTATAATGTAGTTACACGTGTGTTTTAAGTATACCATTTCGAAAGTTGTTTAAGTTACGCACTGTCTTGTAACATAAGCAAATCTGTTAAATGCTCAACCGTACTTGAAAATCTACAATGCTCAACCGTTCTTGAATATCTGCAATGCTTAACCGTTCACTACTTTTGATTACACTCACTTTTATCAAATAAATAAAATTATTTACTGTCTATTACAATGCGTTATTTAAATGCTCTGCTTATTATCACAGTAATCGAGTTACCGTGCTTATAAGAAAATCTTATCATAAAATCAAATTCTAATCTGTAGAAAGAAGTATTTATTCTCAGAAATCTAATGGCACACCCGACATTGAAGCAGTTGATCACAACGGTTGTCTGCCAGCTTTAACGTCCGTCTTTTTCTCTTGAAATCATTTATGACCGATGAACCTTTTTTGAACCTCCCACTCGATGATCTGCATTTAAAATACCCAACTGTTGCAATAATGGCCTATCAATTAATTTCGTTTTAGGAGTATTTTTTAATTCGTCTGGCTTAAGCTGCAATAAATATTCTGAACGCTGACTATTGTTTTAGGCCAATTGACTATCAAAGCATGGATTTCAAATAAAGCAGTTGACGTTATTGTTTCAGCTTAAAATGCATTTTCTAAGCAGCAAAGATACTGTAGTGGTTTGTAGAGATAACTTACAGTAAACGAGGAGCCGGCTATTAAACGGAAGCTGTTTTGTAGGATCCAGGGTCCTGTAGCTGCAGTGATATTTATCGCTTTACCGGACGCTTTAATGTAACCCGCGAGGATCGTATAAATGTCTTAGGACTTAGCGCTGCTCACTACAACTCCGGCTTCTCTTTCAAACATAAGCTGAAAGTTTATAAAATTATAGAATAAATGTTTAGTGAGAAAATGTTTTAGCGATAGAAGTAAGCAAATCAAACCGTATCTCATAGGAAGTTGGGAAAATCAGCTGCGGTTGAGACAGTTGTGGTCCTTGCAAAATATCTGGCAATATTGAAGTAAAATCAATAATTCTTGCAAATATGATATACTTGAAGACGATCATGCTCTAATAATTGATAATATTGTCGTCATCATCATCATCATCATTTCATCATCATCATCATCATCTTCTTCTTCTTCCCTTGAATCCCAGCTTAGCAAGGGTCGGTTTTAGAAAATGGTGTAGCAATTTCTGAAGCATAGGTGCACATTAACCGAATGCCCTTTCTGACATTGATTTGGATCTTAGTGCTTAGTCGCCTTTTACGACAAGTACAGCCTGTGGTTGGTCTATTATTCAACAACCCGGACACAACTCGGGTAGCCTTAATAATTAATTTACTTTTTTTTAAGTATAGTTATACAAATATTTCAGGTTCTAATTTCTCTAATCAGACACCAAGCAAGTCTCCAGTTAAATTATTACCATTTGAAGCTCAAACTGCCCTCGATGCAGAACTGCCTGATCAAGTATTAGATTATCCAGATACAACTGCTTTAGTAACAAATTCTTCAGTATCAAAGAAACCCGGATATACTGATGATTCACTATCAATCAATGTTCGAAGAACGTCTCCAATAAATTGCATGCCTCTAAATGACAAGATAATCCCGCCTTACCGAAGTTCATCGGATGTAATCTACACTGATTCAATGATGAACCGAAGAAGGATTGGAAGTGAAGTGTCTGATATGAAGAAGTTATCATCGCGTGACAGTAAGGTTACAGAACGTGACAGTAAGGCGACATCACGTGACAGTAAGGTGACGTCACGTGACAGTGAGATGGTAGCCAACAACAGTGAGAATTCATCGAAGGGTAGTGAGCTGGTACACTCCAGAAGAAAGAGTGGATGGGATGTATCGGATGCTGACAAGTTGATTGTAAGCGGATCTGGATTATTGGATGGATTCCTGCCGGACTACGACAGTAGCTTCGTAGTGGAAACCAAGTCCGCGGGGTCTGGACAACTCTCTGTTAAAGTCAGGGGTCCTAAGGGTAAGACCAGGTGGTTTCGCCATTTTTCTATAAATTCATTTAACCATTTATCAATAAGCAAATTAGATAGGCCTATATTAATATGCATTAAGTCATGGCATCATCCGTGAATGAGGAAACTGCCGTTAAACTTTGTATAATATTATTGTTATTAATGTGATTTAGTGAGATATGAAGTGTATTTTATTTTTCAAATTCAATGACAGCATAGGAAGCTGCTTCAGACGCCCCAGAAGCTCCAACTGGCAGTAAATACATTGATAGAGCTTTCATATCTGGATTTGAAGCTCATCATTGAATGTAGCCTATTCTATCAAACACGACACGCAACTTATATTACCACTTGTTAGCACAATACAAAATATAGGCACATAGACACTATTCCAGCAATTGTAATAAATTTAATTATTTATTTTTAAGTTTGTTTAATTTCAGGAACAATTCGGGTTAAAGTTAGTAAAGTTGGCTAGAACACTAAATAAAATTAATTGTCAATAACGTGAGACTTACATTAGCGAGATATAATGGAAACTTTACAAAATAAAATTGTAGATAATTTATCTATTAGCTTGCTGTTTATTTACATTCAGGATCGTTTCTGGTGGAAATGGAAAAAGTTGGACGTAAGATACTGTGCCAATATAATCCCACTGAGCCTGGAATGTATGTGATTGATGTCCGATGGTCAGGCTGTGAGGTTCCCGGAAGTCCATTTACAGTCCAGATAAAATAATTAATTTTTTTTTGTTTTTCATTTTTAGTATAGACACTAAAATTTCCCCGAGTTGTGTCCGGGTTGTTTGAAGAATTGACCAACCTGTGACTGCACGTGTCGTAGAAGGCGACTAAAGCACTAAGATTCATACCAACGACAGAAAGGGCATTCGGTTGGTGAAAGGGCATTCGATAGGCTCCAGAAATTGCTAAAAAATTTAAACGAATGGAAAAGTCTCAAATAGGGGATTGACTGACGATATGATGTAAGACAGAGAGGATTTGAGACAGTATCCCGACCCTAGTTAAACTGGGATTCAAGGGAAGATGATGATGATGAGTTAGACACTAACTGTTTTCACATATTACATGACAGGCGCACGCGCTACAATGAATACTTTCCACTATTTATCATATTTTTGCTGTGGACTGCTCCAAATGGCAGCAAGCTCCAATACAGGATCCATTCGGATACATTCTTACCTGGGTTCCTAGGGATAGCCTTTAGTAATTGATTCTCTTGGGCTTTGAACTAAGTCGATCAAGTACCGCGAGGCGAACATTCTTACCATTACGCATTATCCCCTTATAATTTAAGTAATAATTGATTAAAATGTGTAAATAAGTGTAAATTCTCTCTCTCTTTCTCTCTCTCTCTCTCTCTTCGCTCTCTCTCTCTCTCTTCTATCTTTCTCTATTCTCTCTCTTTCTATTATGTGAAAAAGACTAACTACGCCATAATTTATCCCAGATTTACATTTCTACTTAAATTCAGGATCTTTAATTTAATTTCACTTGCAATTAAGGACTTCATCAGGATATGAGGCTTCGTCAAAATGCGTGGGAGTTAGTTTGGCGTATATTAGTTTAAAATGATTTACATTTGAGTAATTGAGTATTTTTTTGAGAAATGATTTAAGGATGTCTGTTTTAAATAAATTCGCATATTTAGTAATGTTAACTAGTAAAACTAAAGAAGTTCTCAATGTGTTTATGCTGTTTAATTCTGCTTATTGTAAGCCCGAAATTTATATATAAATGTTCATCTCTTTGTACATATTTATACGTATATATAATGCATATATTTATAGAAATTATGTATATATATATATATATATATATATATATATATATATATATATACGTTCGCATGGTAATGCTACATAAGGTTTATGGATATACTATTTATGTTTGTATTCTTAATTATTCAATACATATACATGTTCTTCTACAAGTTTTCTGTTATTTAGACTTCGCACCTTCTAAAGGCCATTCTATTTAGCATTGCTCGTCTTCCAGGCACTAGTATCATATTGCTTAAAGTCATCCTGAACAACCGTTAACGGCGTTGATCACTAAATATTTTGATGTTGTTGTTGGACGTATCACTACTGAGCAAACGGGATTGTCGGCTTCGGTAATTGGAACATAAATCAAATCTTTAATTAAGCATTGGCTACGTGGGACTAGAAGGCAAAGGATTAGGAAAGATTAGGAAATAAGCTTTGATCGAACGTCGGCTCTGATATCACCGAGTCGATGTTTCGTGTGATGACATTGCTTTACTTTTTGTAATACGTTACCATTAATGTAAGTACTTGACGTACTTTTTTCTGAGCTTAGGGCAAACTGTATGCCGAATTTGTTAACGAAATAGGAAGCCACTGATTATTCAAGTTATTATGTTTTTCCTATTAGTTGAAAAATTCAGAAGCGTTTGATAATATCCTGAAATATATATGCTTTCATAGTTAATATTTTTAAACTGCGTAAATTACAGTATACTCGTACCTACAATTTCATAGGGAAATGTATTATTTAAAGATTTTAAACATTCGGGGAAGCAAATGCTGACAATATCCCAGATTTATTTAACAAATTAGCCCTGATTTACATTTGTTTGCAAATGAAAACCAAATTTCATATACATGTAGATTGCAACAGTGTAACAGCAAATAATGTGTAGTAACCTATTAGGATATCCAATTGACTCCGGAAAGCTATACATGTAGTAGTAGCGTAATAGTCACACATAATATGTATTATAAATATCGTATTATGATAAAAAAGAGGTAGACGCAAATTACTCTTAGGGCATGTTAATGTCCATAAAATTTATACAAATATTCTTCAATTAATTTCAAAACAAATATAGCAATAATACAATAAAATAAATAAATTTAATGAAAGCGATTAATGGCTATCAGGAATGGCAATTTTAGTTGGTTCTCATGCCTCGAGGAACCATTAGTTTTAGTCTCATTTAACGTCTGTTTCGCTCATCGAAGACTCATCAATGCATAATGTGGAATTGGAGTAGAGGACAAATTTTACTTTACAGCATTTAATCTATATTTAAACGTGTAGAATCTAGAGTAGCGAATAAGGGATTGACAGACTTGCTAATAAACACTGCGTCTGTTGCATGGCAATGAATTAGACATGCTAGACTAATTTGCTCTTGAAAACAATGAAAGAAATCTGAGAATCAAGATCTGCTAATTACGGCAGAAAATTAACATAAGGCAAAAGATTTGTTTACAGGTTAGAATTTTCTTTAATATCTGATATAGCTGAGGATAATTTTTAATATTATGTTGTATTTGCAGTTTTTGATTACGGCATTTGAATGAATTGAATGGTATGATATGACGTTACTGACATCATCCTTGTATGAGGAAACGGACGTTAAACCTTTAATAATAACAATAATAATAATGATAATAATAATAATATTAATAATATTATTATTGTTATATTTTATTGTTTTCTCATTATGTTAATGAAGTGCATTTTGTTAAATTTAATGTTAATTTATTATATATTAAGTTTATTGAATTCAATTTAATATTAATATATAATGCAAAATTTATTGGCTTATATTTGTACTCTTATGTATATATTTATTTATGTATATATTTTATATATTTAGAACAATAGATTAACCGTGTACGTAAAAGTATACAAAGCACTAAAATCAAAACCAACGTCAGAAAGGGCATTCATTGGCTCACTGTTTTAAAATTTCAAAAATGTTAGGTTTTCAGATGATGAAAGTATGCTTTCAAATACTTATAGTAATAGTGAAGTATGACTGCAAAGGGGTATGAATGATCTGAATATCACGGCGTCGAGGTATGGGATGAAGATTAATGTAGAAAAGTTAAAGGTGGTAAGTATGCACAGAAATTACAGTGAATTATATATTACACTGAATAATGCACGATTACTTTAATAAGTTATATGCCACTGATCAGCCGTTATGTAGTGCACTAGAAGAAGATACTCTCTAGTAATTCGAGCTCAACGAAGATATCAGAATATTCATCGGAGTTACAGTTGCGAAGGAAGAGAGATGACAGACCTGAGGCACTCTGAGACAGGATAACTCAGGGTAGCTGAGGCTGGTCCAGAGCTGCGTTGTGTTGCGCATGCGCACGCTACAGATCGATAATTGGGTCAGTGTACCGCGCCCTCTGGCCTGGCTATTTTCTCTGCAAAGGCTTACCTCTCAACAATGCCTCATTAGCATCACTGCACTGCAGAGTGTGGCCTGACAGTCAAGGTTTACTCTGACTGTTGTTGGCTTCGTTCAAAACATGTACACTGTGTCGTGTTCAAAATTAGACACATCTGTCGTATTTAAAGTTAGACAAAAACTTATTCTTGTAAAAGATACTAGAGACGGATAATTCAATATAATCATCTCAATTTCTAAGTTCCAATTAAGATCTCTCACAACAAGCTGAATTGTGATTTCATTAAAAATATGAAAGTTCTTGAAATGCCAGTAGGGCCTACGAATGCTGTATTAGAAATATTACCTGCTCAGAAAACCTGGTACCCTAGTGTGGGAAATAAAATGTAAAGTCATATTTTCCCATGTTAAAGAAATTATAGAGAAAGATAAACTTATGAAATATTCACAAAGTTCAGTGAATCATCAAGTTCATTGACTTACTATTTATCTATCTACTAGACGCTGTTGAACTATTTCTTGCAATCAAACAATTCAAATAAGATTTAAGCTCTAGCTAACAACAACAATAACAACGACAACAACAACAACATAAACTAACACCCCACGGGTCGACCCCGGACACTCAGCAACAGCAGTTACAGCAGCTAGGCTGGAGGCAGCTGTTTAAGCAGAGCTGCTCGAGCAGCTGCCTCCATGACTGCAGGACTCTAATGATACTCTGGGAAATCCACGCCGTCCAGTGTCTGATATGAAGCTTTTATAGATAAGGGAGGAGAGGATAATATATTCATGAATTCATGGATGCAAACTGTTTCTTCTTCTGCCATTTTAAATGACAGATCCTCAAGTGAATTGAACCTTCGTGGGTTCGAATCCCAGCCGCGCTGATCTGAGAGTAAAATCTAGGACATTCACTGGACTGGTTATACGGAAAATGATCTAAATGCTTAACGGTTTAAGCATGTGATATCAAAAGTGATAGATATCAACACAGTTGATCACTTCACTATAATACGTGCTTACTTTTACTTTACTTCTGGAAACAAGCTGGAGCCAGTGGCGTTGTCAGTAAGATATCAGACTGCAGAGTAGTATTTTCGGGGACTAATTCTTGAGCTCGCCAGTCACTGACAGCGTCTGCGAGGAATGAAACTAACGTTAACATCTGGTCTATAGTTTTATCTCAACTCTCCAGTTGTTAGAATGTTAAAAAAATTACTCGTGCTCTAAGTAGACTTTAAATATATTAAAAGATATATTCAAACAATATTAAATATATTAATATATAAATTACTCTCTATCATAATTAGTCGATAACAGTAATTATTAATCCGACAGAGAGGTCGCCAGTCATCACTTTTTACAGGCAGGAGGGAATTTGTATTTCAGAAGTGATATAAATCTCTTGAGCGGCTGCAGAAGTTACTCTCTACAGTCAAATGGCTACCAACTCACATCACGAATTAACGGCTTGTTTATCTCTGTTCGACATCTCATATTTTTCTCTAATTTATTTCATCAATAATCAAAAACCGGACTTCAATTGCCATCAATTCTTTACCGGTACATAAAGGGCAAATGAAAACCGAGGCCTATAAACTTTTCTACACTACACCAATCAAATGGTACTTTCATCGTGAAAAACTATGAGATCCCGATAGAATCCCATTGTCATCAGCATGCTGTGTCCATTAAAATCTTATATTAACATCCGTTTGTAACTAATCAATAGTTTAAGCGCCTGTTGAGGTTTAATCAATTGATTATCTCACTGGTGAATACGGCCATTAGTCTCACCGTATTGACGCCTGAAATCTTTGACTAACAAAATTGAAGCAATATCGGTTTAAAACGACAAATAGTTAGACTTGTATTAAGGGAGCTTGAATCCACTAAGCCCTCCGGATCTAATCGCTCGGACAGCATCCCGTCACTGGATGGACTCTCACTGCGCGGACTCATTTCCTGCCTGGATGTCGCTGAGAGGAGCTCTGGATATTAGAGATCTCATATTAAATGTAATTAGCCTCTCGCGCCAGGCCAAAGAGCGCATTAGTGGTTAGAGCTTTAAACGTTTGGCCTGCTGCGTTATAGCACAAACATCGATGAGCTGAGGTTTTTAGCATTACCATAAGAGAAGAAAATAGTACAAGTAGCAGCAAGCCCGAAATATTTATAATATATTTGACACAACAAAGGATTTGAAATTTCTTAACTCGTGAGCGTATTATGCGTGTATTCTAATAGCTAAGTGCCAGGAGAACACTGACATAAAGCTCGATATTACACAGTTTAACACTTATATTCTAAGTATTTGACACTTATATTGTTAACATTTATATTGAACACTTATATTTAACACTTATATTCTTAGAATATGCCTGATATTCTATAACACTTAGGGTCTGATATTTTGTAGTATTTGTTAAACAACAAAGCTATAGTTGCACGAATTAAGTCGATAGGTTTATTGTAATTCATAGTTACCTTTATTGAAGTAATATTATTAATAAAGCCATGGAATTGTGTAAAGCAAAGAGCATTATTAGTACATGTTTATTAATGTTTGTATTCAACACATTTAATAAACCAAACATTGCATTGTCCTTCACGTGACTATGATAATAAAACGGCAGCTACGAGCGTCATACTGCAGCAGCTAATAGCGTCATACAGCTGCAACTAATAATGTCATACAGCTGCAGCTGTATAGCGTCATACAGTTTCAGCAAAGAGCGTCATACAGTTGCAGCTAATAGCGTCATACAGCTGTAGCTAATAGCGCCATATAGCTGCAGCTAATAGCGTCAAACAGCTGCAGCAAAGAGAGTCATACAGCTACAGCTACCCCTTAATTAATTGCATTGTACCTGTAACTATTATTAACTCAACTACTGCATTGCTCTACAATACTTTTTATTCACTAAAAGATGCAACGTCTTAATGAGATGATTAAATAATTTGTCTTTCGTTCCAACAAGCACAATTAACTATATCGTATTTGCTTCATTTCTAGTAACCACATCGTATTGAACTGTATTTGATTGGTAACTGTGGATACTTATGTCGGGCAACATGTCGTCAACTGATAAAGAGATGCCAGACGAGTCGAATGTTGTTGCCACCATAGAAGTGCACGGAGAGGAGATGAAGATGGAAGTGCTGGGAGGCACTGATGGATCCAAGAAGAGCGTTAACGCTGGTCTGGAAGATGATGACAGAGCTCCGTGTGGAGTGGATCAGGATGAACTTCTCGTGGTGGATAGAGATCCCTACCACTGGCACGATCAAGTTAAGGTAAGCTTTGATTAATGTGAAACTTACCATTAACCATTAGTACGATCAAGTCTAGGTAAGCTTTTGATTATTGTGAAGCTTTCCTTTAGTGCGATCAAGTAAGTAGGTAATTTAGGTAAGCTTTGATTATTGTGAAGCTTACCTTTAGTGCGATCAAGTAAGTAGGTAATTTAGGTAAGCTTTGTTTATTGTGAAGCTTACCTTTAGAACGATCATGTATAGATACGCTCTTAATTCGAATTTTAAGAACCCGACCCCAACGAGCCATAGTTTTGAATCTAAAGGAAGGTCTCTAGCACATCATCTCTAAAATGAACGCCTGATTTTGACGGTCGTCGATATACTTCACCTTAGACGGCCATGTATTGCAGACCTTAGCATTTGCTAAGGCAAGTGCAAAGGGCCTTAAAGTGAACTTAAGTAAAAGACTTATGAGGACCTTTAGCTGTAATAAAATAGTGCAAAATCTTTATCTTCTTCAAATATAATTCTTCTAAAACAAAACTGAGACCCTACAGACCAACATCTTTACTTTCTTGGTCGTAAACGGACATCTTGGAAATTTTTCGATGAGTTAATATTTGCATGGTTCATTTACGTATAACACAGTTTTGTAACAGAAGGCCCCGTAATGATGAAGGAGGTGATTTTGCATCTATATATAATTCGGTTATTGTATAGACTAAATATTGTCTAGGGCACGCAAATGTGCTGATTGAAATATGACTCATGCTTTGTTTCTGTTCAGAAATGAAGTAGTATCGGCTTTCAAGTGAAATATATTTTCTAGTATACAAATTAATCTTGTATAGCATAGCATAGCGGCGCATTGAGTCAGGAAGCACAGACGCCTGTTTTAAGGCCCATTTCCTTCTTTCTCTTCATGGTTATAATTAATTATTAATAATTGTTTCCTTTTTATGGCGCACCAATTGCAACCTGCGCCGATTTAAGAATAACCTTCCAAAAGCCTAGGATTTTTTCACTCAAAGCCGTCAACACTCAGCCTTCCATCTTGGCCACCCTGGCATGTACTAACCGAGGCAGAAGCAGCTTAACTACGACTATAGTCGAGCAACTAAACAGAGTCCGCTAAATCCCGTCGAGATGTCTACATCTACAATATAGTCATGACAAAATGCAATATGTATACTTTGTGTTTATTTTATTTTTCGAGTGAGGAAACTTGCGTTAACACTAGCTTTACTTTAACTTTAATTAATTATGCTTAATTTTATTTTTACAAATTTTTCTGCTGTTTTCCCACATACAACTGAATTATGCTGCTTGTCCGTAAACTGTCTCTTGCATAATGCCACAACTTATTTAAGCATAGCTTCTAAATTATATGGAAATGAATTCGAGGAAAATTCGCCATCCCTTGGGTCAATTATATCAGTCATTTACGCTTTTACTTCTCTCTTCCATTTTCTCTCATGGCCTATATATATATATATATATATATATATATATATATATATATATATATATATATATATATTTCTCTCTCTCTCTCTCTCTCTCTCTCTCTCTCTCTCTCTTTCCGATCCTCTCTTTCTATCTCTCTGTTTGTAACGGAATGACCATTCATTAGTCCCATCACTACCCATTTCAATTAACTTTCAAATGTATCTACTGCGTCTAAATTTAATCAAATCCAGAATCCATTTATTTTGATAAGATTATGCACATTTTTCTACTTTCTTTTCATTGCCATATATTTGCCACATAGCCTACTCCAAATGTGGTCGAAACTTTAATGCGGCTTACTTTGTTTACTGTCTATACTCTTCGCTTCTCTCTCTCTCTATCTATCTCTCTAAATCTCTCTTTCTCTCTCTGTCTGTCTTTCTTATTCTCTCTCTCTCTCTCTCTCTCTCTCTCTTTCTCATTGGTTCTCCGATCTAATGTTATTTAGAATTCTGTTCGTCTTTACGGCGGTCCAGCCTTGATTTGATTTTGCAGTCAAAATGCCGCACGGATTGAGCAGGAAGTTCCGTCATATTCTGCTCCAGCTGATCTGTGTGGGCTATCGGCATTGACGACCTATCTGTGCGGATCACTGCTGCCAAATCTATCCAAAACATTTAGAAAATCGGGAAAAATTGCCGTCGTAATTTAAAGAACACTAAATAATATTAGAAGTAGATTAGTTTTAAAATAACTGTTTGTTCTGTAAAGGAATCTATTTAAGGCCACTGGATAAAATTAGAAGTAGATTAGATAATATTAGCTTTAAATAATTGTATATTGTGTAAAAATCTAGCATAAAATTGCAATAAATAAGCTAAATAATCATTTATAAAATGATTATTTACTGAATTTGATTAATGAAATTCGCAAGATCATTTACCTTTGGGACAAAGAATAAAAAACCAGTTTTTATTTACATTTTCTTGACTTCCAATGTTGCTCATCGTTAAATCTTAGTGAATAAAAAAATAAAAAGGTAAACACGCATTGTAGTAAAATGATCAACTACGTTGATATCTATCACTTTTAGTACCACATGTTTAAACCGTTAGACAATTTAGTCCATATTCCGTATAACCAGTCCAGTGAATGTCCGAGATTTTACTCTCAAAATCAACGCGGCTGGGAATCGAACCCACGAGAGTTCAATTCACCTCAGGATCTGTCAGTTAAAACTTCACGACATTACTACTACGCTATTGAGATATTCCTTATGGTTTTATTTGTGCACAGATCAGATTCGAGGACGTGTTCGGTGAACCGGATGTTGAAGTGCACAGCTTCGATGCAGTGTGGCACACCTCCAACAAGGTTTATATTGATCAACTGCAGTTTGGACTGCAGTCTAATGTTATTTAACTTTTATAATGTGTAAATTAATGTTATCACAGCATTAAAGTGAAATTTAGTGTCTGCTTTCTGATCACATTTTTGTGATCTGATCACATTTATTTGATCTGATCACATTTATGTGATCTGAAAGCAGACGCAAACTTTTTGATTTTGTTTACTAATGCCATTGCTGAGACTTAAATGAGTAAAGTCAAATCTTATGATGAAATAATATTGCTGAGTTCCATTCGGTCAACGCTGTATCCGGTCGTTGTAAGTTCCTCAACTCAGCGGGTGCGTTTTTTCTATAGTGATCATTTAGAAGTTTTCAGAGAGATTAAAAAAGCTACAACTCTAATATACGCAAACGAATAGGCATATATCGTAGTTTGTGCGGGGTTCAAATCCTGGGCTTGCCCGTCACTGACATCGCTTTCGAGTGCAGAAACTGTCGTTAACATTAGCTTTACCAGCTTTTAAAAGTATGGCATCAAATAGCTTGGTCTTGGCATAAAAGTCATTGGATTGATTGTGGTCCAGAAGCTCTTCTCTTTACAAGCCACTGATATGTTGACCTGGTCTTTAGCCACTTGACAGTGCACTGAAGAGAGAGAGAGAGAGAGAGAGAGAGAGAGAGAGAGAGAGAGAGAGAGAGAGTGAGAGAGAAAGTGTTACTTAGCTGGTCTTTAACCTAATCCGTTTCCGTTGGTAATCTCTATCACTGCGGCTTCGGCTTGCCTACTATTTGTTGTTGATGTGCATGTATTGTATGGGCTCTCATACCTGAATTAAACGAATAAATAAAATTAATATTTTGTTACTATTTGATTACTTACATTGGTAAATTATCCATATGGTAAACTTCCATTTAATTCTTTATAAGTGAACTCTTTGGTAAAGTAGTCTCGAAGACAGATTTCGATCGTGACACTAAATAAATAATAGTGTAGTAATATATAATAATACGGATGGAGCCACTGTCGAAGTCGGGAAAGTACTCGACCGCGGATCAGTATGTGCTGGCTTCAAATCCTGAGCTCGCCCGTCACTGATATCGCTTTCGAGTGAGGAAACTGACGTTAACCTTAGCTTTACTAGCTTTAGATTTTACTTTTACTACATATTGGCGCAGATCTTCATGTTTATTCGTGACACTACATAAATGCTAATAAATATTGGCGCAGATCTTCACGCTGTCGAAGTACTGGTGTTACCGGGTGACATCGCTGCTGCTGGCTGTACCTCTAGCTCTCATCTGGGGTGTAGGATTCGCCTGCGTCACTTTCACTCGAGTCTGGTGCTGCGTGCCCTGTCTCAAGAGCTGCGACATAGAACTGCACTGCGCCCGGAGACTCTGCGAGATAACCCTGCGCTCCTTTGTCGCTCCCTGTTTCGAGGCGGCAGGCAGGATGTTCTACCATATACGTCTCAGAGTGATCCGTGGCGACAACGAAACTGTGTGAAAGTTTTTACAGTTCGATGTTAGTAGGAGTTGATTTGAGGTTGTTTCAAAGTTATCGTAATGGCAGCATTAATGAAGAAAATGATTGAACTGATGTCTTGCGAAGTCCATGCATGCGACGATGCGTTATAGTGGTGACAGTATTTTTATATTCTCGTTATTCAGGTTCGGACAGTCGCTTATTGTGTTTAAGATTTGTAGAGCCAGTTATTATAAGTTTGTAGATCGCAAATTTGACCACAGCTTTAAGTAGAAGCTCAGTCATGTTAAAGCAGTGAGCTGAGATAATATCAACGGTACTATCATTATTCTATAATTAAATCACATCCTAAAATAATATAGTAGCAAATAGGTAGAAAGTTACTAACGAAAACAAGTCTCAAGCCTTCTACAATTTATTTGCTCCAATTTAGCGCATTTTGTTTGGCGCCTTTGACTTGAATAAATTTCTCAGCAGCATGCGCTTCGCAGTGATGAAATGCGCTTGAGGAGGAGGCTTATATTTAATCTGTAGGGATGGTGAATATGCCGTTAGATTAGTCATAGTCTTATAACAAAGGAAACGGTCTAGCCTCCACGCATCTCAGTTATACAAGTATTATCACTATGTGTGGAGAGCAAACTAAGCCTGCCGTGCTGCCTCAATGGAACTACTTTGTTCAGTATGTGTTGTTGATGTTGTCAAGTTTTCTATGTTTGTACGCTTGATATTCGTATCACTGAAATAACACTTTTCAGTTATTATAGTTAAGAACTTAATAATAATAATAATGATAAAAGTATAACCTCCGTTTTCCTCATACAAGGATGATGTCAGGGACGTCCCAAAAGACCTATATTTATTGACTCTGTTAGGCTATTAGGTCTATTCCTCAATATGTCAAAATGGCTCAAAGTGAATCATCAATTTTAATCGAAATCCAAACTCAGTAGTTTATTCCGTCACTGCTCGAATCAGTGTTTGATTCAGTCTGGATTCTTAGATCTTTAGCGTATAGCTAAACAGTGTAGTAACACTAGTAGGCTTACAAAATGTTGATTGTTTTAAACTGTCAACCATCTCATCTTCTACCTATCTCTCCTAGCTACTTTGCATTTCATGCTGACAGAGTTTTTCTTAATTTTGTCTTTGGATCGTTTAATACCACTAAGAGAATTGTTACTAGCTTTCGATGGTCGATGTTGATGCTGTCATGGATGACAGTGTCGCTGACGTTTAATGCAATCGTCGTTCTCATGTCACAATTACTGATGACTACTCTATTGAATAACTCACGCCGGTATAATATCTAATGCTGCTGAGCGGAGCAGAAGCACTAAATGGTATAAGATTATAAGTAGCCTAGTCATCAAGGGCCACAACTGACGTGGTGATCTAGACCACAGCAACATACTACTCTGTAATTGAGATATGGACAGATCTACAGCAGGGATATTCTTCTCAATAGCTATATATCTTTTTATTATTCTATTTTGCTAGTTCATTAGTCGCCACTTATAAACACATGAAGTCGTAGGTTGACTAATTTCGCAAAGTCTACAACGAAACCTGTCTGCAAAACTAAGTGTAATAAATAAACTATAATAGGTATGACTTCGAAAACAGAATTCAAACAAAATTCAGTTCAAAGTAAAAACAGAACATTGCAAAAAATGACTAGACGTTCAAAACTAAACGACGACATTCTAGGCAAATCATCCGACGAACATTAAAATAAACATTCATAAGATTACTTAATGATTGGCTGGAGCCAGTGGCGACGTGGCTGGAGCCAGTGGCGATGTCGATAAGATACTCGACCGCGGATCAGTATGTGAGGAGTTCAAATGCTGGACTCGCCCGTCACTGACATCGCCTTCGAGTGAGGAAACTGACGATAACATAAGTTTTTTTTAAAAGATAATATAACACAGTAGAACTTCAACAGACTATAGGTCAAACAGCAAAATCAATAGATTCGTTGTCCAAATTCAAGATACACGTGTAATTAGCCGTGCAGTGTGCACATTATTAAATTTCAAATACGACACACAGTTGATTAGTCAATCAAATCACTTAGTCAATATTCCTCAGTTCTTTGAAAAATAATAGTTAACAATTTTAACAAAACGGATTAGTCTTCTTATGTTCCCTCAACTGAGAAAACGTTATGCTCTGAGGTGGTTAATTGTTGCCTTGCAAAGCTTCGGCACGATAATGATAATGATCGCTGAGATGAATACAAAAAACACAATTAAATGAAGAGCAATTTCTACATAGTCATATGAATCAAAAATGAATCAATTTCGAATCGAGTGGTTTCATTAATTATTAAATAGATTTTTGATTAAAATGATTATAACACCATTTTCCTCAGTGACAATATCTGTTCAAGAAAGTCTTTCCGGATATATATATATCAAAATACAAAAAAGCAGTGTTACACAAACAACATAAACAAAGATGCAGCTAGTAATCTAAGCACAAGCACACACAGCGACAGAGAACATCAAAGGAGTACTATTGTCATAAAATAAACTATATATAGGTACACTCTATACGTACATCGATTATAGTGACATGTGATGGGAGGACGTCCCTGACATCATCCTTGTATGAGGAAACGGACGTTAAACCTTTATTATTATTATTATACTATACACAATAGTGTATATCACACAATAGCGTATATTACTACATGTATACACAATAGTGTATTATTGTCCTTAACTAATTAGACTCGAACAAATTTAAGTACAGACTTTCAAAAAATTACTCAGTGTAGCATTGCCGAATCATGAAATCTATTCAGAATGCCATACTCTTTAAAAGTTTGACGTCTGCTTCTGTACCACATGTGTATTGTCAGAGACATTAGCACATGGACATATATGTCCATCTATTGTATATCTGAAGGCATATAGAACACCTAAAAATAAAATGTATCAAAAAATAGATCTTAACAGAAGCTTTAGATCTGAAAATACTAATGAAATAGGACTACTTTATCAAACTACTAGTCACTATCAGAATCTTGCTGCACTGCAGAATTTCTTATCACAGCCTTTGATCTGGTCGGCTCATCAGGTAACATTCCATTTCTGCAACAACAATACAAAAGTGTAATAGTACAAGTTCATAAAACTAAGGTAAAGCTAAGGTTAACGTCAAATGAAACCTCACTCGAAAGTCATGTCAGTGACGGCGAGCCCAGGATTTGAATCCCGCAAATACGGATCCGCGGTCGAGTGTCTTATAAATGGCTCCAGCCATAACTGCAACAGTAGTCATTTTATCTGTTTTGTCAGAAGAAATATATAGAAAGACAATTAAATATAAATAACGCTTAACAAGCACTAATTCAAAATAACAATATGCACGTGTGTAAACGCATATAGGTTAAAGTATACAAGATGTAAAAACCAATGAAATGAAAATAAAGTATAAAAGGCAAAAATAACAAAGTGCAAATATGAGCAATATGAGGCATAAACATCGTCAATAACATATAAATGTAAATCAATTTACAAACGAACGTTTAGCCTGAAGGCCTCAAAAGAATAGAATATAATCTAAAATAAATTACAAAAAAACTATATTAAATTTATGAAAACTGATGTTGCAAAATGTTTATCGACTAATAGTCAATTCTGTAACTGCCTCAGAAATTATTTAGGACTTTGCAAATGATCGACTAGAAGACAACAAGACTGGTTAAGCCGGCAGTACAAGGGGTTATGAGTTACACTTTCAGTGACGTCACAACCGGTGGCTTATTCGTCATTCATCTAGACAGGTGGCATCAAATTGTTTCTATAAGGTGCTTTTTGTCTCTCTAGTGTCCTGCCAAGTGGTAGGTCCAAGGTACTTATTTCCACTCCTAGTCTATTCCTTAGCGATACGGTCACAACACAGGACGTACATTAATTATATTATTCATCATCATCCTCCCTTAAATCCTAGTTTAACAAGGGTTGGGATACGAATAGACTATTTTCCATTCGTTAAGTTTTTTTAGCAATTTCTGGAGCCAAGGCGCTCACCAACTGAATCCCCTTTCTGATGCTGGTTTGGATCTTGTTTTTGTGTCGCCTTCTAAGACACGTGCATATTTACACAGTTGGTCTATTCTTCAAGTAACCCGGACACAACACGAGGAATTAAATTCTAGTATCAAACTCAATCAAACTTACTCAATCAAGAATCCTTCCACATCTCCTGCTTGGAAATCGCTTCCTAACTCATCAGCGAGACGCAGAAAATTTCCTATCAGTTCTCCATTGCGATATACGAGGAGTGCTGGCAGTCCACTGATAGACTGCAGAGAATCAATTAATATTACCAAGTACAGAAAGTCATCAATCAAGATGAGACATATGTTGTTTAGACTGCAGTATTACAACAATCAAGTCAATAATCAACATGAGATATATGTTGTTTAGACTGCAGTATTACAACAATCAAGTCAATAATCAACATGAGATATATGTTGTTTAGACTGCAGTATTACAATCAATCAAGTCAATAATCAACATGAGATATATGTTGTTTAAACTGCAGTATTACAATCAATCAAGTCAATAATCAAGATGAGATATATGTTGTTTAGATTGCAGTATTACAATCAATCAAGTCAATAATCAACATGAGACATATGTTGTTTAGACTGTAGTATTACAATCAATCAAAGAATCAAGATCTATCTGATAGCAATATATTACACAATCTCTAGGACTCAGCATAAAAATCATTGAATTAGAAAAGGGATAATCTGTAGAATTATTTGTTAGAAAAGAGTAATGAACAGTTGCAATCTTTGATGACAACACAATGTCACTTTCAACGGATACAGAACATTATGCAATATGACAACATCTAGCACTCAGTACTAACACATCATTAGACACTTCTTTCTCTCAATGCATGGCCTACTGGCAGGTCCATGGTATATAACGCCTCCACTCTTCTCTGTATTCTGCTCTTCTCTTCATGTCCACATCCATGTAGATCGCTAAATTATCAAACACTCCTAACCAAGGTCCGCCTCTGCTTCTCTTTCCTTCCATTCTACCTTCTATGACCTCCTTTAATAAACTTTTCCCCCTAAGAATGTGGCCTATTCAGTTTTTCTTCCTATTTCTTAAAGCTTTTATCAACTGTCTATAAACACTGGACTCTTACGTGCATATAAATGATTCAACTTAGAAAGATTGAGACTTACAAAGTTTAAGCTGAGCTGAACCTGAGAAGCTCTGATCCTGCAGAACTTGGCAGAGACGTATTCTGTTGCTAGAGCCTCCAGACAACTGTTCATCACGTCACAGCCTGGCGCTCCCTGTGTGCAGAATATCAACAACCAATCATAACATCCAGATACCAATCATAACATCCAGATACCAATCATAACATCCAGATAGTGAAATAGAAAATTTATTAGTTTAGTGGTTAGTTAGAGACTAATCCATTAAATTGCTATAAAATTTTCAAAATGAATAGAAAAAAGGTCGATTAGTAGCCCGACCCTAGTTAAACTGTGATTGAAACAATGGTGAAGACGATGAATAGAGACTTAACCACAAGAATAGAGTCAGACGGGTCAGCTCAATTACTATTGTTGTTCAGAAAAATATTAATTTAAGTATTAATTCTGTTATTTAATGCAGGGCTATAATGAACCACGGATCACTATGATCAATCAAAAACTATAAGTTCCACGCAGTATTCCTAGCTATGTGATAACTTTTAAAATCATCCGTAACTGACAAATAGAAGCAACTCATCAACATCAAGTGACGATTCGGCTAATGAAGAAAAATTTTGAAACAGATTTGTAAAATTAAGGATTAACAGAATTTACAACAATAAAAACAATAGGAAAATAGAACCTTTTCATAGATATGAATTATAACCGGAATTAAATGATTTTCCTTATCCACTGCATCTACAAACATTTCCCTTGTGAGATCTATCACTCTGCCAAACGTCGGTCTACAAAATTACAAAAGATTAACAAATTAATCAGCAAAACAAAAGAAGCTATTGCATTCCATTACAGCAATACATTAATATAATCATATATATATATATATATATATATGATTATATATTGTTCAGTATAATAGTATAGTTATATATATATATATATATATATATATATATATATATATATATATATATATATATAACTATACTATTATACTGAACAATAAATTCTGTGCTTCTATTATTTTCACAAATCTTATAAGGCAAAATATACATATTACATATAGCATGCTAAGATATATACTTTTACAAATCAGATGTCTCATAAATTAACTAATGTTTCAAAAAAATCAAAGAAGTATAGGGCTTGAGAAATATTTTTAATTCGCAAATAGGCCTCTAAATATCATAAAGAACATTCATTGCATTATAATGCGTGCACTTGACAGGTAAAAACCAGGCAAGTACAGTGTCTCCAGAGTTCTGCGAATATCTTCAAGACGTTTCTGTCTGTATTCCTTCAGAAATTCTTCCTCCATATCCTCAAATTCTTCCTCTAACTGCTTCGTCAATGCAGCTTCTTTCTGTTTCTCCTCTTCATCTTCCCTCTAAAATAAACAAGTTAAATATTTAACACAAAATTTGGACTTACGAAAAATTGCAATAAAATTTTACAGAGCAGTATAAATGAACAATGCACACTATTCGTAAAATAGAATTCAGAAATGAACATCATTCATACCGTAGAAGGCAATTTTATTTTATTTTTTTAGACTAAAGGTTTATGTCAATAATTTGTGAGACTTATAAGCAAAGTAATAATAGCACAGTCAATTCCAAGTCTCTAGGTCAAGCAATTGATACATTAGAAATTATTAATATACCAATACTTTTAAAAACACTACTGCCATTATACGCAAGTTAATTAAACATCTTAAATTCCTCAAGTTACGTCAGGGACACTGAAGATTAGGCAAACCATTAACTCCACGAGTCATAGGAGGCAACAAAACAAAAACTAAGGAATGTAAAAGGAAACCACCCCAGAAGCCATATTTTCCCAGATTATAGGCAACATGGAGCCTATATCTATGGAGTGGCTTATATGAAGCATGAAAGCAGACTCAAGTATGAGTATGAAACATGGACCTGTCACATGGCAGTGCAGTGAGAGAGATTTAAATCAGCAGTCCTAAAATACTATGTAGCAAATGTAACAATATGTTTTTTTTAACTTTTAACTATGTAACAATATGTTTTCAAATCTTCTCAAAACTATAGACAGATCTCTGGAAAATCTCAGTTCCAATAAAAAGCAAATATGAAAAATTGTAAAATTTAATCAATATATAGAATTGTTCGCAAACAAATTTCATTGAACATTACATTGGTTCTACAGGTTAACGATAACTTCTTAGCGAGATTCAAGCGCTCTTGTTCTTGTTCGCTCCTCTTCTCCGTCTCAAGCTGCTTGAATCTCCTCCAGTCTTCTATCACACCTTTTGGACCAGTCTGCGCATATTGTTGAATAAATTGAATTGATATGTTTAAAACTAAGAGATAAATCTCAGCAGGAAAGCTGATTTCACAATAAAAAATGTATCAAAGATATTACTCTATGAAGATATTATACAGCAGTTGACCTCAGCTTGATTGGACTTGCCCGTGGTGAACTTGGACTTTGACTTGTAAGTTTCGGTGAAGGACTTATTAAATCTTCCACCTCTTGGGCTTACTTCCTATAGACTGGAACTTGAAGGTTGTTGGACTTATTATTACTAACATTATTATTTTATTAGAAATTTTATTATTATTTAGATAGATCAATTCTAATAGTTAAGCACTGAAAAACAATTAGCATTAATATTTATAAATCAGTGATTATAATCTGATTCACCCAAATTGACCTGAAAGATGTTTGTAAAAGAGATATAAGAGCTTCCAAACAGGTCTGGTATATAAAATACAAATTAAAATAAATAATAAAATTAATAAATTAATAAAATAAAACAAATAGTAGCATGCTTGCTCTACGCAAACACGCTACAGCTAGACAAGCGACAAGCTAAATTATTACATTTGACGTGTAGTCTTTAACTTGGTGATCAGGAATGAATTTAGGTGCACTAGTCGTGTCGTCACCTGGAGACCCACCCTCCTTCCCTCCATCATCCTCATCTTCACTACTGCTGCAGTAATAGTGAACCTTCTCGCCGAGCAATCTGTCATCTGCACTTAGAGCCATCTAGAGGAAATTTAAGAAGTTTTATCAATTATATATTTTATTTTCATTTTTATTAGGGTCATCAAAAGGGTTTTGCAACCAAGTAGGAATGACTATAAACAATACATGACACAAAATAACACTGAATATTAGCTAACAGCAATTCTTCAAGTCCATTAATTGTAAGCTTAGAGCAGTCATTAGCAACCATAACTTCTGGAGTTAACCTAAAAATTAAGCAATCAGTGTATGGGTACGCAATGCTTCAAGAGCTTAAAGATGCCACTATAAAATATTTTTATAAATATGTCTTTAGAAATTATGAACCTGTTTCGGAGAGAATAAAAGTGACTTTACATTGAATTTTTTAATTTAAAATATGAAAAATCGGCTTCAAGAGGGCTTTGCCCCCTGACCCCCTACCAGGAGTTTTACCACTGGACCCCACTGGGGGCTCTGCCCCCTTGTAATCTCATACTAATCACGCTCGCCATGAATTGCCTCCCCCCTCTTCAGTTAAGATAACTTTTCATAACCAACTTCGCTTTTTATATCGATAGCCACTTCTTTTTTTTACAACTACAGCACTTATTATAGGCATAAAAAGTCTATAAACAGGTGGTTACTTAATAAATGCCACTTAAGATAAAAACGATATCAACCTCATTTTCAGAATAACATTATTTAGTATAATAAACTCATTTACAACGCCATATAAAAATTTTGTTTAAAAGTTTCAAACTGAAGAAATTTGAACTTAATAATAACAAATGTATGTCTTCAAGTGCACCAAGCATGTTGAGAGATGATTAGGTGAAAGTAAGAGCAACAGCGAGTTGGATGAAGCAGTCTTTAGGTATAAGTACGATGGAGAGGCCATTTGTCCAAACCAAAGGCAGAGATTAATTGGAATTTAAACACTACCATTTCTTTTCTCTCAAGACTTTTTTTCTCTGGTTACTGTTAGTAAAACAGTAGGTTAAAAATTAATACAGTAAATAAATGATAAATTTACGCAGAATTCACAAAGTGTATGTACTTAAAAACATAAAAATTACTTGATAGAGATAGCGATGATCTTTTCAGAAAGAATCTATACTAATATAACATTCGCTGTAATTTTTTTATTTTATGTCAAATTCAATGTAAACAAAAATAAGAATTTTTCGTTTAAATCACGTCAAAAAGTTAAATCTGGTTAAATATTACTTTCTGTTTCAAGTTTTGATTTTCAAGCTTTATATATGGACATGCACAATAACTATACTAAAGAAAAGTTCTTCTGGCAATTGCAGATGAAGTGTTAAGGTTTGCGAGCTTCGATTTTTTCAAAGTGTCGAGTTATAATGTTTAAAAAAATTGAATAAGAATACAAGAAGTATTTTGGAGAACATTTCTAGTTTCACTAGTCATCCATTGATCTTTACAACAACAACAACAATAATTAGCTTCGTAGTCATCAATAATTAAGGACACAATATAAGCATCGAGCACACTTTGTTAGCGAAGCCGTCTCACAAAAGGAAGTGCTTTTAATTTAATCTTTAGTTACTGCACGGTATAAAGAGTCCTGTCCAAACTCCAACAGATCCATCTTAACATCTTCCAAAATCATTCCTTTTTTGATTTCGTTGCTTTAGGGATTCGTTTAAATAGCACTATTCATCAAACCTGAATAAACATTGGCCAACGCCGGTTTTAGATTTATCAACGTTTCCTTCCCTGATATGTAATAATTATCTTCCTCGGAGAAAAGTAAGACAGATATAAAATATCATTATATTAGACATCTAGAAATTGGAATGTACTAATGGTTGCTTTAAAATTATTTCTAATAACATTCTATTGTTCCATAACCTAGTACTTTAAAGTGAAATTTCTATTTAGAGTTTGAGAAATATTAATTTCATTTCAGTTCCCTTGATGCCGAGGTCTACATGTAGATAAGATGGGTCAGATTGTGGCTATTACAGAGGTCAGATTGTGGCTATTACAGAGAGGCCCTACGATCAGACTTAGTTATTCAATAAACCAGCGGAAACTATTGAATAAAGCAAATTAGTCGATATAGTGTGCAATCAAGATCGCATTACATTCAATTTTCTGTTAACTAAAAATTATCGTTTTCAAACTTATTTCGTGTATATTAATTTTAGCCACATTGTATAAAAGTGCGCCTCCCGTTCACAAATTTCAGTAATACAAATCAGTTTACTGCACGATAACGGTTTCAACTTCCCCTGTAATTTTCTCGCATTGAAAAGAATTTAAGTGTTAAACTTGCATGTTCTTCGTAAGCATCCTACAAATACAGCAAGATATTTGAAGTCCGTTTCATCATCAGTCAGGGCCTTAATGGGCATAACAAGGGCCGTACATCATTAGGTTTATCTTTAATTTCACTTATGCATATTATATCCAGCATAGTGTAAAGTTAAAGAGATCATCTACCTCACTTTTATTGACAAACATTCTATAAAATGACAAAATTAAAAAATTGATAAGAAACTCAAAGTCAAGCTGTTCAGTCCGGGGAAGAGTTGAAGAGTACTCAACTAAATTAGAAGAACAACAGGCGGCACTACTGATAACTGAATGAGATGTTCAAATTCATAAACTAATATCTGAAACTTTGCAAAGGGTATGTGACCAAATTTTCGTAAAAACACGTCCCTAGTCTCATAGCATTAGCCTACATTGCCATTCAATAATAATAATTTAAAAACTTATTAACATCATATATAAGTTTCTAAGAGGTTGTTTACAGGTACTATCTATAACTTCAATTACATTAAAAACTACACGTTATTTCTATGTGAATAGAATGACAGTGCTTTCAATAAATATGATTACGTCTTAGTAACTAACTTTAAATATATACATATACTTAAAGACATAAGTATCAAAATTGAAATCAACATTCTTATCACTGAACAACATTTCTGAAACTTATCAGAAAAAAAAACATAGTATTAATATATATTTTCTTAAGTTAAGGTATAATTGTTCAAAAGCAAACTGTCAAGTTAGCCGTCTCAGATACGTCTGACCTGAGAGAGTGAAATATAAAAATAATAAATCAAACTTGTAGGAACTTTGGTGCTAGTCACACTATTATTCTGAAAGTAATAGGACTACAATCCTGCCAAAACTACGCACAAGACCTTGCATCATTTTCAATTACTATACTATATAGAAAATACTCTCAAAAGTAGATCTGTAAAAAAAGTAACACTAGTGAATCTAAATTAGTGAAACTTGTGAATATTAAATGGAACATTTTATATACTAAAATACATCATTAATATATACCTTAACAAAAAATTGTCAAAAATGTTGGCCTATCCTGAGAGTTAGCTAGCAGGTGTTTAAATCGATTAAGAAACCACAGATTGGGTGGAAATAAGTAAAACTCTAAAGTAAAACTTTACAACGGATTTTGAAGGGAATCTATACTTTTAAGTATAGATTCACTATACTTTAGCATTTATAAATTCAATGATCAATCCAAAGTGTACACAAGTTGTGCATGCTGGAATCTCAGCAAGTCCATTTAAGCATAGGTCATGGGTTAATGATCAACTTCCTGCAAATGATCATGCATTTTCACTATAGGCCGCATATCCAAAACACGCGACTCATCTCCATGATCCCGATCAGTTCTCGAACCTCAAAACTTTTGCATTTATATACCTCAATCAGCTGAAATATAGATAAGAAATATAACATACGAACAAATACTTGGTCCATTAGTAAACAGCATTCACTTTGCCAATACGTTACACAAACACTTTCACAAAAAGTATTATACTGCAAATGATCATGATCGGAGAAATGTCCACGTGAGTTAAAGAAGCCTAGAAAAAAGCTTATTCAATTCTATCCCGTTCAGTTTCATTCCAGCGTTTCCCTAACTACTGTTAACACCAGTGCTACACAGGCTACTGTAGTACAGTAACCTCCTCCTAACCACCGTTAACATCAGTGATACACAGTTTATACAGGCTGCTGTAGTACAGTAACCTCTTCTTAACAGTAACATCTTCAAATCAAAATCGTTCAGATCACTTTCAACAAGCTAGTAAATTCACATTGATCATTATTTCAACGTTATTCTTCACAACTAACATTAATGTTGTTGACGATTGAACAAGGCTATTCCAACACAGTAGAGCTCAACAAGACGTCATCCAAATTTCACCTCACCCATACACAACAGTTTTTTTACATCACAGTTTTGAGCTTTAATAGCACAAAGCTGCAACAGTACAAAATCACACCGCGGAATATTAAACTTTGTTAAGTGTATCTTGCTTTAAATCGTAAATCCACATTCTTTACAATTCACACTACGACGAGTGTTTTCTCACAACTATCTACAGCAGGAGATGTCGATAGCTTGCACAAGGCTGCATGGAATCCACATAGACTCTGCCCCACTTGAAGGTCGTGGGTTCTAACGAGCTCCCTGGGGACAGTTGCGAGAAATGTGACCCGCCTCGCCACAGCTGTTTAAACAACACAACAAATGGTCATTCAACATCCATGGGATTAGAAAATTGTATGCTTAAGATAATGAGGCATAATAAAAGAGATAAGACATTAGTACAAGATATTACTACATACACAAGATATACATGATATTACTACATATTAGTCTAACTGGACAGAAATATATAACCCAAAAAAGACAAGCATAAATAAATAAAGTATGAACAACATACTTGGGTCTCTTGGCACCGTGCCAATCTTCTACAAACAATAATTCACCAAACAAAACAAGTAGCTTGTTAAAGCCAACCAGCTAAATTCACTTCAGGAGTCAGTATTCATCAAAACAAAGCCATCATTAAAGAGCTCTTCCAGGAGAATCATATTAGTTTAACAAGACAGAAAAAATTCATGTACCACAGAAAACTCTTTCATATGCACCAAACTAGTGTATATTGAATAAAAATCTTAATTGCTTGTAAGCCATAAACATCAATAAGCTCATCATTATTTAACATGCAATACATTTTTTGCCCTGCAGATTACACTAGACATGTATAAATAGCAAACGTCCATAAGCTGCCAAAATTCCTATTCCATTGAGATAAAACTCTACAATTTCACAAATGGTTAATGTGTCCTGCAATGTCCTAGATATAAATTAGTATCCTAGACAAAGGCTAATAAATTTTAGCCATACACTATTTTTTCACTTCTCAATTAGATAGGCCGGTATTTATAAAGAGCTTAAATAGTGCTCACCAAACATTATATCAGTCAACAAATGACAGCTAAATCAAAATGCTGATTAACTATCCAATCAACACAATTTGCAAACAAATTTAGTACTTTACAGTGCAACAGTGAATTAAATAACTGACTTTATTTAGTTAATTAAATTATTTATTTATTTAATATCAGTGAATTAAATAACTTTCAATTAGATAAATTATGACCGTTTTCTACGGAAAAAAAAAACTGAATAACTATTAAGAACTCAATCCTATAGCTGAAAATCCAGAAGGCACAAACTCCACCTACGACTCACTGAACAGATTATACAGATTATACAGACAGATTATAATCTGTCGTTAATGGTTTATAATCATAAATAAATTTATGACGATTAATTAATTATAATCTTGTAACACAACGACACACGGTCAATAATTATAGACAAGTTTAATCTATTTTAACAGTTAAGCAACAGTGCATGTACAGTCCACAGGAAGTTGAAATGTAAGAGGAGACACGAGGAGTCTGAACGTACTTGTAACAAGCATTGCCGGATCCTCCTCCGTCACGTTTAGGCCCATCGGGGCAGTCACGTGACATGTGACCTGGCTCTCCACAGTTGTAGCAAGAGCCACCACCGCCGCCTCCTCTGCCGCCTCCGGCTCTCTTATCATCCTCCGGGCACTCGCGGCTCATGTGACCTGAGCCACCACAGTTGTAGCAGCGACGGCTATCTCCGCCTCCACCACCACCACCACCACCACCACCTCCAGATTGTTCCGTGCAGTCGCGGGACATGTGTCCAGGTCTGCCGCAGTTGTAGCAGCTCCCTACAGTGGAGAAATGGTAGAATACAACTGAGACACATTGAACATCGAGTCTGACAAGACAATCAAATTTTAAATGTATCAAAAGCCAGCCTTTACAGAAATAACAGCAAAAAAACTTAATATAAGCTATTTTTTTATAGAAATAACAGCAAAAAATACTTAATATATAGATAAGCACGAAATGTATTTTTTCCATTTTGCTCAAATTTTACTCATATAATCAAAGTATTAGTGCCTATACAGTTTACCCCCAACACAATTTGCACCTATATACCAATATAGAACATGAAATTTATGCGCATATACACAGAGACCAGACTATTTTAAAGGCTATTTATTGTAAAATGTAATTACTGAAATTACGTAATTACAATATCTAATCTACAATAGTTAATATCAGTCACTTTACGCTTAGCCTTAAGCTTAGCCTTAAATAATTTACGTTAACTATAGAGCCTAATATATCCATTAGGATAAGAAAACTGCTAAAATCAATAGCAGGTACAAGTGACTTAAAGAATGATATACGTACGATAGTAAAAATAACAAGATGTAACATCAATTTTACACAATGACTGTATATACGTAGACATTTAAAATAAGAACATTTACAGCATATATGGAATATATCTGTATATATCAATCAACAAAAAGTAAATACACAGTTCTGGCAGTCATACACAGTGTACTGACTTACCAAAAAGATGCATTAACGCAACGCCTCCGTGCAACTGACAATATAATATCATCACACGGCACACTTACTAGATCCATTGCTTCCTCCAGAGCTCGAGCACTCTCTAGCAAAGTGACCTGGCTTACCACAGTTGTAGCACGTACCTGGCAACGCAAGTATTCTGCAGCAGTCAACCGACTGATGTCACATCATCAGTTTCAGGCTGTGATGCAGCAAAGAGATGATGAATTCGTCAGTGACAAGAAAAGCACAGAAATGAAAAGTATCATTTCAGAGTGTTAAAAAAATCAGTTAAACCCCTGTGTGCTTGCTACATATACTTGAAAGCTAATTTAGTTTGAAACTTTTGAGGTACTACAGAAAAATCATCATCATCATCTTCTTCCCTTGAATCCCAGTTTAACTAGGGTCGGGATACGAATAGGCTGTCTCAAATCCTCTCTGTCCTACATTATATCATCAGTCACTCTCCCCTATTTGAGACTTTTCCATTCATTAAATTTTTTTTACAAATTTCTTGAGCCTAGGCGCTCAACAACCGAATGCCCTTTCTGACGTTGGTATGTATCTTAGTGCTTTAGTCGCCTTCTACGACACACACAGTCACCGGTTGGTCAATTCTTCAAACAATCAAAGACTCAACAAGGGGAATACAGAAATATATATAAGTTTAAAATATTAAGCTACATGATCTTGTTTACATACATTAAAAACCAGTACAACAACTTACAGCTCGGTGGAGTCCTAGCATTAAGCTCTAATTAATTAAATAAAAATAATCTTCATTGATTGCTTACACAAGCATCACAAAATTTTCAACTAAAAAAGAATAAATTATTTAAAAATATACCTACATAGAATTGTTAAATAGCCACAAAAAAGTTTATTATTCTTAAGATGTTAAAATAGGTACTTATAACCACATTTACTAAACTTATCTTGATCAACAGATCAATTACGCCTCTGTTGTTGGTTAATCTATTGTTCAGAAATTTCGGTATTTGCTAATAGATCTCTCGGCTTCACTAAATAATCTCTCGACGTCCCTGACATCATCCTTGTATGAGGAAACGGATGTTAGACCTCTATTATTATTATCATTAATATTAAACTGTTGCACGGTTATTAACTACAAGGTCAACCACAAAAATTCATGTATTTCAGTAGTTTACACCAATATTTACTAAGCTTGCCTTAAACCTTGGTCTTTTGGTCATCAGCCAATAACAGCACTGCCCTTCAAGGCTGATCGACCAAGCAGCTTACTTCACAAACAAAACACTTAGTGAATTAACTAAACCACGAGGTAACCCCGATTTTAGTTTAGAGAACACCAAATTGTGATAATCCGTACTTTAGCGCACTGTTAAGGTTTAAATTGAGATAATCTCGCTAGTGAATACGGCCATTAGTCGCAATAAAACTTTATAGCAACCTACAAAATTAATTTAACTTCTGATTTCATTCATAAGTAGCAAAATACTTACTAGATCCACCACCACCCCTGCCACCATCCCCTCTATATCCACCACCACCACCTCCATAACCACCTCCACCTCCATATCCTCCCCCACCTCTACTATATCCACCACCACCTCCGAATCCACCACCACCTCCATAGCCTCCTCCACCTCCGCCCCTAGCAGAGCGGCACTCTCTTGAGAAATGCCCCGGCTTACCACAATTAAAACACTTGCTGTCTCCCATGTCTGCATATAAACATGGAACAAACTTTAGTAAGTAAACTTAATTGATGTCTTGAAGAGAATTCCTTCAGACTTCTGACCTTGACATTAAACCAACATCACAAGTTAGATAATAAACTAGACCAGTTAATTTCTCACCTTTTATTGTTGACAATATTCTTAAAGACCACACAACTTCTCATGAATTTTGACATTAAATGTATGTATCATGTAATATCATGAATGTTGACAAATGTACAGTTATGCCTGTAGGTCACAACAATAATTGTCATCAATATAAGCTTGGTAATGCAGAACTAAAATCATCTATTAAAGAAAAAGATCTAGGTGTCATTACTGATAATACCCTAAAATTTTCAGAGCAGTGTAAATCAACAGCAAATTGTGCTAATCGCACTTTAGGTTTAATTAGGAGAACTATAAAAAGTCGTAATAAGGATGTAATAATTAAATGAGACCTTTTTTAAGGAAGGATATAGAATTTATGGAAAGAGTTCAAAGGAGAGCAACTAAAATGATTGCTGAATGTAGAGGTCAAAGCTATGAATCTAGGTTATATATATTAGGTCTAATTAGTTTAGAAGATAGACATATCAGAGGGGATTTAATTCAAGTGTTTAAAATAATTAAAGGTTTTGACAATATCGAATGTAAAGAATTTTTCAAATTATCTGATTATGCTAGAACTAGAGGACATAGATTCAAAATAATAAAGGTTAGATCCAGATTAGAGATTAGAAGAAATTTTTTCAGTCAGAGAGTTGTCAATATATGGAACATGTTACCTCAGTATGTAGTAGAGGCAGAATCAGTGAATGCTTTCAAAAATAGACTAGATAAGTATTGGAAAGAAATACATTAAATTAATAAATTGTTTGTTTGTGTTGTATAGATACGCAGGCTGATTGGTCTCATACCTTATGAGGGTATTTTGTTTCTAGGAATTCATGTGTGTGGGTAAGGCTTATATGTATATGTGTGCATAGGTGTGTGTATGTGTGTGCATAAGTGTGTATATCTATGTATGTTTTTGTATGTATGAGTATATTTATTGTAATGTAGGCCTATTTTTTTTCAGATGGTTCATTTGCCTAGAATGTAGTTATATGCATGCATGCATATTTTTTGTCTATATGTAGATTGATGTGTGTATGTACAGGTGGGTGTGTATGTGAATGTGATGTATGTATATGTGTATATGTGTTTGTATAAGTATATATGTATGAGTTTATGTGTGTGTATAATTTGTTTATGTGTATATATGTATGTGTGTATGTATGTATATATGTACGTACATGTGTATGTATGTATGTATATGTGTGTATTTGTGTGCGTATATATATATATATATAGGGTGTGTATTTGTGTATGTATGTATATGTGTACACTGGTAAGTGCTCTGAGTGTGTGTTTGTGTATGTGTATGTGCATGTGTGGGCGTGAGTGTGTGCATGTGTGTGTACATGCATGGGTGCATGTATGTGTGTGTGTTTGTGCATGGTTGTGTACTTGTGTTTGGGTTTATGTGTGAGATGCTTGTGTGTATTGGTGAGTGCTTGGTTTTTCTTGTGTTCTTCTTTTTGAAGCCTATCAGCTTGTCAAGGTTTGTATCTTTTCCGTTACGTCTCTATGTATTAAGGTATGAATTTACGTCTAAAACTGGTGCTGTAAGTCTTTGTGACTTCCTTGACCAGTATAATTATTGTTAAGTTTGTTAAGAATTGGAAATTTCTACTTTCCTAATTCTAATTCTGAAATAGAGACTGGTATTCACCAAATCAATACGCAAGTGAGGAAGACTTACCAAAAACAATGGTCTAAACAGTTATTAGGCCGTAGGCGCTATGTAATAATAATAACACTCATTATAGTGAAATGATTAACTATGCTGACATCCATCACTTTTAATACCACATGTTATATCCGTTAGGCTATTTAGTCCATTTTCCATGTAGCCAGGCCAGTGAATGTCCGAGATTTTACTCTCAGATCAGCGCATCTGGGAATCGAACCCACGAGAGTTCGATTCACCTCCGGGTCTGTCATTTAAAACTTCACGACGTTATCTACACCCTTAACCATTGCGCTATCGAGACATTCATTTAAGTCCTTCTGTCTCATATTTCTACAATTTAAAGTGAGTTGTAACTAAAGATACCCCCAATACATTAAAAATTAGTACTGATCCAATACGATTCTAATTAATCAATGAATTTCATCTTTTTTTAAAAATTCTAATAGTAACGCGCGATAATGAACAATATCTAAAAACAACATGGACGCTCTTTCAGTACAGATTTATGCTTAAAATTTAAGCCTAACTGCTTAAGTACAGAACTGCCGACAGCCTCGACTTGAACCTGTATATATGAAATTCTAATCAAATATACATCTTTTTGAAAACAAGAACTTTTAAAGTTTTGATTTAGTTCCGAGAATGAAAAATCCAAAAAGGCCGCCATGTTTCGCTTTTAACAACAATGTAAAATCAATTTTTATTATATTCGGAGCAGCTAGTTACTAAATATATGCGTTGCAATACAAAATATATGATAATTACTGATTTTATAGAGTACTTACCGATAATAGATCGATATAGACCAATCAATAACCAATCGAGCTTAGATCAATTAACAACCAAAACTCGTGTCAAAAGAAACATATACGGCGCCGGCACCAGACAACAAAAATTTCGTTAAGGATCGGTAACACTGTTAGTCTGCTTATTATTTTATGTGAGCAACAACAACAATACGATTAGGGTGCTACGGTTGTCCATGACAACACTGAACACTGTGAAACCAAATCAAAGCCGATGAGCAGAGTGAGGGGTCCATAAACGGTGCGAGCCAAAATCCGGGTGGTCAGTCCAAGGAAGGGTACTAGCGGAATACGGAAAAATGAGATTAAAGAACCACTCATAGAATAAAGAAAACATACACATGAACGTTAATGATTATACCATATTACATTTCAATCACTATTAAAATATCCAGGTGATTAATATATAATTGATATATGGACTGGACGGTCTGGACCCCACTCTGTTTCTTTTGTCCGTGCTAAATTGATAAAGAATTAATACTAAAAGCCTACATATAGAATATAGAATGGAATAAAAAAAAGGTATATATGTAGGCGACCTACTCTTAATATATTATACTGTATATGGCTCAGGAAGTTCAGATCAATGGCATATTTCCTTGCGCTTTTAAGCTTGCAGTTATTACTCAATTGCTTAAAAGCCCACACTGGATAAGGAATCATTGTCGAATTACAGGCCTATATCTAATCTGTCATACATATCTAAACTCACTGAAAGAATTGTTCTTCAGAGGCTTTCGACTCATCTCTCTTACAATGATCTATTTAATAAGCATCAAGCTGCTTATACTAAGCATCGTTCAACTGAAACGGTGCTTCTATCTGTGTGCAATTCTATTGTTAATGCCATGTGCAGACAACGCTTAACTGGATTATGTATACTTGATCTTTCGGCCGCTTTTGATACCATTGATCACAATATTCTTCTGGAACGTCTTTCTTCCTGGTTCGGTATTCGTGGAATTGTTCTTAATTGGTTTTCCTCCTATCTGACGGATCGTTCTTTTAGTGTGAAAGTGATGGAGTACATCTCTTCACCTTCCCACTTAAAGTATGGTGTGCCTCAAGGCTCAGTTCTTGGTCCTATCCTCTTCAACTTATATACAACACCCTTAAGCTCACTGATCTCTTCTCATTCTATTGATCATGAACTATATGCTGATGACACTCAAATGTACACTTGTTTCACCCCTAACTCCTACTCTGATGCTGAAACCCTCCTGCAACAAAGTTTTCAGTCTATATCCTCGTGGATGTCTGCTAATTTTTTAGCACTTAATCCGTCTAAGACTGAATTCTTGTTGGTTGAGACACTTCAACAGCTTCTGAAGCTGAATGGGAAAACGCTTTCGTTATCTTCGGATATTACAATAACACCTGTTTCTTCTGTGAGAAATCTCGGTGTTATCCTTGATAAACACCTAACCTTCCCCGAACACATAACTAAAACTTCACAAGCATGTTTCCTTCATATCCGAGATTTTCGTCGAATCCGTCCATATTTGTCACGTGAGACGGCTGCTACAATTGGTGCTGCCATTGTGCAATCTAAATTAGACTACTGCAATTCCCTGTTTTTAGATCTCCCTGGCTTGATCGGTTGCATTTTGTTCAGAATTCTCTTGCGCGGGCAATTTTTTGTAGTTCCAAGTATTCACATGCTACGCCCATTTTAAAGTCTTTGCATTGGCTAAAGATTAAAGAGCGACTCATTTACAAAACGGCTTCGTTAACCTATAAGTCCATCATCATCCCTGGACAAACTTGTATGTCTCACTTGATTAAAGTGATGCAGCCTGCTGTTACTCGGTCTTCTAAATTAATTGCTCTTGTGAGACCTAGCTTACCTTCGCACTCTAAGCTATCTAATCGTTCTTTCCAGCATGCTGCACCGCAGATCTGGAATTCTCTTCCATCTAATCTTCGGACATCTTCATTTGAAGCACATCGGCCTTTGCTTTCCTATGATCAATTCCATAAGCAGTTGAAGACCTATCTTTTCCATCTCTCTTTTCCATCCAGTGTCCATGAGCAGCGATCTGCGCCTAAACCTTCTTTTCTTTAATTCCCTGTACGTTGGACTGATTATCTGGATTTTGGAATTTGCACCGTTTTGGACCATCTTTTTGCTCACCGGCTTGATTTTGTCTCAATAGTGCTCGATGTTGTCATTGATGACAGTAGCACTCTAATTGTTATTAATTAATGAATTAATCAAAGTTTTGTAGCAATTAATTATATAACACAAAATAAGACGCGTCATAATCATGAAGTGATCAACTATTGGTGCCTATCAGTATCACTTTTAATGCAATACCCTATTGTACTATCTCATGCTTAAACTGGTAGGCTATTAATTAATTTTATTTTCCGAGTAACCAGTTCTAAGAATGTCCTAGAGTTTAAGATTAATCTCAAATCAGGGCGGCCAGGAATCTTGCAAACCCCGATAATTTGATTCATGTCAGGATCAGTCACTTGAAACTTCCTGACTTTACCTGACGCCTCTAATTATTGCGCTACTGAGACATTTAAGCATACCAATCGCACCAGACAGTCTATATAGTCAATCGATTGTAATATAATTAATTCTTCGTTATAGCTCATCACTCTCAAGCCTCCACATCTCTCCAAACGAGGATGCAAAAACTTGAAACGATTAAGTCTCAGTATGGCAACGGTGTACAGACTATTCATTAAATCCCAGCCTATTTCCGTAGTAACTCTACAATGTGAACTTACTATTTGCTCTCATTTGAATAAATTCACTTGTTCTAGGATTATCATCTGGTCTTGGATTAAAATTTTAGATAAGATTCTTATTAAATCTACAGTCTATGCTATCTTTCAGGCCTATGAAAATTAGTAAGTTACTGGTAATTTCAAATCAGGTCGGAATCTAATGACCAGGCACTGGAGCCTTAAGTTTTGGTTATTTAATAATGCAAAGTTGTTTATAAAGTTACTCTGGTGATGTAAATTAATGAAAATAGAAATGAATGAGCAGTAAATAGTAAATTCTTAACTATTATTAATCCAGATGAATAATTAAGTAATTACTATAGATTAGGTGGTACATTATCTATTGACGAATTTAGGAATGGATCTTAGAGATATTTGTTACGGGTAATATTCATGATATCTAGAATTGCAAGGATTTGAGACAAGAGATTGTTGCAAGCATTACGGAATAGCGCTGAATATCCTTATTGTTCAGGGGATATGTATTAAAAATGGCCACTTGGACAACCTTTGATTCAGATGGTGACTTGAGCAGGTGCAAAAGGCCTGATTCCGGGAATCGCCAAACCAAACATTTGTCAGTAGTGGTGGATAATAAGCAAGATGGATTTAAACCGTATTCAGCATTTGATGATTCTCATGTTAAACAAAAACAGTGTCACAAGCAGCAGTCTGACGATGAGAACTGTTCATCTTTACCTTTTTCAGATCCAAGTCGTGGCTTTCGATCAATAGGAAGTGCTTCTGTACCCAAGTCATCGTCGAGCTGTGAAAATTTGGATACAGGATGTCGTCAGATACGTACTGGATATGATAATAAATTTCAAGGAGGGGAATCAAATTTGTATAAAGCTTCTTCAGATAACCATGTTTATTGTCTTGCAGGCTTAGCTCCCCCTGTCCCCCCTCGCGATTATGTCTCAAACAAAGGTTTAACTCGTGCGGCAGAAATTCATCCAATTGTTCAGGATGGTCAGCAGTTGACTCACACACACTATTGGCTGCTGCCTGATAAAGTCCCGAGAAAGCTTGAAGAGTTATCTGACGAAAATAGAGTGCCAGAATCTTACTTAAATGTTGCTGATTCAACTCCTTCTTCTGCTGAACTATTTGCTTGTAAGAATTCTCAATCGTCTGCCTCAAATTTTGCATCACCTATATCACATTTTGCAGCGTTACGTAAAGTAGCCGTCTTGAACAGCCTCAGAGGCTCAGATACAATTCGTCTGCTTTCTGATGAAGCTGATTTAGATACTGCTTCATTAGATCTACCGTATGATGCTGGTGTTGGCACTTCTGGAGATCAGAACTTATTCTCTAACTTGCACTGCGATAGATCTGATATGAGTAGTGTAGCGCAGGACAACAGGCAAAATGATATGTCGATGAAGAATGTGAATGATTTAGTGCAAGAAGTCAAATCGTTAGTCAAAGGTGTTACAGTAGATGAAAGTTATACTGCGCTCTCTATTCACTCTTGGAATGTGAAAGCTGCTGTTAGGTACCTCAAGATTGAGCATCTTTTTCGACTTGCTTTGGCGTCACGATCTAGATGTCAGAGCCTTTTAGAAAGGTAGAGATTTAGATATATTATTTCTACTTTTTTGCTACCACATATCGGAAATATTAGCTAGAGTCTTAGATGTATTTGATATTTAATATAGTTTTTACTGAGTAAGAATGCTAAGTCCTGTGAATAGGAATATGTACTTAGCACCCATCCAGAAAGAATACTAAAGAGTGAAAGAGAGATTTGAAGAGGAAGGAGGAAGTGGGCCTTAAACAAGCATCTGTGCTTCCTGGCCCAGTGTGGCACTATGTTATGTTATGTTATTTATTATAACTCAGCAAGCACAGTAGTTAAATTGTCGGCATATCATATAAAATTAAGTTAAAAATAAGACAATAAAAGCAACTGAAATAGAAAAAATTCACTGGTACTATATATGCATTTTGTAGATGTTTTGACTTTTGTATATGGTTTAGTTAAATATGTGTATTCAGCACCATGCATTGTCAAACACATTTATACTCAGTCATATAAAGTTTCTTAAATTACTTGAGGTAAGCTTGACATGCAGGTACTGTATTAATTAATTAAAATTTAATTCGCAATGCTGTAACCATTAGAGAGAGAGGCATATGTTTATTTGTTCACATATCACACAGCACAGCAGTCAACATATTTTGAATAACATAAAGGTCCTTATGTAAAACACAAAGACAGGCACTCTAATACTTGCAAAACTAGGCCATCAATTACATTCCATTGATTAAACCTATAGATTAAAGTTGGATGAATATGTTATTTATGTCACTTGAAAGTACCTTCTGAAACAATCACGCCAGAATACTATTTTTACGAGAAGATTTGATCTGTAATGAAGAATTATAACTCGCCTACAATCATGCTATGATGATGGCAGGGATTTAGCCTTCGAGTTGGAAATAAAGTTAACAAACTGTTATTTTCATATATTGTTATACATAACATTACAGAGTCAGGAAGCTATGATATGCTTGTTTAAGACTCACCAATACATGTAGTTAAATAATAATTAAATGAAATGAAAATAAATCATAACGATATGATTTATTTTGTATTTTTTGCAGACATGACTGGGACATTGAGAAGGCTGCCTCGGATATGCTGGATGAGAATCCAAGTGATCAGAAAGTATCTGTAGCGTCTTTAAATCACTCGTCAGCTTCGAAGCCTCTTTCATCGACAACTGTACAGAATCTATCGTCAAAGTCAAGCTTGCCAAAATCTTATTCTGCTACTTCAGCAAATGAACACGGCAAAAAAATGTGACAGGGGAGCTCGAACTGATCGAAGTCTTAAGTCTTCTTCCTTAATGGAGCTTTTGGCAGTGTCACTGGAGCGACAGTAAAGCATTTGAAGTGGATGCATTGGGTTTTTATTTAAAATTTTAGTCTATTCCCTTATTAATGACCTTTTCTCACTAAGTCCTTTCTGAACTGCAAAACTTGCATTATATTCAGCTAGCTTAGCAATGTAGCAACTACCGGAATGCGGATTGCTACTGAACTGTGTAGAGTTTGGATTGTAATATTTAACTAATTAAAGGGCAATTCTTTAATTATTGTTTACTTCAATTTTTTTTACATTTTGAAATATGAGACCTGCGAGAGTCCAGAAGATTGAGATAAAATTTATAATATTAGCACTGCAAACTTTTTAAGATTGAAAGAAGTCATGCTATTTTAATCTATATTTTTCTAACTTGTTCTTTAGTACAACTGTTCGTGCACGTGTGGTGAGACATAGATGACTTTTTGTGTTTTAATGTTATTAATATTTACTTTCCTTTTATATTTAATTTAAATAATTACTTCGTCTATTTATTTTTAAAATATGTTGTATATATTACTTGCCTGCCTACACGAGAAGTCTGTGCTAGGCCAGGCGATTGCATTATGGTTGCTGTGCCTAGCTCATGAAATCAAGGATGAAATGCAAAGCTCTTTTGCTAGTTTTTATATGCTCTCAATATCTAGATATATCTACAAGCATAAATAAATATGTATCTATGGTATGTCAAATTTTATATACAAGAAGCTCACATCTGTAGACAAAGTGCATAAATAGCTAAAATGTATGATTAATATTTAATCAGATTAGTTCTTTATTTAACTGTTAACGCATGTATGGTGATGTATAGGGAAGCTTTCTTGTATTTTAATCTATTGATGCATACTGTTCTTACACATTAAACTGCTTAAATTGTTTATAGTTTTGGGTTACTATGTAAGACTTCTGTGTAGAATCAGTAAGTCATGCCTTTAAACTTACGAATGCTCTCTTTGAAGGATAAGAACGTTGTTGTTAAGCTTCTAGAGTGTTTTTTAAATATCTAAGTATTTATTGAACTTTTTTATATGTTTATGCATGGCTAGGTATCTTTTTTCACTTCAAAAAGTGCTATTAGAAATCTACAATTGGGTCATAACTAGAGACCAGAAGCCAGTCGCTCAATTTCAAAAATGTTATTTAGGCTAAGCAGAAAAAAGTTGAAATTTATATTTTAATGTGGTATGTATATAGATGCATTCATGCATGAAAAAATGCTAAGAAAGAATTCAGAGAAGCCATGTTGCTAGCATGTTATTGAATAAGAAATGTGAAATGTGTGATATGTTGTGTCTGGGTTGTTTGAAAAATAGGCCATCCGAGGACTGCACATGTCGTAGAAGGCGACTAAAGCACTAAGTTCCACATCAACGTCAGAAAGTGAATTTGGGTAGTGAGCATCTAGGCTCCAGAAACTGCTTCAAAAATTTAAACGAGTGGGAAAGTTTCAAAAAAGGGGATTGACTGATGAGTTGGTATGGGACAGAGAGGATTTGAGAAGGTCTATTCAGATCCTGACCCTAGTTAAACTGAGACTCAAGGGAAGATGATGATGTATAGATTAGATGTTGTGTACATACACATATGCTAGCATATATAAGACTAATATATTAGTATATATAAGACTAATATATTATAAGACTAATATATTAGTGTATATAAGACTAATATATTATAAGACTAATATATTAGTGTATATAAGACTAATATATTAGTATATGTAAGACTAATATATATATTAAGACTAATATATTAGTGTATATAAGACTAATATATTAGTGTATATAAGACTAATATATTAGTGTATATAAGACTAATATATTAGTGTATATAAGACTAATATATTAGTGTATATAAGACTAATATATTAGTGTATATAAGACTAATATATTAGTGTATATAAGACTAATATATTAGTGTATATAAGACTAATATATTAGTGTATATAAGACTAATATATTAGTGTATATAAGACTAATATATTAGTGTATATAAGACTAATATATTAGTGTATATAAGACTAATATATTAATATATGTAAGACTAATATATTAATATATGTAAGACTAGTACATATTCTGCATATGTCTATATATTCTATATATTTTTATACTGCATGTTATCTGCAATGGTGGTTCAAGTATTGTTATATAGTAAATTCTGCATGATTTTTTTTATTGCACTTAACTGCGCCGGACAATCTATAATTGTACATAGCGGACTATTGTAACTGTCAAATATTTAACTTTTGTGGCTTGTTATGAGATTATTTGTAGTTCTGTCATTATGTCAATTGGCATAAATTATTTTATGTTAATTCCGTACACCAGTCCTTCTGACACTTAGAGTACTGTAACATTGACTTTTTAACACCTACATATATGTTGTATGACTTACAGAAAATTCATAATGCGAAATTCAGCTGCAACAGCCTAATATATCGACTTCAATTCAGTTTAAAGCTTGTGAATAGTGAAGGTCTATTCGTATCCCGATCCTACTCAACTGGAATTCAAGGGAAGATGATAATCATTATGACTATGATGATGATGATGATGATGATGATGAAGCCATACTTTTCCCAATAGGCTATAGCTATAAGGTATGGATAAGGCATAGACTTTTTGTGTGAAGGGATTAACTTGTTGATCTAAGGAGTGCTCTTATGGAGCGAAAAAGCTGACTTTGAGTATGAATATGTGCACTGAAGAGAGAGAGAGAGAGAGTGAGAGAGAGAGATGATGATGAATGCAGTTTAATCTTGGTTTGGGATTGCCTTATAGTTGGACTTTGGACTGATTTTCTGGATTTTGAAATTTGCACCGTTTTTGGACCTTCTTTTTCCTCACTGGTTGATTTTGTCTCAATAGTGCTCGATGTTGTCATTGATGACTGTAGCACTCTAATTGTTGTTGTTGTTGTTGTTGTTCTTGGATGCTTTTTTTTATGTTGATTGTCTCTTGTTTGAGTTGCTGAAGTGACGAACATTCTACTATTTCAGCTTTAATAAAATTATTAAATTATTGCAATTATTTCTCAGGATTTAGAAGTAGAGGTGCGAGCTGGTATTCTACTTGTTTGCTTAACTTAATTGATTGATTGATTGTAAATTTAAGAGAGGTGTATTGTCCTGTAGTCAAATTGAAATCCTCGTTGCTATTTAATGCAGTTGTCTAGTTTTTTAGTACATTGTGCAATTTGATTTCCTTTTTAATTTAATTTTAATTTTGTGATAGAGAGTATGTCATGTTTCTGTGATAGAGTGTATAATGATTTTTGATGTGCTATGAATAGTGATAGAGTGTAATCATTTTTGATAACATGTTTTGTTTTGTGATAAGAGTGTAGTGGTTTTTGATAGAGTGTGGTATGTTTTGTGATAGAGAACGTGTCATATTTTGTGATAGAGAGTGCATAGCGTTTATAGTCTTATGTACAACTGGTAAACTGTTTACAGTTAGTTAGCACTGAACATGTCCCAAATCTAGATGAATAGCTCATACTTCCGTTTGAAATTATTAACGAAACTATTATTTATATTATAATTAATGATAAAGCCATTTAAATGACTAACACTTGTCCAGAAAATGAACTAGTAGTTCTTAGATATCTCCTATCAAAGCTCTAAGTTTACAAACATTGCTAACCTGATACATTTTTGTAACTTTTGTATAAAAAAGTCTACTTTTATATCTCAAGTTTGATTGTTTCTATAAAGTTCTGAATGAAAAGGACGTTAAATCTTAAAATCATTGAGCAGCTAGTTTAACCAGTTTTCCATTTATTAATAACATTTCTGCAGATATTGAAGAATGTCTTTACTAATCTGATATTGTAGTATTTGGAAGTATTATGTTGTAGCCTGGATCATATTTACTTTATACTGCTTCTATCGCGTTACTGTTAGAGTATTTTATATTATATATTTCTATTTGTACTGTCATGCTTTAGTACTTTAATGTATGCATACACACACAAACAAACACAGACACACACACACATATACTGTGACGTAAAGTACTTTATTTTAGGAGTAGGATGAATGTTGACCTTGTACAATTCTTTGCATTTTATATTACAACTTTGAAAGACAAATTTCATTCATTGACTTGGCTTTGCCATCATGGAGCTCAATGTTGTCGCGGATGATAGTAAAACTTAAATTTTGTGTTTTGATTTTTGCGATGTGCTCAGAGCAGAATAGGAACTCGTGTAACTTGTTAAATTAAAAATTAATCATGTTTTAGGATAATGAAAGGGAGATAAATATAACGGAGAATTGATTACTTCTCTAGTCACTATCGATCATAGAAGATTTAGCAGATCCGTTCCTGAAGATTACCAATGTAAACCTCCAAAAACAGATTTATATTTTAAAAAGGAAGGATTCGCGTATTAATTAACGTAAAACACATCGTGCATCACATGTATATAAATTTACAAAGCAAACAATGAATCAAAAGCCAGCATGAAACGATTATATAGCCTAACAAAGGTCGCAGCTCTAAAGTCATTTGCCAATCTGCAGGCGTCCATTTATCTGTGTTAAGGATTGTCAGTGTTCTATCGAAAAGGTCTATCGTTAATAGGAAACTGGGTAGATTTATTACTAAGTATTGACGGTTGTTGATACTAGGTTGAACTCAATGCGGATCTAGCTCGTAATTACTGCAGCTGCTTTGTGTGGCAGCTCCCGGTAATAGAAACTTCGTCGGTTGGTCGTAAAATCTAAATAAGTGTACAGCTCAATATGGCGCAGTATATCGTGTGTCGCTACGTCGCTCACAAACACACACCCACGCACTCAATGGCGTCACAACCAGTGCAGAGACTTAATTACACTGACGGAATCAGTTGATGGGTGAAATTAAATGGGTGCGATTAATTATAACAAATTTTAGAGAGTAGGGTAAGGACTAATATTTTCAATTAGTGGAAGGGATTGCGCAAATCAGTGAAAGAATAGCAAGTTCAAAGCGTTGATGTCCCACAGGCAGCTACTATATCTATCAACAAGTAAACTTCATTCACCTTCACGACAAGGGCAAAGGTTAAGCGCCACTGGACGAGTGCTATAATGCATTGTTATGCCAATTTTTAACTTTCAACATTAAATTATGGAACTCAAAGCTGCTTGTTTAACGCCGCTTATATCAAGTTTAATACCTACTTATTCCAATGGACCTGCCGTTAGGCAGTGCACTAGAAGAAGAATATATTAAGTTTAAGCACATCCGTCAATTCTTGGCATTTAAACTACGAAAGTGATAAATATGAGATTATAATCCATGAAGATACTAGGCATGGCACATGATTGACTAGGCTACATCGACTATACTTGTATCTTGGTTAACAGATGAATGTTTAATGTGTGTGTCAAATATTAAATATACAGCTTATACACAATCACAAGGAGAAAACTATTCACATGTTTATAAGAATTGACATGTCTGAATGTGTCACATATTTAGCCATGTAAAGTTATACTGGTTGTAAAGTCTCGTAGTAATACATATCACACCATTGTCTCATACTAAAATGCATAGTTTCATAATTATATCATAATTATATCATAATTATATCATAATTATATCATAATTATATCATAATTATATCATAATTATATCATAATTATATCATAATTATATCATAATTATATCATAATTATATCATAATTATATCATAATTATATCATAATTATATCATAATTATATCATAATTATATCATAATTATATCATAATTATATCATAATTATATCATAATTATATCATAATTATATCATAATTATATCATAATTATATCATAATTATATCATAATTATATCATAATTATATCATGATTATATCATAATTATATCATAATTATATCATAATTATATCATAATTATATCATAATTATATCATAATTATATCATAATTATATCATAATTATATCATGATTATATCATAATTATATCATAATTATATCATAATTATATCATAATTATATCATAATTATATCATAATTATATCATAATTATATCATAACTATATCATAACTATATCATAACTATATCATAACTATATCATAACTATATCATAACTATATCATAACTATATCATAACTATAGCATAACTATATCATAACTATATCATAACTATATCATAACTATATCATAACTATATCATAACTATATCATAACTATATCATAACTATATCATAACTATATCATAACTATATCATAACTATATCATAACTATATCATAACTATATCATAACTATATCATAATTATATCATAATTATATCATAACTATATCATAATTATACTGAGCCAACAAAGAGTTTCACAAGAATTATATCAGCGCATTTGTTTATCATCCATCCACTTTATAATATTTATATGGACTAAGGTAACTTACAATTATACGATATGCGAGACAACAGAAAGAATAAACCAGTTAATTACTAGTATTACTCGTTCTCCACTACAATCTACGTATACAAGTAAATAATTACAATTGTGAAAAAGGGCGTAACCAAAATTTTTTTCTTCACTGCACCTACATGTAATAACAATATCACTGAAGGCTAAATGTACAAACAACAATCGCTCTCTCTCTTAGTTGCACTGCCTACTGGCAGGTCCGTTGTAAATAACGCCTCCACTGTTTTTTGTCTTCAGCTTTCCTTTTCATGTCCACATATGAGTGGATCTTTAAATCACCTAACATACCTAATCTCGGCCTGCCTCTGCCTCTATTAACTTCCATTCTTCCTTCTACGACCTTTTTGTAGACTTTCCCCCTTAGAATGTGTCCTATCCAACTCTTCTTCCTATTTATTAGAATGTGTCCTATCCAACTCTTCTTCCTATTTATTAGAATGTGTCCTATCCAACTCTTCTTCCTATTTATTAGAATGTGTCCTATACAACGCTTCTTCCTATTTCTTAATACATTTATCAACTGTACTAACTCTCTGTATTATCTGTACTAACTCTCTCCAGGACTTGTTCATTTGTAACCTTTAGAGTCCAGCTGATCCTTTCCATTCTTCTCCAAATCCACATTTCCAATGCCTCCAGTTTCCTAATATCTTCCTTCCTTACGCTCAATATTTCACATCCATACAATAGCGTGGTCCAGACCAAGGTTTTCACTATCCTTATCTTATAACAATATCTTATATCCAATCTTTATCTTTAAACAACAATTTGTTTTGTAAAGCTTTAAATGTAGAAAAGAATTGGGTATAGAGTACTAATTAAAAAGAGATAAGACTTAACAAATCAACATAACCTAACCAGTCATAAAATCATCCCAATCATTAACCAATAATGTAATTGAATAAAAACTTTGCGGTTCTCGAATGTGTGGGAAAACGAACTGAGCTGTTTGAGCGCTTGCTTTGTTCATACCCTGCTCATTGGCGATTTGGACATGAGAGGAGAGTAGACATCACTAAGCTCAGGTTTGAATACCTGTACCAGTTTTCTCGCTCTCTAGTGCTCTGCGAAGTGGCAGGTCCAAGGTCCAACGCACATGCTGCTTTTCACGCTCCATAAGAAGCACACCATCGATTAACGAGTTTTTAATCCCTTCACAAATGGCTACGCTATAGCTACACCTTAATGTAGCGTATAGCTTGGGAATAATATGGCTTCTGAGGGGATTTCCCGTTGCCATCCTCAGTTCTTGCTCTGCCGCCTCTTACGACATGTGCAGTTTACGGTTGGTCTAGTCTTTAGCGTCCCGAACACAACACTGAAATCCAGTGACCTATGATAAGTTGTCACCTTTGTTGTTCTTGCAATGACCCCCAGGAAAAGGCTAAATGTCACCTTGTAGTACATTTGTATTGAACTCTAGATGAATATGATTCCTCAGTTTAATAAAGGTTTTCAGCGTGAGAATCCCTCCTAGTATTTATCTAAATTTCTAAATAGATTATTAGGAAACTATCTTTGCTACGAGACAATCTTTTGCCTAGAGAAAATTTACAGCCATATATAAAGGCCTTATATATATATATATATATATATATATATATATATATATATATATATATATATATATATATATATATAATGTTTCTGAAGAATTTCGACACTGAATCTTTCCATTAACATAACTTTATTTGCAACACCAGTCCAGTGGTAATTTCCTATCTCATCAAAATTATCAATATTTCCAAGAATTGCAAAAGTTGTCAGTGCAAATTTTAAATTGGATTGCTTAAATTCAGTAAATAGCATTAAAAATTAGTAAAATAAAACTTAGTAAACTAGTAGAAGCGGTAGAGCACTCGAAACAGTCTTCTTTCGATAATTCTATAAACACATTCTATAATTCTATTCTTGCACTGTTTTAATCTCGTTTTCTCTTTTGGCCTCTGTGTACTCAGTCGTCATCGTGTGGTGCTTTGGCGTCTGTTTGTGTAGAGTCTGTAAGAGACGTCCCTGATATTGCCTTATGGCGAGGAACCAGATGCTAATATCTTATTATTGATTGAATGATAAACATATTAATGATGAACACTAGTGAATTCTGATCTCAGCCTATCTCAACCCATTGGTCTTTCCTCTGTACAACCGTTAATCACAGCAGGATCATTGGTATTATTAGCACACTGTTCGTATCTTCGTCGTGCTTTGATCCAACGCTTCTTCCTCTCAGCTTGCTCTAAGTCATCTGATGATACGGCGCAGTCAGTCGCTGAACCCAGACCTGCTGCAGGATTCAAACGAATGCTGGCCATGACCTAAAACATCGATTTTAAATTATATAACATCATAACTGTATGAATTTAATCTTTCAATTGAATGATTTAATAATAATTAAATAATAATAATATAATAATTAATGGAAAAATAAGTAAATAAATGCAATAAAATCATCTAGAAGTCATCATCATTATCATCATCATCATCATCATCTTCCCTTGAATCCCAGTTTAACTAAGGACGGGATACGAATAGACTGTCTAAAATCCTCACTGTCCTACATCATATCATTCATATCATGAGACTTTTCCATTCGTTTAAATTTGTGAATAAAATCATCTAGAAGTAAATTTTATAAATTGGCATCATGTTTACATCACTGTTACACTAACAAGAAGCTGAGTTTGTGTGCGGAATGCCGGGAAGATGTTCGATGTAGATCAGTAAGTGTAGGGATCAAATTCAGTGTTCGCTCCGTCAGTGACATGCTCTCTAGAGAGCAAACAGCCGTTAAATCTGGCTTTGGCTTTAACGAAGCTAAACTATTACATTGCGCAGCACATTACCTACCCATACTATAATATAAAAATACAGCAATTTTAAAATGCATGATGCGTGTATTCGCATCCAAAGAGACGCAATCTAGGGATGATATCTTAAGTTATTCATCAACATTGTGATGGTAGCGCAAATCTTAATTCATATATTTAGCAATTAACTAGTAATTAATAAACCTTAATTCATATATTTAGCGATTAACTAGCAATTAATAAATCATTATTTATTTATTTAGCAATTAACAAGTAACTTAATTCATTTATGAAGAAATTTGTTAACTACTCTTCTTAACTACAATTAAAACTAATGCTTAATTCTTTTAAAGAGCTGTTAATAATAATAATCGCAGGAAGAGGGATTGCTTACAGGTTCTGTGATGCCAGCCTGTGATTTTCCCAGAGCATCTCCTTCCTTCCAGCCAAGCTTAGCCAGCAGCTTGTGACCCTTGTTTTCTGAGTCTATGGCACTGCAACAAAAATTCATGTTACACAAACTTATATTATATTAAGCTTATTAGCAAAATAACGTAGAAAATATTAGATTTACGGAGTAATTATAATTACTGATCGATTAATTCTAAATTATAATTAATAATACTACTACTATGTTAGATTTATTGAGTAATTATAATTACCAGTTTAAAATATTAGATTTATTGAGTAATTATAATTACTGATCAATTGATTATAAATTATAATTAATAATATTATTATTATAGCATTAAGATGTAAACCAAAGTCAAAGAGGGCATTCGGTTGGTGAGCGCCTAGGCTCTAGAAATTGCTACTCAATTTTCTAATCCAGACCTTAGTTAAATAGGGATACAGGTGAAGATGATGATGATGAATTAATTATATCATTTTAAACTAGGTAACACATTTAATAGATTATTAAGCACAAAAGAATTGTAAGTTTCCTTCAAAATCTTCTGCCGTTCTCAGCCAAGTTTAGTTAGACAAGCGATTCGACTAAGATTGTCGAAAGTGACTTAGTATTTGACCGTATCGCTGCAGAGAATATAAAGACAGCTATATTCATCATTATCATCACCTTTCTTTGAATTGCAGTTTAACTAGGATCGGGATAAGAAAATTTTATAGTAATTTCTGGAGCCTAGGCGTTCACCAACCGAATGCCCTTCATTAAGACAGATACATTAATTATAAATAAAATTTCTGCTACTCTATTTACTATCACTATCACATTCTGCTAGCATTGCTACAGCCCTGTTGTTTACTACGACTATTCTGCTAGCATTGCTACAGCCCTCTTGCTTACTACGACTATTCTGCTAGCATTGCTATAGCCCTCTTGTTTACTACGACTATTCTGGTAGCATTGCTACAGCCCTTGTTGTTTATTACTGCGACTATTCTACTAGCATTGCTACAGCTCTCTTGTTTACTACGACTATTCTGCTAGCATTGCTATAGCCCTCTTGTTTACTACGACTATTCTGGTAGCATTGCTACAGCCCTTGTTGTTTATTACTGCGACTATTCTACTAGCATTGCTACAGCTCTCTTGTTTACTACGACTATTCTACTAGCATTGCTATAGCCCTCTTGTTTACTATGACTATTCTGCTAGCACTGCTACAGCTCTGTTGTTTACTACGACTATTCTCGTAGCATTGCTACAGCTCTCTTGTTTACTACGACTATTCTGGTAGCATTGCTACAGCCCTTGTTGTTTATTACTGCGACTATTCTACTAGCATTGCTACAGCCCTGTTGTTTACTATGACTATTCTGCAATCATTGCTACAGATCTGTTGTGTACTATGACTATTCTTCTATCTTTGCTACAGCTCTTTTATTTTCTAAGACCATTCTGCTAGCAATGATATATTTTCTAAGACCATTCTGCTAGCAATGATAGACTGGTTCCTAGATTGGTAGAGCATACCGATGGACGGAGGCAGGGAGTTCGTCTCTCAGGTGATCATTGGTTGACCCTTGCTCCACCCTCCTCTCAGCAGCTCGGTCTCTCTGCCCACTGTCAGTGTGAACAGCACTGTTCTCATAGCCCATGTCCTGAGTGAAAGCATACAATACTTGCATTACACTTTAGACTCTATTTAGAGCATTTCTCGAACAGCCTATGAGTTGACCAAAGTCTGTAATGTTTAATGTTTAATGAAGTGTTTCATGCTAATGCATCTTTATACTTTATAACAGTACTGCTATTTACGATAAAACAAGCAATATTAGATGAAATGCACATAATAAATAGCAATACAATACCAAATAACTATCATACATAACATAGCTTAAATGTCAAAATCTGAGAGATTTAAAATTGTCAGAGAGCAGAATTTACTAGAAGGATCTTGCTAAGGGTCAATAGTTGTAATACATAGATCTCTAGCATAATACTGCTTTCATATCCTATATGTGAAAGTGTGAAATAAATGATAATCCGAATCACACAAATTATGTAATAGCAGTATCAGAAGTTTCTATTCGTAGCACCATATCGCATAACCGTAGCCAAATAAATCACACAATTTGGGTAACAGAGACCACAAAAAATATTTTATTTTATATATTTTTTATATATTTTATTATATCAAATCTACTAGGAGATGGCTCCTAGTAGATTTGTATCCATTACTTATCTTTCTCAGAAGAAACACAATTGAAACTGGGCTCAAGCAAATAGCTATTTAATGTCCCACAAAAATTGAAGTTCTTAATTCTGATATATCCTGAACTAATTGCAGTATATTTTAAGTTGACGGATGAATTAAATAAAAATATTATTCCCATAACAGAACCTACAGTTTCACTAACAAATAGACAAACAAGAGGCGGGTAATTAGTCGGCAGTACAGATGTGAGAGGTCAAAATGTGAGAGTTTGAAAGGGCTAAATTGAATGGTAGTTAATTCATTTTATTGAGCATGTAAACACTTCAACTCCATCATATGCCATCACAAACATGTTAATTATTGCAAATGTTAAACAGTTTCCATTTCAAGCACTGGAACGCACTTCATCTATAGAATATCGTATCAAAATATGCAGCTACCTTTAAGCCGTACTTCTTCTTGATTGACTTTAATTGTCGTCTTCTTTCTTTTTCTTTATCAATTCTGCTCACTATCACAGTGTGATCAAAAATATCACAGATGAGTATAGCATGTAAGTAGTTGTTAATATTTATTAAGTCCAATATACACATCAATGTGAGCATGTTATGAAGGGCACAAGCAACTGGCCTTAATGTATATTTTAACTATATATAGTATATATAGTTAAAATATATATTAATTATACAATATATAAATGTATATATTATATACATATAATATACATATATATATATATATATATATATATATATATATATATATATATATATATATATATATATATATATATATATATATGTATATTATATATATACACATATATAGAGCAATAAGTAATTTATAAAAGTGAGAGCAATAAGTTATTTATTAGTAAATGCCTCTCGTTAGAAAATTTAAGAAGTAGTTTCCAAAAAGCTACTAATTAAATAATGAATTAATCACGCAAGTAGTTTCTATAACAATATGCCAAGTTATATTTAGTAAAAGCCATTCTTTAGAAAATTAACGAGAAGTTTCTGCAGAAAATTTAATCCCGTTGTAAAATGGTTTGATTGCCATTGCAAAAACAACATTACAATAACTTAAAATCTTTCACTCTACTGTAAAACATTGATTATCACATCACATACAATACGCACAATTACAAGGGATATCACATACAACATACACAGTTACCAGTGACATCACATACAACATGCACAGTTACCTGTGACATCACATACAACATGCACAGTTACCTGTGACATCACATACAACATGCACAGTTACCTGTGACATCACATACAACATGTACAGTTACCTGTGATATTACATACAACATGTACAGTTACCTGTGACATCACATACAATATGTACAGTTACCTGTGATATCACATACAACATGTTACCTGTGATATCACATACAGCATGTTACCTGGTATATCACAGTTTTTCACATCCGGCGACTTTGCTGCAGAGAATGTTGAAGCAATGACGCCTGGCTCACAACCGTCACACGTGTTACAACGCGGATGAATGTGAAGCTCGAGTTCTGTGCTGCTGCCAATCCTTAGAACATCCATGTGATACAAGGTCTTATATACACTGACCGCTTTAGCCTGGGTTAACATTAAAACATATATTAAATACTAATCATTAAAACACAAAGCATCTACTAAAATATAAATTACATATGACATCTACTAATATCACTAAAACAAATAGAATAGACTAATATATCTACCTGAACTTTACTCTTAGTAGATCAATATGTAAGATATTTAAGATAAGGGAAAAAGAAAATATTATATTATGCATGTTTGGAGTGCAAAGTATCAAAGAGAGATACATAAAACATCAAGGCTTGTCAAAGTCAAAATTTTATTTTAAGAAATATAAGTAGAAATAATAGGAAAGGACTTGCTAGCCATTAAGTAGACAATTAGAATCTATACCTTATATTTGTATTTTTATTTTATTTTCAATGCAGTTGTATTTGTTGTAATACACTGTTGTTATTTTGTGTTTATTGTAACTTGCAACCACGTCTTGCGGGTTGCAAGTTACAATAAACACAAAATAACAACATATAAAGATTCATATAATATCAAAACCACACACAGTATCTACTAATATTACTAAAACATATACTATCTATTAATACAATTAAAACATAGCATCAACAAAAGTCAACAGACTCAAGTTCTGCATTACATGTAAATATAACTATATACCCACAAAGAAATGCAAACAAAAGCAATGAATCATACAATTTTATTCAATTTCTATACATTTTCACACAAACATATTATGATACTCCATATATCATCTGGTTTCACAAAACATGTTAAAGTATGCTTTCTAAAACTAGTTCAATAAGATTTCACACTAAATACTCAAAGTTATATTATAACAATATTTTACCATTAAAAACCACAATGACAAACAGAGAAAAACAAATTTTAGAACATGGTAAACACATCCAATACTCAAACATGTAAGATAAATTGAAATAATTCTACAGTATACTGAAAATCATTTAATCTAGTTATAATGTTTATTAGTTTTATAAAAACGAGCAAAATGTTATTAATACAGTAGAATGAATTTCAAATATAAACCCCATTTACAAACTATATATGATTCAGTATATATGAGCAGAAATTAACTTACCTTAGACAATCGTTTACCATTAACAAATGTTCCCGCCTGACTTGCGTAGTCTTTCACAACATACCGCTGTAACTCTTCATCATACTGTATCTCGCAGTGCATCTGTGATAATACAATTAAGAACTTCATGAAACAGACATATAGTGCACATATCATCTCATATGACATATAACATTAAAAAGATACATTCATCATCATCATCACTCATTCATTTCATACATAAGTCCAAAACACATTGCATGATACATAGCTGAAACAAGAGAAAAAGAAAAAGAATTGCATATTGCATAAATCTACTATAGCACATTTTTCTATCACTTAGATATTCCTTACTAATAAAAGAAACACAAACAATAAAGATATTAACATTAAATATATAATGAGTTAGAGATAGATGTAAAACTAACGAGTTAGACAGAGATCCAATATTCCCGCAATATATAATATTAAAAAGAAGCAATGGCGGAATAGATAGGGCTCGTAGGTATGAAAGACACCGTCAGAAGAGCTTGATGCTTTGGTGCCGTTATAACTGGATTAAGTGAAACCTAATACAGATAATGAGCCTCAGAGATACAAATGATTTGGATTAAGTTAAACGTCTCAGTGACATTGTGAAAAGTGCTACAGCAGTAAATTAGTAAAACAAAGCAAAGATGTAATAAGAAATATAACAAAAGTTAGCAAACACTTTTAACTATCAATGTAAAAAAGGATTTTCAAACAAGTCTACGATTCCTACCTTGCTGACTTCCATCGCAGGAACAACCAGAGCGTGATTGAGATCTGCCTGACGACCAATAGTGGCGCCCGTGCAGGTTATGACATAGAGCTTACCAACATCTAGACAATCCGAGGATTTAACTATCACACGAATACAAGGAGGTCCCTGGATGAGCTCTGAAAGTAAACACAACACATGTAAATACAAAGAGGTCCCTGGATGAGCTCTGAATGTAAACAAAACACATGTAAATACAAGGAGGTCCCTGGATGAGGTCTGGATGTAAACAAAACACATGAAAATACAAGGAGGACCTTGGATGAGCTCTGAATGTAAACAAAACACATGTAAATAGAAGGAGGTCCCTGGATGAGCTCTGAATGTAAACAACATGTAGATTGGCAGGGAAGACAGTAATTAACTTAAAAAACGCAGTTACCAAAATCACTTTGTAACTTAGAATTTTTCACCATAGTATTTGAAATATCATTTTAAAATATTTTGTAAATTTAATTTATTTTAAAATGACCAATCCAACAACTTGCCATAAAATCGCGAATTAGCCTAATTCAAGAGTACTGTCATTAATAATAGACATAAGAAATTATGATTAAAATGAGCATTTAGTTAAAGTTATAATTAAGGGTCGGATTCTTTATCAGAAGGCAATGTCAACAGAACCATGTCAATCAAATGCAGATTATATTAGAGTATACATGTACATGAGTAAATCGCACCAGCTAGATTACCTGTCAAAGGAATATCTTGCTCTGCTCTCCTATACTGACGTTCATAAGATTGACTACAATCATCATCTTTTTCGCAATCATCATCTGATGAACTAATCAATTCTCCCTCTTCTATCTCGCTCTCTGAACTTGTACTGCCATCTACATTTTCTTCTTTAGCTGAAGGAGACGAGTTTCTATGCTCAACATTTTCTATAGCACCGTCTTTCGCAGCATTTGTAAGTTTTTCTGTAGCATCATTAGATGAGTTTTCTTCCAGTGATGAATAGTCTACTGCCTCATAAACCAGATCATTGCTAAACCTCTGCAGTCGTTCGTTTGCTTGACATTCTTTGGTAGTGATTTCAGCTTTATTAATCTCATTTTGCTCTGAATTTTGATTTATTGAAGATATGCCTGCCTTTCTACGCTTTGGATGCTGTGATAAAATATTAATGTTGCTGTGAACTAAAGCTTTTAAAATATACAATAAATTGTATTTAAAATTGCACAGTACATGTAACATTATGTATTCTACTCTCATTACTCACTTCACAGTACATATCGTAAAAAACGAGATTTAATATCTACCCAAAGCATGATATCCCAAATTCGACAATGTCATGTTATTTAATTCATTCATAACAGCATCGACAGCATCTACAGTTACCTAGCAGAATAATAAACAAAAGTGATACAGAATTTAGAAAAATGATCATTTCATATATAATTTCCTCCATCCTATGCCACAGGATAAACTGTACAATATTCTATAGCCAGAGCTATAAGTCACAACAGTTTTGTAGTACCAGAGAAGGAGGCCACAGATTCGGTTCAACTCTAGGCTATCTCACATCCATTATCTATCTCTGAAAATTTATCTCCGTGCTAAGGAAACAGACTTTAAACGTAGCACACAGCTTTTCAGTTTAGTTATAGAATATTAGCAAATTACAAATCATAATGTTAAACAAATTATTTACATATTTAGTGCAAATCTGCGCAGAAAATGTCTAACATTCCAACTATGACAGCTAAACGACTCACTAATAATATATATACATTATATATTGAAAAACCTTAACTTCAAGCGCAGATTAAATTGTGCCACTGTAGTGGACCATATAAGCTACGCCAGATAATTTGCACTCCAAGACTTCATGACTTATCTTTCCTCGATTACTTTGAATTCATATTAAAAATCATTATCCTTCATAATATTAATGTATACTATACTCATAATTAAGTTAACAAATTAATATCCAACCTTATGCTTCTCACAATCCTCTTTTATCCTCGGACCCTTTCTCTTCGTAATGGTTGCTTCTGCCTCCGCCGCTTGAGCTCGACTGTAAATGATGTGATAAAGAGTTTTAAACTTGCTTTCGTTGATGTAGGAATGGAACTGATACGACTGTGAAACTGTCTCATATTGGTAGTAGGCACCAGATTGAGGATCATAGTAAAGTGACTGTTCCTGCAAATACAATAGAATAATAACATTAATTATTTTCATACCAGATAAAATACATAGTAAGAGGGTTTCATTTAAATAACGCTATTAAAGACAAAAAAATTAATACTTAAATATTTTTGCTTATGCTATCTTTTTCAAAATGACACGAACAAAGTTTTTTGTTGCTTACAAATTGTGGAACGTTTATTCCTCTTCATTACTATTTGTTATATTTTTAAATAAAAAATATATTACTAAATATTCCCTCAGTATATGTGTTTGCCAAATGCACTTAGAAGATAGAATTGTTAAATTAATACTACTGGACTTGAAGAATGATCGTAAGAAGCACGATAGCATTTTCATTTAATTTGTTAGAAACCAGATAGTTGATATTCTTCATGAAAATGTTAGAGAAGCACTGCTATAACTTACAGCATCGTAATAGTAACCAGACAGTGCATCATAGTAGAGCTGTGTCGCAGCATCATATATAAAATCTGATTGACTGGAAATAGACTCTGCAACCTCTCTAATGGAATCAGCAATTGACTTTTCATCTAAATCCTACAAAAATATTAACAGTATTTAATTCTTTATTTACCTAAAGTTATTAGTTAAAGTGTATGGAATAATAATGGTGTTATAGAGAAGACGTATCATACAAAAAATTCGTTCCTATAGAGAAACATCAAATAAGCTTTAAAATCAACACAAAGTGTATAAAATAACATAAAATAAAATGTATGCATTAACTATTCAAAAACCATTTCTGGAATACTCACGTAAATCACTTGAATGAAATGAATATGGCAGACATATTTTAAAATGGTTAGTGAACTAACAGCAGGATAGAGTTGTAAAAGCGAATGGCAAAGTAGTTTGCACCATGCAATGAAAAATGTTAGCAAAAGTTATACGCGTTAACAATATACACATAAATAATACAAAACTAGAAACTTTAACTAGATACATTGCTGTTAAGTCTTTTGTTATACCAATACTGCTATGAAATAATTGTATTAAAAAAACTGAATTCAGTTATACTAATAACAAAAGAGAGTAGGCCTACTAACCTTTCCTTTATTACAATTCCACGGTTCTGTCAGCTGAATTTCTGTACTATTGTCAACTTTTATAATATCTGCAATGATAGAAATCAAAATCAAATTTACTAATTTATGAAAATTATATGAATGCTAACTGTAAATTGTACAAACAAATTTTAACAACGATATGTATAATAAACATGAGAGGTGTTGCACAAAATTCAATCAGAGTTTTCAAAAAGTTAGTGACTTAGAGATGGCTCTCACGTATATTTCTAACAATGATTACCCATGTTGAATACCAAAAATCTTTATTGAAACCTAAGTTTGCAAAAAGATATAATATTAAAAATATATTTATAAAACATAAATATTTTTAAACTTCAATAAACTGCATTTTGAAACAATTCTCTGCTAAAGAAATTAATTTCAGGTTGTATTGATGCATGGGTCCTTGACTGGAACATTCAATGTAATTTTTGAAGTTTAATTTACTAAATAAATAGCTACAATTAAAAGGAATAACAAATGCTCACCTGTGCTTTCGTTGTTACAATTAATTTTATTGTTGGCCTCATATGCTGAAACCACTGGAGAATCGACTGACAGCTGAGCAGGAAGTAAAGCTGATTTGTACTTTTCAAGTTCCGAAGTGACAGCGTCCAGCTGGCATTTCAAGTCTATAGAAAGACGGTGTGCAGTGGAGTACAGCTGCTCCAGTCTAGATATTTTATCGTTGGCACTCTGTAATTCCTCATTTTTCTCTAGTACCTCTTGCTTAGCTTTATTTAACTGAGATTGCAGAGTTTCAATATCCGAACTGCATTCTTCAGACATTCTGCGGCATGTAAAACCGATTATAAATTCCAATTTATACAACAGCATAAGCTGTCTCAATTGAATTTCCAAATTAACAGAATTTAACTACTAATTAGAATTGTAAATTGGTTTATCACGTTAAAATGGTTAGCAAATTCTGTTTGAGAGATAACTATATAACACTATCAAACTCATCAAATAACTACTAATCGTAAGTCATATACGGGTAGAAGTCTAGGAAAATTAGAATGTTGTTATATAGGAAAAATAATAATAAACAACTAAAAGTAAACAATGTTGCCACGCGGGATAAAGAAACTCCACAATTTCGGAAAAAAATCCCAATGTGAAAAAACCCAAGTGCATAAAAATCGGATTAGGGGGTCAGGCCCCGTCAGGGGGAGCTTACGACACTCCCCTAGCGGGTTTCCGCCCCGGCCGTCAACACTATGGTGCATACCAGTATGAATAGTATTTCGGAAGATATAATTTAATAGTTTATTAAATTAACAATTAATAATTGTAATTATTATACTTAATAAATACAGCCAATAATTGTTTATTTGAATGTATAGATTTGTTCTTTCAAGTTGGATATTTAACCTAATTGCTGGGTAATCAGTTCATTGTAAACAGCATTCCTCCACTGACTCATTGTTAACTCGGCAGAGTAAAAGAGTAAAAGGCTATGATGCCCAGACATCTGATTCTGAAGTGGGCGGATGAACTTATAATTGATCATCAGAGTCAACCCGGGGCAGCTGGATAGAAATGTTGTCTCGAGTACAATACATGTAGCATGAGTTTGACATTATTGTCATACTCATACCACATGTATACTCGTACCCATACAAAGGAATAGTTAGAGCGAAGTTTCGTGTTCAAGAAATTTTGTCTTATTAGGTATTATAAAAGATTTGCGGTATCATATTACTCTAAAATTCTAAACTTACATACAATTTTAATATACATGTACATGTACATGTAGACAGTATATAATATTAAAGTATAATTCTTTAGTCTATGGTAGAAAGAGATTGAGCGAATTCAAGTGATTTAAAAAATGTCGAACTTATTGCTACAAAATTGGCATAAAGTGCGCGGAATCGAGTGACCTCGACTACTGATGAATTCACAAGTATTCGTGATTAGGTTTTATATGAGTCATGTAAAAGAATATTTAAATCGGTCGATCCCGCTTAGCTTAATTGATTATATTAGTCAAATAATTAATTAAAATATACATAATACCTAAAATTCGCTCAATTAATTCATGATAAACATAATACGCTTCGAAGGCACACCGAGTAACTATGCATAGGCTCTATATAGCTTAACAGGTTAATAAACTCTCGTCTTCAAGAAGATTCCATATGCACACTCGAGCTACCGGCGCAATGATGAATTATTTCTAGTGGGTTGTTCAGAACACGTGCGATTTTCTGTAAGTTGCCTAAAGAATGAAATTGCTGAAGTAATTTAAGTATATATCGGGTGAATTAGAAACATGTGATATCTTATTACATGATTACAGCACATTGCATTCAGACCGCGTATTAACCTGTCGAGCGGTTAATGTGAAACATATGATGTGAAACAGGCCACACCACATCTTTGACTTCCTGCTGGCTCAGACAACTTCAAAACTCCTAATTTAGTAGCCTGATGGCCTTGATTTTTAATGGCCAATCGTTTGAAGCCATATATTTATCTCAAAAATAACCTTTTCGATTTCTAGTTTTAATTATAGGCCTATCGCCTTTTTACTTAAAATATCTTACAACCATTTCCAAGTTTATATATTCGAACTCATTTGACTGGATTTGGGAGCCCAATAGATTTGCTGTAGTGCAGACAGTGCGTGGTTGTCAATGATATTTTTGCATCGCTATCTACCCACTGTGAATTTTAACAACAACAACAACAGCTAGCACAACGCAAATAGAGTTCTATTGTTGTCCATGAAAACATTGAGCTCTGTGGAACCAAATCCAGCCGATGAGCGGAGTGTGGGATTCAATAAACGGCTGAAACCAAAATCCGGATCGCATCCGGGAATTCAGTCCATGGAAGGGTACTAACGGAACATAGGTTCATGCGTATAATTGCGTATAAACAATGCAATACTAATGTTCTACAATAAATGAAGATTTAATGCCCGTTTCCTTACCATACGGTGCTTTCGGGGACGATACATTGTAGGAAGAAGTTTAATTGAATCTTTAGTTCAAACAAAGTCTGTGGGGGAAGGTAGGTCGAAGGTCATGTTACCGCTTACTCCGCCTCGTGTTGAGAATGCTCACAGTTTGAGTGAAATGCATTGATTGCATTATGATGTTCAGTTGCTCACATCAGATCCGTATCAGACTCTCGTGTATCCTACCAGTCAACGTGTAAAAGTTCCAATGCACTGCGCAAAACAATTCCGATATTGACGCTAAATTAAAGACAAACATTTAATTCAATAAACAATTTACAATTACTTAATTAAAGAAATACTTAGGTAAACAATTAATGTTAAAAGCAAGTGTTGCAGGAGCTTGTTTAATAATAAAATATAAAATATTGCTAAACGATCGTTTCTGGGCTTCAAACAAATCATAGATAACGATAGGATAGGTTAATAATTTAGTAAAGTTTTAAAAGCTAAAATTGGATTCAGCTATGATAATTATTACAATAGCATTGTAAATAAAATCTAAGTTGGTTGACACTGTAATTTACCCATCTCATTCACATTTAATAATTGAGAAATTGTTTTAAATTTCTAATATTTCTTTGTATTTTCTTGGATTTCTTGTTAATATTCATTTGTTGATACGTCTTAATTAAGCACCGGCATGCCATTTGTGGACCGTCTTGCATGCAGAAAGCTATTGAACTGTGTTTAACATTGTTTTCGTGTCGCTATTGTACTGACAGACCCGTGGATATATTAAATACACGAACAATTTCTAAATGTAACTTGATTCGAGCATCTCCGAACTAAAATCCACCAGAGCATAATATGTATATTATTATTGTCCCAAGGGAGCAATAATTTCAGGAGATAAGCCAGCGAGAGCTTGGTTAATCCTGCTCAGCTTGATGGAGAGTCACTGAATATGCACTGAGGATAGCGTCAGTGTGAATGTACACTGACGCTATCCTCAGTGCATTCACATTTAAAACTTCACAAGGAATCGATTAGACAATAATGACACTGCAGGTCAAATGCGATCAAGTTTTGCCTCAGGAAAAATTCTGCACTACAAACACACAAACTTCCCATACGTTCTACTTTACTAACATGTGTGTTAGTTAAGTATTGAATTATATGATTAACGAAATTTATTTAGCATACAGAACAAATTGTACTGATTTCTACTCAACTCTTGGACTGAGGCTTTTCTTAAAAGCTATCACGCATGCTACACTGAAGCCCACAGTAGTACATGTGGATTGTACAAGTACATGTGCACTGTACCAGTACATGTGCACTGGAGCTCACGAAATCTCAAACACATAGAATATAATCTAAAATGACATTAAACATATTCAGCATGCGAACACGCAAGGTTGCTCGGTGGGATTTTTCAAGGTTGCACGGTGGAGATTTTCAAGATTGTTCAGTGGGGTATTTCAAGGTTGCACAGTGGGATTTTTCAAGGTTGTTCAGTGAGGTTTTTAAAGGTTGCTCGGTGGGATTTTTAAAGGTTGCTCGGTGGGATTTTTAAAGGGTTTTCAGTGGGATTTTTCAAGGTTGCTCGGTGGGATTTTTAAAGGTTGCTCGGTGGGATTTTTAAAGGTTTTTCAGTGGGATTTTTCAAGGTTGCTCGGTGGGATATTTAAGGTTGTTCAATGGGGTATTTCAAGGTTGCTCAGTGGGATTTTTCATGGTTGTTCAGTGGGGTTTTTCAAAGTTGCTCGGAGGGGTTTTGGGTCATCTAGTTTGGCTTTAATTATCCTGTATGTGCTGGGTCACTTTCCAAGGGATTAGCTTCTGAGTCTGGTGCTCATACACTGATCAACGCTAGCTTTAGGTACTTGCTTATGTTTTATACAAAATCTCCAAACGTGCGCAAAATCGGTTAAATAAATAAAACGAAAGCAACAATTAGAGTGCTACTGTCAGCAATGAAAACATCAAGCATTATTTAATCGAATTTAGCGGATGAGCAAAAAAACAAAAGCGTCAAAAGACGATACTAAATATAAAGTCCAGCAAACCAGTACAAAAGCAATGAATAAAATAAAAAGAGGTGGATTTAATGCAATAGTTGTATTTTCATTTAATTAGTAGGCAAGCATTAAAATAGCTGACTAGCTTTATTTAAATTTTACAACCTTTTAAAGGGACATATTTTGATAGTTATTAATTTAGTCGCAGATGGCAAAAATTATGAAAGCTTAAAGGTCAAACTGAGGTCACGGTAGGTTATTCTAGGATCATTCCATCACCGGATGGACTTGATCAAGATTTACTCGTGGACTCAGCTGGAATTTACATCAGCCTAACGTTTACAACTCGAGCTTAAATATATCAATCATAGGTCTGTGTTATACTGCACGTCTGTCGTTATATCGTATTAGAACCCGAATTACGTGCTCTCAGTTTGCCGTATTTATAATAACATATTCGTTTATTTTCGTTAAATCTGACAACCGCAGAAAGTTACAGCACAGAAATTCCAACAGACACAGCATAACAAATTACAGATATAGCATATACGGTTAATAGGCTAGATATAAGAGAGATAAAACTAAAAATTGTTTTCGCTAACATTTAACACATGAATATTACAACATTATATAAATCAATGGCTTATACTATTCATAATTACCATACAGGGCGAACTGTACTATGAGTAAAGTAGAATCTTTTAGTATTCATTAAATTAACTAGCATCATCTAGAACCATACGAATAATGAAGTTTTTATCGCTCAGACTGCTTCTTTTTATGGGAAGGGAACAGCATCTCTTAGCAGTATCTCTTCGGGTTGGGTAATTATGATTGTTTTGTGGAGGCAACAAATGCGCCAGTAAATGTGCAGGGTTGTTACAGATTGCCTTGAAAAGATTATTGTCAGCAGAGTTGCAAAGATCCTCAAAATTAGATTCTTTACTGTAGAATCCAGCTCTCCTTGCCTTCTTTAAAAAGGTTTCAAGACGGGTTCTCTCTTCAGCATTTGTAAAGCCCCACAAAAACTGGGGGGCATACAGAAGCTTAGAGAGTGTGGAGGCTTGAAAGACTCTCTGAAGAAGATCATTTGCCAAACCTTTGCTACGTAAAGAATAGAGCGCAAAAATGTTGCTCGAACACAAGCTAATGATGCTTGTGACGTGAGCAGAAAAAGAACAGTTATCAGATACTGTGACGCCTAAGAATTTGAGGTTAGAAACCTGCTCAATTCCTTCAAGGTGTGGGACATCTCTTATCTGCCTTTTTTGCTTGGGTAATTGGAAGAGAATTTCTTTTGTTTTATTTCGATTTAATACTAGATTGTTAGAGCGGGACCAGTTTTCGATATGGACTAATTCCTCTTCCGTTGAGTGAAGGTTAGAGGCAGGCACAATCAGGTATGTGTCATCGGCATATTTGAACAAAGAGTTTATAGGCTGTATGGTTTTTAAGTCTGATGTAACAATGACAAATGCAGTTGATCCAAGGGCTGATCCTTGGACTATGATGGCATTGATTGCTTCTGATTACGATGTTTGACCATCAAAGATAGTGGTATGTGAACGGGCCGAGAGGAAGCTGGCAATCCATCCATTAATATTGCTAGGCACATCTAGGGTACACAGTTTATCAATCATTTGTGAGTGTCTGACTGTATCAAACGCCTTGCTGAAGTCTAACGCTATTACTCTGACGAAGGAATACGCTCAGTGATGCATGAAAATAGGGCGATAGTCAGACATGACAGTGGGACAAGAAACCTTGGGTATCGGTTTAATTACTGAGGATTTCCACTGAATAGGTACATAGGTATTGCGGATAGACATATTTATTAAGTGCCATTACTGATTTATATTGAAATAACTGATGCTATGCTTTAGAGGCCATAGAGAAAATGCTAATTTCATTTTTATTACGCACAGACTTTCTGTTCACGTTTTTGGAATATATATATGTATATGTATATTAAAGCTGTTTAGTTTATTCGTTTAACCATTGAATTCATTCTTGTTCATTCTTGCAGTTAGTGGATCTTAAACTCGATTAGTTTAATACAGCCAGTGTTGGATTTCTAGAGCAAGTTTTAACATATTAATCTTGTGAAAAGTAGGCCTATTTGATTTGTTGAAGAGCTTACGGTTTAATTAGATTATCTCTACTCTGATGTATTATCATCTAATATAGGCCTACACTTTCTATAAATGACCGACTACTGAAATGAGTAATTAAAGATTCGATTAACAGGTCGAAACCTCAAAAGGTGAATGGAGAATTAAAGTCATAACCCGCTCTTTGACGTCAGTCGATTCCGAAATGACTTAATAACAGCACGTACTTGATACTACTTTAAAATCTGGAGCAAGTAGTACAACAATAAAAAAAGTTTATGTTGGATAATCATGAAACCGACTGCAAAAGAAAGAAGAGAGAAAGAAGAAGCTGATAGCAGAATATTGTTACCTTGTTTCACCGATAGTGCTAAGAGGCTCTTAACCTGTTCTGTGATTATGGGAGGACCGACCACTCAAATAGAGAGGTTCCTGTCGAGGAACTTCTTCCATCAGCCCTGGAGTCTTGTTGTTTACTACTTCAGATGCGTTTAATTTTAAATGAACGATTTGACTAAGTATTGTTCTGAGTTCGGACACTAAAGTCTATTCTTAACAACAATAAAAACTCGCGACATTTTCGGTATTCTGGTGAGTTAGAAAAATAATATGGCAAAAGTTAATATCATTGTGATTTCAGTAAAAACACTACTACAGTAGGACAAAATGCTGTGCAGTCCATATAGCAGTAGGCCTTACAATAGAAATTTAACGAAGACAATTTAAAAATGGCGTCATTGAAACCCTACACTTGTTGTCTCTTGGGGGTGTTAGAGCTCAGAATAGCAATATTCAGCAAAACGAAAACTTTATTTCTGAATATCATGTGCTCCTAAACGATATAAAGAGCCAATTTACAGAAGTAATTTCATCGTGTTTGTAACAGGACATTTGATAACAGAAAAGTCGAAAACAGTGAATCCCTCAATAAATTTGCCTTTAAGTAGATCTATTTTTAGTTTTTTATCCTCAGACTGCTTTTCACAATTTATATTTTGCATCTTCCAATGGACCTTTTGACTGGAGCCATGGGCGATGTCAGTAAGATATTCCACCGCGGATCAATGTGTGGGTTCAATTCCTGAGTTCTCCCGGCACTGCCATTGCTTTCGAGTAAGGAAACTGAAGTAAACATTAGCTTCTTTTAGCTTTACCTTTTCATTTTTAGCTTATTTGCATGGATTTTAATTCTTAATACTCGATATTATCTTGTACAACAGTGGCACTACAATTGTATGCATAGTTGTTTTTAGTTTGAAATATTAAAAATAACGATAAGCTTAGTTAACATTAAGTGGGCTGATGCGGTAGACTAGCAGAGATGTTAGGTGCGCCAGACGGTTGCGCAGCTGATTCTGTACATTATTGCGGATTGCGCGATTGAAGCATTTATTACTTACCTAGAGATAAGATCAGGGTCAGGTTTTAAGCGAATATCTCAGGTCAGTTCTTCAATTAGCTATCAGTAGCCCTATCGTTGTTCTACATCAGGATCTGATTGTTTCTGACGCATCCTATCTCACTCTGTCTATCTCTCATACACACACTCTTCCTCTCTCTCTCTCTCTCTCTCTCTCTCTCTCTCTCTCTCTCTCTCTCTCTCTAGTGTTCTGCAGATTGGCAGGTCCAAAGTAAATAAAATACTCAGCTTTCACGCCCCATATAGTTCATAAAGAGCATCCCTTGATCATCAAGTGAATCTCTTGTTAAAAAAGTTTTGTTAATCTCTTCACAAAGTCTCTGCTTTATCCTCACTAGTAGTCACTACGCTGTAGTCTATACTATAGCATAATATTACAGGGCTTGGGGAAATATGTATTCGGAAGTGGTTTCCAGTTGCCTTCTTAATTCTTTCACATTCTCCCATTATGGCCGGCGCAGTTAACGGTTGATTTATTCTTCAATTTCCCGGACATCACATGCATACGATAAAAATTGATTGAATTTATTGGTTTTAATTCTCACAATTTATGGTGATAAATATAATAGATCTATGACGTCCATGATTTCATTGGTTAAGCGAACTTATCAATTGCTGATTTCTAGGAAAAGTTATCAAGTGAAAATAGAACATTTTGGTCTATGGATGAACATGAATTAAAAGGTAACTTTTTTAAAACTATGAATGCTCAAATACGGAAGTCTCTTAAGATATCATGAATTAAAGAAGGGATTTATAGTCGCATATGACCAAATGATAATTGAAATAAAGAATGATAAATTAGACATCTGTGCCTCAGCAATGACAGGTAGAGACTAATGAAAGCCTAAAACAGAAGCTGTTTTTAATCTTTAGCATCGATCTAAATTATTTAAATAAATTATGCAAATAGTTAAACACTTTTAAACAACAGTGCTGCCTGTAATAACTAATTTAAGAAACCACCGTAAGCGACACTTAAATTCTGACCTAATTAAATTTCTCTAATTATTGTGCAATTTTAAAAAGAAATTGCTGAATGGTTATGTTAGAGTTTAATTTTTTCCTCCATGCTTGACATTCTGTGGGTTCCATACAGTATATCTAGTGCATCAATTTAGCACTAATTTATTTGTAAAGACATGCAATTTCGACCACATGACGAAACATAAAACAACTGCTGAAATCAGAAATTATCAGCTGTCCGCAACACACATGCTCCCCAATCAGTCAGTAATTAGAGAAAGATTCGGACATTCAGTGCATGTTAGGCCTCCATTTCCATCTAAAATATGAGGTCCATGGTACAAATTTCTATTTACCGTCGGCTTTCATGCACACTAAAGCTCAATACATTGCCAGTAAATGGACTTGTTCGCAGGAACTAGACTAGTTCATGAAATATAGGAGGGGGGGGGGGGTTAAAAGAGAGGGCTAAATAGGAGGGAGGTCCGATCCTAGCCCCTATATATGGCTTACATGGACAATAGGTTGAGAATTAGAGGGGGACTGAGCACCGAATTGAAGGGCATAAATTATTAGCAGTTTGGGTATTGAAGACTCTGCCAATAACAATATCTGAAAGTAAGAATTGACCGTGCGTTGTACTGGTTACTGCACGTGGCTAATCATGTACAGTATGTGTTTAAAGGAGACTAAGCAAGAGTTGCCAATTAGTGCGAAATGAACTTTAAGTATTATTTTTAGGTTTGCAGAAAACTTGCGATTAGGCAAGTACCAACCCTTTATCATTTGATGAAATTTAGATGTCTAGATTGTTATTTTAAAAGCTTGAAAGTAGAATGCCGCTTCCATTATCTAGGCCTACCTTACATCTGCCATTTTTCTAAGCACCAGAGAAAGAAGAAGAAGGGAAGCGAGGTTCCAATGTGGATATTGCACTCAGTTATTGGATAATTCTGTGTGAATAACCTTATCGATACATACTCCTTGTCGTGTATATAAAATAATGCTAATAGTTAATCTTTCTGTATTGCTTAAGTTTTCATCGTTAGTATTTTGCTAATATTTTACGATTTAATTTGTTAACGGCGGATGCCTCAGAAGCTGAGACTTCGCAAAAGCGTAACTCGCTGCGTATCTAGCTGAGCACCAACTAGTCCGTCAAGTCCGAACTAAGATGAATGGGATCTGCCATTGACAGCTGTTGAGGTCTCGTCATGATTCCTGGATAAAGGTCATGACTGGCTATCCCCAAAATGATTTCCAGAAAGCAGGTCAAAGTGCAATTTCATTCTGGAAATTCGTTTGCAATTCCTGACTAAATATATTAGGCGTTACAGTTAGCCTGAAATTGCAATTTAATCTTCTTTAAATTAATTTAGATATTATATATAATTCCTTCTCCTCAATGTTCTGACAAATGGCAAGTCCAAGGTAGGTAGGCCTACATATACATACTCAACTCAGTTTTCACGCTCCATAAAGAGTACTCTACTCCACTGAGTAGCAAGCTATTCTATGCCTTATCCATACCATATGTAGCCTATAGCTTGGTGCAATAAGCCTTCTGAGGGGGCTTCCTCTTGCCTGTCTCAGTTTTTACTTTGTCGCCTCTTATTGTACGTGCAGTGAACGGTTGGAATTTACTTTTGTGTCTTTGACACAAATTCGAATAAACCATAATATTTACACATTGTATATTAGAAACTTAAATGAAACTATTTCAGAAAGTGTTATATTTGTGTCACATAATTTCTCTCATAAATAATATTACTTCATTGCCTACAAATCTATTTCAGGCGTGTAAAAAGTAGGCGAATACACTACGTATGCATTATACTGCAATGCATGTGTATCTTGTAAAGTTCAAAATACCTGAGACATTTAATAGTTAATTTCATTATACTGGTTTAGGAAATGGTGTGCTTAATTAACTTTCTTAATTAAGCTATTTCTATGTCGACCAAAAATAATGTTATAGGCTCATATTCTGTGACAGATAATTTTTTATCTTTCGTTTTTTAAATTAGCGGCCCTTTGAGTCGATCTGGCTGTTGATCTTAGTGAAGTTGATCTTAACTATTTAAATACACTATTCGGATGGATTTGAATTGCATTAATTGCTTGACAACTTTGATTTTTTTCTACTTTAGACACTTTAAACTTGAACGTATATTGGACAAGTAGCTGCACATATACATGTATATTGGTGTTCGCACATATTGTACCTCAATACTTCAGTTTATTTAGTATAAATTCGAATACCACTTGACAAATTGACTGGCAACATATAGCAACTGTTTGTCTAGACGTGACGTTAAAAGTCTACTATAAGCTGTAGATTAGTAACAAGACAAATATATACAATATACTGTACAATATAACTTTAACAATATAATGTACGATATACTGCGTATTAATACATCGTCGTGATATTTGTAGTGGCTTTACATGTACGTTGTTATACATGTACGATTAGCCTACAGATCGCGGACTGAATTTCCACAAAGGGTAAAATTTCAAAATAGTTAAACTTCCTAAACCTTCTTGTCAAGAAAACTTCAATATATGAATAATTTTCACAATAAATTCTAGAGCTTGGTTGTAGTTCTAAACGGTCGCAATACGTTTAGAGCCTATATTATGAAACTTCAACATAATTTTGTCATGCATCTAAGCATAATATTATGATACCCAGCTCATATTTTAATTCATTACTTATCAATGTGGATTTTCTAAATATTGTAAAGTTCAATTTGAGAGAGAAATTTAATTGTAGCAGCGAATATTCTCTCACTTAAAATAACGGAAAATCTCGTTCTATTTCGTATTATTTACAATGATTATAGTTTATTCCAATAGGAAATAGCGAAATCTAGGCAGCAGTAAGCACTTAACGAGCTTTGCTATGTAAATGTTGTCTAGAGTTCGGCACTTAAGTATGGAATGGTCATTTGAATATCTAATATTCGTAGGAGATTTGTAACTATTTCAGGATGCCACTCAGACAACCGCTGGTCATAAAAAATATTTAAAAAATACTCATTCTGTCGACACTTTTTATGTTTATGTCCTTTTTACTGAGTTGGAGGTGGTAGCCATGGAGATTTTGTAAGTTCCCGTTCATAGGCCTCTACTTAGGAAATATGAAGTTGTCTGAGTGAAATCCTGAAATAGATATCTTATCTAAATAGATATCTTTTTTGATCACTTAACATTTAAGTGACCGTAACTTTTTAAAGTACGGAACTCTCGATAGACAATCCTAGATGATGATGCAATTGATAGGGATGCAGATAAGGATAACGAAAGAACGAAAAGGTTAATAATAAGAATCATGATAAACACATTAGGATAACTTTATAGGCCTAAAAGCATAAAAATTTATTTTTTGGGGCATTTTCCAATTAATATGCGCGATTAGAGGGTTCATTGAGATATTTTGTAGCTTATCTGGACAAATCCACTGATATGCAATTATGATTAATTTGCTCAGGTTTGGTTCTGCTATTTAAATTTTACTTTAACTCAACAATCGTTTCATACGATACTTTTCAGTGTCATATCATTGCGGGGCGGGGTTTAGCTTGGTATAGCGTGCGCATGAATAAACCTTCTCTACTCCGCTCCGTCGCATACAATTTGATCAGTCAATCCCCTATAATCTCTTCCATTCTTTAAAAAAAATTGTAGCAATTTCTGGAGCCTAGGCACTCACCAACCGAATGCCCTTTCTGACGTTGGTTGGGATCTTTATAATTTAGTGGCCTTTTACGACACGTGCAGTCACCGGTTTGTCTATTCTTCACACAACACGGGAACAAAAATTGACATTAGTAAATTGGTAAGCATTCTAATGGCATTTCTCCAATATATGAGACCGCATTTTCGATAATACAGCTTATAGCCTTTTCTTAACCCTTAAGTTGCAGGTTCCAGCACAGGTCACAATATGTGATATAAGAGTTTCTAGGGAGTCTTTAGCTAGCTTGTACAGGTAACGTCATCGCGACATGTGAAACATATTCCATGAAGATAGTAGCAATTAAAAATGACATCTATTTCAATCTTTTTCAGACATTTCAAGCTGCAAGGAGTTCAGAAAAATCCGTTTAAAAAGATTTTGTAAAATTAGAAAGAAAAACAAAATTACTTTTTCACACCAGTCACCTCTTATCTCATTTGCTCAAGGCTAGAATTTCGTTGACTGCATTACATGGCCGGTGAGTCACACAACAATCAGACAACAATGCGTAATTCTTATCCTACGATTAAATCCGTTTCTGGATTTCACTCAAAGAAGAATATTTTGACGTAGGCTAGCATTGAACTCGGCTTAAGTTGGACTTGATTCGAAATTCTTCTCGAACAAGGTGCCTTGCGGCAAATAAACTGCGAGACCTACGAAGAGGAGGACTCCATTTAATCACTAATATTAATATTAGTATTTTATTACTAATATAATCTAGTCTGACGCTCATATTCATGCTATTATTTTCCAAAACTTTTTTTTGATATTGTACTCTCTGTCTCCCTCTCTCTCTCCCTCTCTCTCTCTCTCTTTCTTTCTCTCTCTCTCTCTCTCTCTCTCTCTCTCTCTCTAACACACGTACTCATAGTCACACTCACACAAATGCACACAAACATGTATACAAACACATATAACACATCTACACAACCACACTCACTCTGTGTATCACTATTCCACTCATTGTCTCACATTTGTATATCTCTCTCTTTCCTATCTCTTCCTTCCTCTCTCTCTCTCTCTCTCTCTCTCTTTCTTTCTTTTCTTTATTTCCCTCTAGCTTATTTTATTTCAGTACTTTTGCATCTCTACATGTTCCTATCTGCAAGGGCTCTCTTGTCTGACACTTTTCGAACAATCAGACAAGACAACCGGCATGTTTTAGTGATTTATATCAAGGGAACGCGAACAAGTTGTGATATATCTGAAAGTTGTTAATCGAACTTAGTTAATACTAGCCTACCCCTCTGTAAACTACAATAATAAAATATTTTTATATCTCGAATTATAAAATATCGCAAATAAGTGATACGGAGCACAACAGAATGGATAGATTGCCGGTCAAAGACAGACTGGAACACTGCGCAAACTTGTTACATTCTAACTTTGATACTTGCCGATGCTTACTACGCATGTTGTGAGAAAGGGATGAGGTCAATGCTGGTAAAGCTTATGTTAACGTCAGTTTCATCACTCGAAAACGATGTCAGTGACGGGAGCGAGCCCAGGTTTGGAACCCACACATACTTATTCGCGGTCGAATATCTTACCGACATTGCTACTGGCTCTAGCCAGGAGGTGCAGGATAAGTTAGAAAGGGGTAGACAACAACTGACATGGGATGCGGTGATTAAGAGAGATATGAAATATAGGGGATTATCTGATGATTTGATGTGGGACAACGAGGAGTGGCGAAGATCTATTCGTATTTCTACCATACTTAAGCTGGGATTAAAGGGAAGATGATGATGATGATGATACGCAAGTTCCTCTCTGACACAGTATAGCTAAATGCTGCTTATACCAACTTTCAATTCAGTTGTTTAATCGAAACGCAACACTAATGAGGAAGGCTATCAAATAATCTATAGAAAGGAACTTGTTAACTAGTCTCGAAGATTCTTATCGGCCTTTGCCTTGTTATGAACAGTTCTATAGGCAGTTGAAGACCCACCGTTCCCATCTCTTTTTCCATCAGGTCTCCATGTGTTACGACCTAAACCTCCTTTTCTTTAATCCTTTATCTTTGGACTGATTTTCTGAATTTGCACCGATTTTGGACCTTCTTGTTGCTCGCCGGCTTGATTTTGTCGTAATAGTCCTCGATGTTGTCATCGATGACTGTACCACTCTAATTCTTGTTATGTTATGAAAATTGACATCGATAAATACACGGTTTGATAGGAATTTGTGGCTTGACCGTATTATATAAAACAAAAAAATAGTCACATTTTAATTTTGATTTAGACATTCGGCTGCATTAACTTTTTTACATTGATGGATTTTTATTTGTTATATGTTTTTAAGTAAATTATGTAGTGTGTATACACTTTACCAAAAGGCCTGTACCATTCAGTGTTATTCATCGTAGATATGATTTAGTAACCATAGTTCTCCATGCATCATGAAAGCATTTCGAGAAATCACTCGACAAACTTTTGGTTATTCACATATCCCATTTTTAGACTCTACTGTTGATTATACTGGTTCTTGTTCTATGTCTCAAGTGCTTGAGTTCATTACTCACGATATAGACAGGAAAAGTCATCGTCATTGTTTGAGTTCTAAATTAAAATTGAGCTGGTATGATAAAAAAACTTAGCCATAACTCCAATATTTACCTTTAGTTTGTCATTCGCTACTAATCGATTAAAGCGCTGTCAAAAAAGTTAAAATCTTCTAGGTTAATTTTTAGTGAACTGTTTTGGTTTTCTGTGACCTTGCTGAGAACACTGAATATACATGTATATTGCAGAACAGTGTCAGACGTCGGTTAGCCCGACTAGAGTGCAGGCCAATATAGCGGCATTCTAAGTGTACCGAAGATCTTAATATAAGTGTACTTTCCAACTTAAATAGGCAATCGATCAATTTCGTTAACCTACTATGTTCAGGTATGTTCATATTTTCTTAATATGCATTTTATATTAAGTAGTTATAGACAATTTTAGTGATATTGAAATTTTTATTTAAATTGCAAGTTAACTTTTATCGCAATTCAGTATCGTAACTTAGAAAATTTACTCGGAGGTTCTTACTTTGACTTATAAATTCATTCTGGTGTAGTATTTGACATATCTAGATTTTTTTCCAGTGTGAAAACATAATTGTCAGCACGCATTTTACCTCGTTTTGAAACGAAATGATTGTTACTTAAATGTAGCATTATTAGAAAATATATGAGATGTGTTCTTTATTTTTTTTCTATAATATATTTGACGCTGTAACATCCCTGCATTCCGTTGAAACGAAATGATTGTTACTTAAATGTAGCATTATTAGAAATATATGAGATGTGTTCTTTATTTTTTTTCTATAATATATTTGACGCTGTAACATCCCTGCATTCCGTTACTGGAAATTTATTATTTGACCCCACTTATATTCGAAAATCTATAACTTTACCATTATTCAAGATATTTTCACGAAATTTCTGCAGGTCCGGCAGAATTGGCTGTTGATCGATTCGTCCAAACAAACTTCAAAAATAACGGTCAACTCATTACGACTTTATTGCAAAAACGGGTTGTGTTCTTTGTTATAAAAGACACACTATATACATTATATATATATATATATATATATATATATATAATATATAATTCAGTACATACAGTTATACATGTACAACATAATAATAGCATAGTAGCATATTTCATAGTTACAGCCTACTTAACCTTGGCATACATAAACACTTATAAAGCAGCTGATCCTATTTCTGATTTTATTTAATTGGCTACATTCGCCTATAATCGCATTTTGATCAAATAAGATCGAAAGCGATTGCGATTAAAGTCGAATGCGTGTTGTACAGTGTTATCTATTGATCTCTAGTCTAGACGAATTGTAAACGTTCAGGCCGCCCATATATCTCTGATTATTATTCAGTGCAGGCTAATCCACTGTTTATAATCTACTGTATTAAATTTATTACTAGTCGAGGGAGACGGTATTTTTAGCAACTGAAATAAAAGCTTTCGCAGGATTTACTGGTTTGTTTTTTAGTCGCCTCAACAGGATTATTACAGATTATTACAGATTATTACCGATTATTACCGATTATTACAGATTATTACAAGATTATTTAATACAAGGTCATTTATTACAAGATTCGGGTTTACAGTTTATTAGACTATAGGCCTAATAGATGTGGTCTGTAAATATTCCTTTTTCTGTCTTTCAATTTAAATAGGACGTTTAATTTTTGAAAGATTATGATTGTTAATGATTGTTTGTGACTATTGTGATTTTTTGGTGAAATTATAATTTTTATATTAATCAATTGTATTATGATATTGATTCGTATTTTTATTTTTTAATCGATGGCGCAATGGTTCTCTCTCCCTACCTTCCATTATAACACCTGTTAGAAAATCATAGGTCTATCAGTTAATTTTTAGGTAGTAAATTAATTTATATCTGAATTAGAGTTTGCTTTCGCATGAACGAAATTAACTTGAATTCCAAAGGCGTAATTCCATATAAAGCTATAAAGCCGATGTTAGCTTCAGTTTTATCTCTAGAAGGCGATGTCATTGACGGGAGAGCCAATGATTTGAACCCACACATACTGATCCGCGGTGGGATATCTTACCGACATCGAAACTGGCTCCAGCCACATGCATGCATACGCGCATTAAGATATTTACTTATTTGTACAAATAGTTGTAAGCTTATATATACTCATAGGTGTACGCAAATGTGTACACCTAGATTGTCAGTATGTATCTACATAACTTAAATGTTTATAGCATTCTGCTATCAAGTTGCTGTAGAGATTAGGCGTTTGTGTAGCTTGCATATTCTACAAGATTAACGTAGAAGATAAGTTGACTTTATAACAACCTGAGTCGGGTGTGTTTAACAGATCAATTGTGGAATGTGCATGCATGCTGATTATACCATCCTACGAGTGGCCTTGACTTGATCTGTACAATCAATCTGCTTCTTTTCTTAATCGTCAGACTTCATTCTATAAGGCGTCGGGCTTTTGTTTTGCTGTAATTGGTAGCAATAAGAAAAGTCAATCTTTAGCATTGAACAAATGCAGTTAACTTATTCTATAGGCAAGTGCAAATAACATTTGTCATTTTATCAATTAATTTATATTATAATCATCTATATTTCTAAGTGTATCTTCAATTTGTTCATCAGACTTAATGTGAAAGTTTGTTATACATGTATGTACGGGATAGTGTTGTATATATCTTGCTCTTATACACGCCACGATAAGTACGAGATCACGATTTATAAATCCCATTAGATAATCTCTGATAGCAGGCCTATGATGTGGAAACAGACGTTTAAATTAAATTTGCGGCTTCTGTAGACAACAGTTTCGTAACCTTATGATATTATCAGAGTCGAGTTCAAAAGCTCTAGCCCCGAACTGGTCCTCTAAATATGATGCATCGTGGTCGAACCAATCAAAGTATTGAATGAGATAAACTAAATGTCATCTTACCACTAAATTGGTTATTAGTGCTCTACCTACAGCGTTCATCAATTTTTCAAAAATTAAAATATTAAAATATCTAATATAAAAAAACAATCAAGGCTTGAGCTTGATATTTTTCTATAAGAGTTTTCTACTATCGCGTAATTGAAATAAGCAATTAATTAGTAAATTTAATAAATAAATTTATTAATATTAAATGAGAAACATTAATAATTGAGTCTTACCAATAGTTACACACGGTATCTGTACACTAGATTACTATATGCAGGCCGTACCGGGGTGAAACTAGAAGTAGTGACAAGTTATTGATTCTATATAGCTTAGATTCGATGTGATCAATACCGTACGCTAATAACTAATCGTTGAATTCAAGAAAACGTAATTCATATCATTTTATGATTATTATTGTAATTATGCTTAGGTATCCTGATAACAACAACCGGAAATATGGCTATAAACTAATGCATTATTTACCTTTAAATTTTAATTTATCACTTCAATCTTTAAAACATCAAATAGAGCAAATATAGATGAATATATTAAGGAGTTGAGTGAATTTAAAATGAAGGCCATGGAGGCACTTACATGTTCCGGATATAGATAGTCTCTCTGTCCCTCTCTCTTTCTCTCTTAGTACTGGCAGGTCCATGGTATATAACGCCTCCACTCTTCTTTGTCTTCTGCTTTCGTCTTCATTCCCACATATGAGTGGGTCTTTAAATCATCTAACATACCTAATCTCGGCCGTGCCCCTTTCCTCTTTTTCCTTCCATTCTACCTTTTTGACCTCTATTAATAGACCTTCCCCCTTAGAATGTTTCCTATCCAACTTTTCTTCTTATTAATTAATACATTTATCAACTATCTATCTGTACCAACTCTCTCCAGAACTTCCTCATTTGTAACATTTTGAGTCCAGCTAATCTATATATAGATAGTAAAAAAGTAAAATATATAGATTGTAATAAAGTAAAAATATAGACTATAGATAGATGATATACAGATAGTATATAGATAGTCAAAAAGTAAAAAGTATTAATGAGATATCCATATAAAATAAATTTTATATGTAGATCCTTGAAAGCCAACTGAATAAATATCAAGAGATTGTGTAGTGCACAGTAGCCTAGTTCATTAATAATTGCTACATAGATTGTAGAAATTATATATCTTCAATATACCGATTAGCCGTTCACGGAACTAGTTAAAGAGAGAGAGAGAGAGAGAGAGAGAGAGAGAGAGAGAGTGAGAGAAAGATAGAGATAGAGAGATAAAGAGGGAGATAGAGAGAAAGCAAAAGAGAGAGGGAGAGAGATCTACCCTCTCAGACAGACTGATACGACTTTCAATATTTATGAACCGTGAATTTTCATTTAAAATTACTGATGAGTCAAACGGTGGTCCTTTGTAAAAGACAACGTATAATGTAACTAAAGTTGACATTTTATAGAAATGTTTAATTGGAAGCCCAAATCCTTATATAGACCAATCAGACAACAATAATGCTTTTCTTGTTCGCCTGTGTTGATTCAAATTACAAAATTTCTCTCTCGTCGTTGTCGTTGTCGCCGTTGTCGCGTGAGTTTTGGATTGTCAATGACGCGTGACCCGGATCTAGTTTCCTATCTTACGGGGCTTCCACTGAATTTAATTTCATGTTCTGTCACATTCTGCGTTCAACTACATTTATTACATTTTATCGACCACGGAGTTGTAATATTCTGGAGTTGCGATTTTCAATCAACGTGTTTTAATGAAGTTTTGCTTTTGATGTTGGATTTTAGTATGAGTTAGTGAGATGCAAAGGATTTGCAGTTTTAATGTGTACTGTAGGCTTCATACTTAACATCCATAACTCATCCTTTAGGGCTCAAGGCGAGTTTAACGCCAGTTTCACCTCTCGGATACTTAACCGAATCTGGTAAGCGAGGATTTGAACTCTGCACCTGTTGAGATCCGCAATCTGAAGCATATTTGAGCATGCCTAAGACTCAATCGTTGTAGCTTCGGAACTTAGGATTGACGTGAAATTCGATGTTAAAGTTAAATTTAAAAAATAATCACATTAATCAAATTCATTTTCAGACTAGATTATAAGCTTAAGCTGTCTGTGCTTAATATTTTCGTGAAACTAAAAATAGTAAACGAAAAACAAGGCTCTGGGCCATTAGATGGTTCGAAACTTTGGCAGAGTCTTTATACTTGTATTTTAGCAACTGTACAATAAATGATACGTCCGGTCAATATAAGATTCTTGGACATTGAGATTGTCAACTGAAGCATTCTCAGCTCTCTATTGATCGATACTTAATGAATGTCGTCAATGTGATTGATCTGCCTGATCGTCTTACCAGCAGCAGAAAATCGGACCTAAAGAGCTTGTGGTAAGGATTAACTCTGAATAGACTTGTAGCTGATGGGTTCGAGATAATGTTGCATTTTGATATAAATGTCGTTACAGTTGAGCAATGTAACAGTTGAGCAATGTCGTAACATTGAGCGCCTGAGTTATACTTAATATTTTAAACTTACTGATGACTGTAAATATTGTTTCGAAGATCATAATCTTGGAAAATGGCTGAGATAAGCCGTAGAACCTCAGTTGGGCTCTTAAGCATTACATGATGAGAAAACAAATAAAAATAGGGATTTAACGTCTGATTGCTTCCCCACTAGACGACTATATCAGGGACGTCAGTGATGCCTCAGGAGTTTTTCGCAACTTGACGCAGTTTTGAACCATCAGAACTCGATACTACAATCATTGGAGAAAATGTATAATCAACGTGTACATTTAGAGCTATATTCTCATCAATCTATGAAGTATAGTCTGAATGTTACATGGCTTTAGGTCGCTCCTGTTTGATCACAAGTAACTTGATAAACTAATAATTCTAAAAAATGTCCGAATAATTCTGATAAATTTACTACAAATAACCGTATTACGAGTAACGAGTGATCGAAAGATACAAGATTACGAGAACTTTTATATACTGCAGAGGATTGCTAAGTTGTCATTTAGCTCTGTTGTTGTCTTCGTTTTAATGTGTCGATAAAAGCAGACCAACTAAGAATATAGACTGTGACGTCACGCAGTGATCAATATTGCTTTTAAGAACACCAGCCTTCTTTTCGTCTATAGGCAGAAATTATTTTAATTATAAAAGTCACTAAGGTTTTAGCAGGTTAGCAAAATAATTAATAATTTAGCTACCAGTAGTTACATGTAGCTATTAGGCGCTTAACTTATCTAGCTAAAGAAATTCTCCTCGACTAGTTAAGATGGCATAAGCAAGTGCAAATAATTCTTTTTGTGTTATTAAACTTTCTAATTTATAACGAATATTTGAAGAAAGTAATTCTGCAAATTTGATTGGCTGTTAATTGTAAATTTTTCTGTAAATGTTATCCATTTTTCTTACTGCTGGAACTTTGCCACTTTTCCTGTCAAACTAATAATTCTTAATAGGAGTAAATAATAAGAACTGGCACTGCTTTTACTCATATAATAAAAGCAGATTCCTTACCTATATAGGAATTTATACACTTGAACCGCAGACATTCAATGTAACAATTTTAATATCCAGTTTAACAGGTCGAATTTGTAATCTGCCACAATGATGAATGGACAGAGGTCATCGGGTGACTCGGTATTTTTATACCCTTGTGCCGCTAAGCTCGATACGTTGCTTCGATGATACGATGCCTCGGGTCACAAGCCTTTTAAAAATATTAATTCGAAATAAATTACATTTCTTATCGGACTCTGTATTAGATATATTAAGTGCGTTCTGCATTCGTATGATAATATTATTCATTGATCGAACACCTTTTACACTGCATTAGATTTGAATAAATTACGATGTTTTAGAAAAATGCTGAGCAGCATGATAATAAAATTTATTTGGTGAAGCTTTTGCGACTCGCTCGATTAGCGTTGGACCGAATGAACTGCACAGTGGTCAACTTTTGTTTGACAAGTGAAGCATTGCAGGAACGTACAGTTGATCTTTATTAAAAGCTTAACAAGCTACTTAAAAATCTCTCAATTAAAATTCGCAGAAAATCAGTATATTCATACATTAATATATAATGCGTTTATTAAAAAAATCAAGTATGATTTTTATAAAGACTAATTGGTCACTAATTAAATTGATAAATTAATATTCGTACTTCGTGATGGCAATAATTATTTAGGTTTACTGTTTAAATGCCTTCTTGCGTCATTTGTGTGCACAAGAATGAAAACGAGCGTGCTGTAGTCTTCGCTATTAACCTAATGTTAAGAAACCGTAACCGTGTTAATTTTAAATTAAAAATTAATACATCTGTGTAGAGATAAAACATGAAATGATAAAATATACTTAAACACTATAAAAGAATCTGAATTACTCAAAGCTCGAGCTCAATGGTGTGTCTATTTTTCAGTTGTTAGCGTGAAGGTCTAGCCGTGATTGTTCCGTAAACTTTGTCATTAGCCTTGAACAGCTAAGCAAATAAAAGCTAAATATGAATGTCTAGCCGCATTATATTGAATCTGATTTGAAAGTGAAATTATATTTGCTCATGTACTGAACAGTCTGATGTGAATGATTCCATTTTGAAACACTTATTGACAGAGGACTATAAATGTTATAGGATTGAACTCACTTTGTTATAGTGGGTTATTAGGATCAGCTATAACTTTCTACTTAGTTACTTACGCGAGACCTTGATGATAAATTCGGCGAGTGTATATTATTATTTGTAGACTATTACACACATAGAGTATTTGTACAATTTGATATTTAAAATAGTAATCTATAGAAGCATTCACTATTGCAAGTAGATAGAGACTTTTGAAGCGACTTTCAAAAGCCTGTAGAATTAAAAAGAATCGATTATTTTGTATCTTTTTGAGAAGCAAAAAGAAGATATTCGGATATCCAAAGCTTGCGGTTGCAATTGGCGCAGAATATAGAATATGGAAGATTAAAAATGGACAAGAGATATCCCATCATTCTGCTTCTCTTTTAGAGGAGGTATAGTATTCCTGACTCCAAATTGAGATTGGGTTTGCAAAAGTCCTGATATAGATGGAAATTAGTAATAAAAATGTCGTTGTTTTTAAGTGATACGAGTCTTTACGCTCTAATATTTTATTCTTAAGTCTCAGCTCTTTAACTATAGGTTCCTTTAGTCCTATAGCTTTGTGACAGCAAATTGTAGTCAAGCTTTCCTAAGACAAACAGCTTCAGTTGATCTTGTTTTCGAAACTATTTTGCTTGACCTAGGTCAATTTTAATTAGAAATTAACAGCAGTTTTCTTATCACTTTTACTGTAAGAAAGCCTGAAAACTGATTCAGTACAAAAGGAGTATTAAAACACCCGGATATACATGTAGATTGCGTAATGCTATCCGTTTTTTGTTTACATTCTGTGGTCAGCTTTTACTTCGCTATGATAGACTTGCAACGTCCACCTAAAAGTCTGAGACCCGGAGACAGATAGTGTAGCGATCAAATTATAGCGCAATGTGCTTGAGGAAACGTTTGGAATAAAGTTACACTTACAAAACACTATCAGGATTTTGACTTCCACTCTTTTACTCTACAAACCTCTCGCCCAAAGCAATATAAGTTCGCTATTATGTTTCATGTTGCAGCTGATCGTTTGTGATTTTAAATTTCTCCGTTTATTTTGATAATTTCCGCGTCATACTCTTAAGACTTTTGAAAGGGATTATTATCTTTGTAAGTTTGTCTAATTTAAATATAAATATATTAATTTTAAATATTAATTTCAATAGAACCTGTGAGGTACTGAACAGCTACTCCAGGTGATCTCTAATCGACAACAAATACATCGACGTTTTAATTTTTGTTTTGGGACTGAACTAGCGTATCAACGTCCCTGACATCATCCTTGTATGAGGAAACGGACGCTAAACCTTTAATATTATTATTATCAAGCGGTTACGAGTTTGGACAACAGGGAAACTGTTAAGAGGTTCAAACGTTTGGTCCGTTCATAACTGATATCTCTGTTAAAGATTATATTGAAGTTATTAATTAAATTGCTAAAGTTAAACCAGATTTGGAATATCGATGTAAAATTCAGAAGTTTAGGCAATATATATAAATTCGGAGCAAATAAAAGTCTGCCTTTTGAACACACTTGTTTTTGATCTCCTAGACTGCATTACGTTTTGATTTATTTGCATGCGGTGTATATTGCAAACTGAAGAATGGATCAACCGTAATCTGTTCTTGTCATAAAGTTGACTAAGCATGATCAGCAGCTTTGCATGGTATCAGAGAAAAAGATGAAGAGAGTGCGAGAGAGGCAGACAGGCAGACAGACAGAGAGACAGAGTGTCTGAGCAACAGAGTTAGTTTAGAACCTGTTTTTGCATCATCGGTGTACAGATGTTGCGTACAGGCTCTGCTTTCTTTCGATTAATATTTTTACAGGAGAGTAGCCCTTTAATTAAAAGTCGAGATGTTCGACACAATGGCAGTTTATCCTGACACGCAGCACTCTTCTCTTTGTTTAGAGTGTGAGCTCGCATGTAGAGTGGACTGAACACAACGGGTTTACTGGAGGATCACTGACGAAGAGAGAGAGATTACTAGCGTTGGGGTTAAACATCAATATAAATTTAAATTGAATCGATAATTGTACTTGTTCTGGAAAAAGGCAAATAGTAAAATCGAATGGTGATTCTAGCTAACAGTAGAAGTGGAGCTATGAAGAGTTGTGAAGATAGGACACTTTTAAATCGAGGGGAAAATACTATAGTAAAACTTTCTTTAAATGAGGGAGAAGTTCTCTCCCCAACTACCGCTAAATGTACTCCCCTGAAGTGGATAGTATCGGACGAGCACAATATTAATTACAAAGCGCGAAGTGGTTCTATTGTCCGGCACTAAGCTTCGTTTATTCTACTAGAGCTGACCCCTTGTTTGCCCTGGCGCCAATACAAACCCTCAGAGGCTGGCAGGGTCATTACAGAGAAACGATTCCTCTGAGTCTTTTGTTGCTCGAACGCCAGGTGCTAGCCACAAAATTGCAACAACCATTCAAAGAGAGTCAGAGATTTTCAGTGTTGGCGTAGTTTATGGATTCAGTGTTGTCGTAATTTATGTGGTGTCGTTAGAGTGAGCTATCGCGTTTTAGCTTATACTATCGTATATTTCATTGCATCATTTTTATCACTTGGCTATCTTAGCGCCTGGCACTAATTTTAATAATAAATCAGTCACGTTTTAAAAGGAATTATTATTAAAATGCAAAATCGTTATTAAAGTATTAAAGTGAAGCATTATTATGGTTTATGTAAATGACGCTTATTAAGCTGCTGTATCTACTGTATTGCTCTTATTTGCTCTCTTTAAATATGAATAATAAATAGTAGAAGTCTAATTTATAGTTATTTACATAAGTTATAGTTCTCCAAAGGATATCAGCAGCGGAAGATGTAGTTTAATCATGTTGCTTGTCTGTTTTGTTATTGCTGTTTATTTTCTACAATGTGCAATTTGTCTATAACAACCCAGTTTTAAGCTTTTAGTAGACAATACTAATAATTGTTAGTATTGTCTACCCCCGTGTTGCGCTCGGGTGTGGTTGGACCACTGTGGAATAGGGCAATCGCAAACAATCTGCCGCGTGTACGTAAGAGGCGACTAAAGGCAGGAGCTGAGGATGGCTAAAGGGGACCCACCTCACCATGAAATATTTTCCCCCAGGATTAAATGGTAAGTAATCGACCTAACTGAGGAAGGCAACGGGAAACCACCTCAGAAGCCATATTTTTCCCAAGCTATAGGCTACATAAGGTATGGATAAGGCATAGACTTTGTGAAGGGATTTGCTTGTTGATCTAAGGAGTGCTCTTACGGAGCGAGAAAACAGACTTTGAGTATGAATATGTACCTTGAACCTGCTACTTGGCAGTGCACTGAAGAAGAAGAAGACTAATAATTAGCATAAGCTGCATATTAATCATTTTTATGTTAACAGAATATTAACGGAAATTATATTTGTGTCCGAATCAGGCAGACAGGCAGACTGGCCGAATGCATTATCAGTGCCGATTATGTTAAAATGGAATCAGGCATATACTGTAACATTGATATTCTATTAGAATTAGAAACACACTGTCTATTTAATTTATCGGCTTTTGATTGAATTTTTACACTACTCAAATCAAGTTATTAATATCCTATCTCAATAGGCGAACGAACTCTGCTGTAACTCCATGGTCGTTAAATAAAATGTAGTCGGTAATTTGTTCATTGAATTTTAAACTCACAGTGTATATAAAATTATACGCACATTATGAAGTTTCCTTCCATTTGTTTAACTAAGTACAAAAATGATCTAATTGTATGCTTCTAATTAATATTCCTATAATTCAAATTTATTGATTTATTTTTCAGATCTTCTGCGAATGATTTATCAGAAACTCTAATAGAAAACTTGCAAAAAAGTATGGCTATAGTTTCATAGTAGGTTAATCGATTACATTAGAAATGTAAGCTGATACTCACATTGTGTGTGTTAGTGTTGTGCCCATATGGGGTTTTGATTTAATCGAAAAATCGGGATTAAAACTGTCGACAGTCTTATTGAATTAATTCTATCGCTTCTTCCATGGACTCATCGGATTACGTCATTGACACTGCTTAGTACAACACCTTAGTCATTCTGATAATATCATAGTCAGGTAAGTGATGCATTTCTTGTGGTGTCACATTGGTTAAATTATGATGCATCATTAATAGGCGGTGTTAAATATCAGTGGTAGGTGATGTAGAATTTCAGTCTTAAGTTAAATGATGTAGAATTAAAAATGATATTGTATATTGTATGATGTGATATAGAATATGGTATGATGTAATGCTTCATTGATAAGTTATCAGTAGTGTATCAGTGGTCAGTGATGTAATATATCTTTGGTAAGGATCAGTGGTGCATCAGTGGTCAGTGATGAGAGGTGTCAGTATCAGTGTAGAGATGTAGTGTATAATTGATAAGTGACGCCATTCCTTTATTGCTTGATTCGGTTAAATATGGGTAACAAATATACACCAATTTATAAATATATAATATACAGAGCCTTTTTTATGAGGAATTGCTTAACGCTGATCAACAGCTGTAATTCAAGGTCGACCAAGTAGGATTTGAGTTAGTCACTCAATTATATCGGCTAATTTACAACGTGCTGTTGAGCTACATGAATATGTAATATGTGCACGTTAAAAGAATGTTACACACTGTGTATTGTGCAAATCATCACTGATACATCATTACTGATAATTATGCTGTATTAGGAAAACATTACTGTGATTACTTTCACATCTGCGCCATTATACTTTTGCTATACTTCTATTATTTCTCACTGATTTAGACTAGAGTTAAACTTTTAACTTGTAGACGCAATGGTTAATGTGTTGTAGTGGTCCCCCTCCTGTATAAAGTTGTTGAGGCAGAGTAGATTTCTTTTAATTTTCGTTCAATTAGACTCCATATTTTACTTCAATTAGGTGTGCGAATAAGCAAGTCGAGACTCACTCACTCACTCACTCACTCACTCACTCACTCACTCACTCACTCACTCACTCACTCACTCACTCACTCACTCACTCACTCACTCACTCACTCACTCACTCACTCACTCACTCACTCACTCACACACTCACTCACTCACTCACTCACTCACTCACTCACTCACTCACTCACTCACTCACTCACTCACTCACTCACTCACTCACTCACTCACTCACTCACTCACTCACTCACTCACTCACTCACTCACTCACTCACTCACTCACTCACACTCACTCACTCACTCACTCACTCACTCACTCACTCACTCACTCACTCACTCACTCACTCACTCACTCACTCACTCACTCACTCACTCACTCACTCACTCACTCACTCACTCACTCACTCACTCACTCACTCACTCACTCACTCACTCACTCACTCACTCACTCACTCACTCACTCACTCACTCACTCACTCACTCACTCACTCACTCACTCACTCTCACTCACTCACTCACTCACTCACTCACTCACTCACTCACTCACTCACTCACTCACTCACTCACTCACTCACTCACTCACTCACTCATGCTTGAGATCGAAACTCTGCAAGTCCTTTGTGTAATTTACTCAAGCATTTATCTCAAATCAATTGAATTAACACGAAAAGCTTATCAAACCTTGAATAATACAACTTCTCACTTCTAAAATAGAGCATTTAACTTGACTGGCTGAAGTTGCTAAAGTTGACTGATACTAGCGAAGCTCTGCTTGCAATCAGAGTATCAGACATCTGCAGTATCTGCACTGTAGTATCGCTGTAATATCGCTCCCTTGGTAGTCGGTCGTAAATAAACTCATTTAATGTTCCCCTGTGTCCTCGGGCGTCCTCAGTGACTGTACAAGAATAAAATGATCCTATAGAGCCAACCTACTGTAGCTGCACACAGGTACGAACTAGAGGGGGCTAGGGGCTAAGCCCCCAAGTTCGGAACTCTGCCCACCGCCCCGCTCCGCCCAACTTTTAACCCTATGTCCATATCAGCCTAAATGGGCTAGTATTAGCCCCTCCTATAGCCCCCCAATGTATGACCCTAGTATCGGTCCTGAACTTACACTCTGACAAATAGGGAGGGGAGACAGAGAATAAGTTTAGAAATACGGGCAATCTTTAAAAGGTTTGGTTCAAATTTGTATCGGAGAGGAAGAGTTTGAGAGTAGGCGGGATATCTTTGGGTATGTTGGGTAATCTGAGATACGTTTTTAATTGTGTTACTATAGGACACTGATTATATATTGGAGTCTGATGGTAATACATGCAAGAAACATTTTATTAAAATAATTATAGTAACAACGATTAGAATGCTACAGTCAACACTGACAACATCGAGCACTATTGAGACAAAATCAAGCCGGCGAGCAAAAATAAGGTCCAAAGGAAAAAATAAGGTCCAAAATTAATTATAATAATAATTGTTATTATTATTATTTATTTATGAATTCTAGTACAAAATTTAAAAAAAGCTAATCATTTTGCTACTAAGGGCGTATTTATAGCTTCTATATCTACTGAACAAATCAAATCTAGTCGGTAGCGCATTTGTCTGTTAAGTCAGAGGTTGCAGGCTCACTTCATCCTGCTCAGCCTGTTATTGTAATAGTGAGGAAGCGCTATGCCAGTTATATAGGAACATTAAATGGGTCGTATACGATAATCAATTATTTATATGCGCTCAAGCCTGTGTAAATCATACTAGGTCATTGAATACGAATGACATGAATGCAACCATCTACCTTGAATTCTATGTCTCAATTTCCTGAATATTAAATAAATTATAGTATCATCAAATACTATCATACCGACGAGAATAACAAAATCAATGAATGCCATTAATAAATTAAACGACAATGCATAACATATTACATGATGTTATACTATCAACAAAGCCAATTCGCTCGAAGTAGCCGATAGAAAGGAACTTCAGCTGTACGGCGGAAGTTAGAAGTACTCAATTGAGCTTTCACGTAACAGGAACTGAAATAAACAAAGGCATTATTACGATGTATCGCAGACCTCTAGATCAACGGTTTCAAGGCTTGGCTGGTCCTAGGGTGCTTGGCTGGTCCCTGGCTGCCTGTATGACTCAGCGATTCTCACACGATTAGCTTTCATTGAGACTAATTCAACAATTTAAACATAACTCTTTAGGAACAATAGCAATAAAACTATTTCGGCAATTATATAAATAGGAAAGTAACATTGTATAAATACTGGCTGGAGGCAGTGGCGGTGTCGGTAAGATATTCGACCGCGGATCAGTATGTGCGGGGTTCAAATCCTGGGCTCGACCGTCACTGACATCGCTTTCGAGTGAGGAAGCTGACGTTAACGATAGCTTAACCATCTTTTGCTATAAAAATATATTTATTTCGTTCGCTTATTTAACAAACAAATCAACCCAAATAGTTACGGAAGAACATAAAATAACTTAAGATTTTTGTGTATTGTTTAGATTCATTGTGTGGGAAATTATGAAGATCTGGGTTCAATTATCAGTCATACTTGCTCTTCACAATATAATTAATTTTGGTAAGACTTTTAAAATCAATCAATCAATCAATTAATCAATCAATCAATCAATCAATCAATCAAGCAATCAATCAATCAATCAATCAATCAATCAATCAATCAATCGATCGATCGATGGATTGATCACTTGCAAGCCATTAAGTGTGTAAATTACGCTCTCATGCAGTGTCTCAATTGAGTTTCTACACTTAAGTTCCTTTTCTCTATTTGTCTTCCTATCTCTTCTCTTCTCTCAATTTTTTTCCTCTCTAGCTCTCTCACAAGAGCTCTGTCAGATTAAGCAACTAAACAAGGGCTCAAATTCCCATGTAATGTCTGTTATGGCGTTCTTTAATGAGCATATGCATGTATTAAAAAATTGCTAAGTTTTCTATATAAATAAATAAACATTAAGCACTTGTATCCATCAAATAAGTTGATATGGTTACATAGATTGAAGAAATTAGTATATAAAATGAATAAATGATTAACGTTTAACTTTAAGCATTTTCCTCAAGCATACTATACTTTTGGCGAAAATATATTTACACATCAATTACACATCAATTTAATAAACTATATAATTTTGTGAAATTGTGGCGGTTCGGTCGAAGAGAATTTTTCATTAACGTATTTATTATTCCGAAAAAATAACAGTAAATAAGTTCTTCCTGCAGGGGTATATTAGGCTACATTTATTAGACTTCATTCCACTATATTCTAAGTGATTAAGCTGCAAAAGCTATTTTGATTTAATCATATAATTTGGAATTCCAAATTATAAGCTACTGCACTTAAATTCACAACTTATTTAAATGCATGATTAAATATTCCTGATAAATTTTAGAAAGTCTTCGACGCAACTTTAACTCATTAATGCTATAGACTAAGCAATTTTCTATCGAATTAATGCTATTTGACACTGATTTCTACATAAAGGTTGAAAACAAAAGAATGACAAGAATTCATAATTCTACATGCCTAATTTAAAATTCTTAATTCACATTTTTATTTGTAATTTATTCACTTAATTCACATTTTTCATTTGTATTTATTTTATGCTTTTTATTTTTATTTTTTGCCCAATGGTATTTATCTCATGGATTAACTGCTATACTCAGTAAACATCTATTGAACCAAATCGTATATATATTATAAATTCAGTTACTTAACATATTATTTCAGTAAAAATAGTCTTAGACAGTTATATGAATTTTCTTAATTTAATTTAATTTGATTTATGAATTGATTTACTAATCGTCTAACTACTGAATTGATAATATATGACTATCAACTTGCCTGACTCATTTCTCTGCAGCCGTTCCAGTTTTGGGAATATTAAACGGCGCGGTAATAGCTGGAGGTTCATTCCACCTCAAATGTTCCTCCTCTAACAAGGTCTGTGGCGCCCTTCAGTGGCTGAAGACAAATCCTTCAGGCTCCGAAGAGACCATCAGCTACGGGCGCAGTCTTCTATCTACTTTTGGAGGTCGTTACTCGATGAATGATGCGGGGGTACCGTGTGACGTGGCAGTCTCTAATGTTCAGAGTTCAGATGCCGGGGATTTTTCCTGCGTATCTCCAGATAACGGTCGACAGTCTGCATTCCTGGCCGTTCTGGGTTTGTATTCATCAATTAATGAAGCCATCAGTTTATTTTCTATTTTCAAGCTAAAGTCAAATTTGATGGCCATTTTTATATTTCGGTAGTGATTGCAGTTGAATATAGTTTCTGCCTGGTTGAGTTGGAGAATTCTAGAAAACTGCTTAATGATTGGAAAGTTTAATATGGTTCTTCGTAAGAACTGGTTAAAGAGTTTTGCTATTGAAGAAAAATATAGACCATTGTATATACTATAGCATCTGTCTTAGAATGGTAGTTTTTGAAGGTTTGTTTAAGACAGCTAGTCTGACGTCTGTGTAGTGCCATTAGTTTTTTAAACGAGTATAGTTATGCTTAATACTTAGTATATGCTTAAAACTAAATAAAGCACTAGAAAGAAGATATTGCATCTTGGTCCTTGTTTCATGCATTCGCTTGGGAGAGTTCGTCCTAGTACATACTCTTCCAACCAACTCTGTCTTCAGTTGTCCTCTTTATTCTTATAAATTTGTTATTAAATCATCCAGTAGAATTTGTGTCTATCTGAGTAACCCTTTTTCCTTTCATTATTCCTTCCATTACGTTCTTCAATAACCACCTCCACTACGATACTTCCTGTCAAATTATCTATTTCTTATTACTTTTATTTACTGTCTATCTGTTCCATCTCAAGATTGCTAGCCTAAAATAAACAATAGTATTTATATCTTTTGTATGCGCATCTGCGTTAACATAATTGAATAAAAGTTTTGTCTCTGAGTTCGTTATAGAATGTTTGCTTTACTATCTTACATGCTACCACCACAATACACACTAGTCAAGCAGATCGTCCATTGATGTAGTCGCTAATTTTAATGCTTCTGCTCAGTTTATCTTCGAATTTATTAGTTTTACTAAACCTACTTTTCTTTGTGCGCATTCTCTTCAAATAAACTCGGAAACTGCCGAATAAAAACAAAGTCGTAAAGTACGGTAATTTAGTATTGTTTGAATGAAGAGCGTAGTTTAAACTTTGAACTGATTTCTAATGCTCTAAGTCAGATCTGAGTATTCAAATCACTCATATCTTAAAAGCCTTTTTGGAAGAATACTCTCCTACGAATCGTCTCAATAACTTCAAAGCTGAAGCTAAGCTAATGGCTATTTCTGCTTAATGTAATGAGCAAGTCATAGTTAAGCCTTGGTTGCTTAACTGAAATATTCAGTTGATATTTGTATTACAACGTTGTCGAAAGAGCTCATGCTAAAGACTGAACCGGTTGAAGTTACTATTGCGAGTTTCATTGTGCATAAATTTAAAATAAAGTTTCTCTGTCACATTTGAATCTCACGGGATCGAAATTGGTGTTAATTTTTGAAGTACAATAATCAGTTTTATAATAAATATAGGTTAAGATAATAATAATATAGAAATTTAGTAACAGTAAAAATAATAAATAAAGTCTCCTTTATCCTATTTTTAGCCCAGGGCCCAATACCACCCTGGGAATTAAAAAATAGTTACATAATAATAATTAGGTTAAGATTAAAATTCTCATTTATTCCAGAAGAAGTTCTCAATACATGGGTCTAGGTTTGGGTTTGAGCTTTAGGCTGACATAAATTAAATTAACAGGAAATAGTTGAAAGAAATTCAAATGGCAGGAAATAGTTTCTTATGCTTTGTCAACAAATCCAATTTGCGTTCTAACAATTTTACTGTTCTCAGATTTGTCTGCGCCTGAGGCAATAAAAAAATTATCTTTTTATCGGCTTTGAGTAGTCAAGAAACACTAAACTGATTCATTGATGTAAAAAGTACAATCTTAGCCCAACCGTGTTCGCAGTTAACCTTTTATCTACGTCTATGTATTTCTGAATGTTTATTTGAACGCGTCAGAAGGGTCTTGCAACTCTGTACAGGTTATATACAAACACGAACAATCAGTAACCGTACGTGTGAACCAAAGTGGTCATAAAATCAAATAAAAAACAACAATTAGAAAATTATATTAAAACACATTAAAAAGAAAAACTTTAATATAAAACTACGGCTAGTCGTTGTCTACTACGTATTGGCTAAGTTTAAACAGATTCACATGTACTTTACTTAGTCGAGAATACACTGGAAGGTAGGACATTAGGACTGTTAGAATTAATAAGATTTAATTTCCAATTAAAGCGCTAAAACGTGTTAATATAAACTAGCTGACAATTATTTTAGTCAAGGGCTTTCAATTTAAGAGAAATTCTAATGGTGAGTTCTATGGACTTCATGGTTGAAATCTATTGCCATATAGCTAATAGTCCATTGAGCTCTGAGTAGTAGCGGTGTATAGCTGAGGTGTGTAGCTGTGTAGCTCTGAGGTAGCCTATTGCTAATAGTCCATTGAGGTCTGAGTAGTAGCTGTGTATAGCTGAGGTGTGTAGCTGTGTAGATCTGAGGTAGCCTATAGCATAGCTAATAGTCCATTTAGCTCTGAAGATGCCACTGAACAAGAAAATCTAAGGGATTTCATTTATCTGTCGTTGATAAGTAAATGTTTTATGATTTCTTTATCAGTCGCTGATAAATAAATGTTGGCTTGCTCACTAACGATCTGTTGACGTGCAGTAAATGAATACAGTGCATCAGGTCCATTCCTTTTCTCCAATTTTCTTCCTACTTTCCTATCTCTCTCACGCACACACCCTCTCTCTCTCTCTCTCTCTCCCTCTATCTATCTATCTCTTACGCTCCCTTTCACATTTCTTCTCTCTTCTCTCTCCAAACATACACAATGTTTTATTTCTTCTGCTCTTTCTATCGAGCCTCTAATGCATTTATCTATTTAACTTTATCTCTATCTACTTATCTTTATTTTCAAATTTGTATAATTATTTACTGGCTACTTTTAGTATTTTCTATTGTAGGCATCTTCTTTTACGCAATTCCTGATGAATTTTATTACCCGTAAATTTCACGCCTGCTAATTGCTTTATTGATGCTAAACTAGACTGAGATCGATGGGAATTAACTATTTCTAATTAATAATATTAATAGAAGTAGTAGTAGTCGTGTTAGTAGTAATAATAATAATAATAATAACGCAAAAATATTTGTTAACAAATATTTGAAGTATTTTGGGAACGAGACAGTTGCAAGAAGCCATCCTTCTCAAGTGCTCCCCTTCTGCCGATGTATACAGTGACGAAGCGTTGTCCGTTTGGTCCAAAAGCCTCTCCTCCAGTGCTCCGTCTTTTACCTCAGTCAGTAATCAGAAATCATGGGACCTTCCTTTAGTGGATCGGATCTACAATCGACTTTTGGAGTCCCATTCTAGTGCACTAGACAGAGCACCACTCCTAGCAGTGTCATCCAAAAGAAGCAGCGACTGGCTTTACGCTCTCTCTATTGCTTCTTTTGCGCTTTTCTTAGACATTGAGGCAATTCGAGTGGCTGTTAGTTACCGTTTAGGGGCGAAACCTTGCCAACCTCACATTTGCCCCTGCGGTCATGAAGTCGATGCTTTATGTCTTCACGGCCTCTCCTGCAAACGCAGCTCAGGTAGAATGTCTCGCCACCACTAATTAAACGACATAAATTGGCGAGAACGTTCGCGATCGGGCATCCCTTCCTCTAAGGAACTAAGCGGGTTGTCAAGGTTAGATGGCAAGCGCCTGGACGGCATAACTTTAATGCCCTGGTGCTATGGTAAATGTGCCGTATGGGAAGTCACGGTCATCGACACTATGGCCAACTCCTACCTGAATACGACTTCAGTCACTGTCGATGGAGCTGCTGAATTAGAAACCTCTAAGAAAGTAGACAAATACCGTGATCTATCCTTAGAGTATGAAGTTGTTCCGGTGGCCATCGAAACCACGGGCCCCACGAATCCCGATAGAGTTGACTTCATTAAGTTAATGGCATAGGCAGACTTATTGCAGAGCAGACCGGCGATAAGCGAGAGACTTCTTTACTTTGGCAAGGCTTTCCTTGACTTTGCAAAGATTTAATGGAGTCTGCTTCAGCAATTCTTTTAAGCCGCTAGATGGCCTCGAGTAGCCGGGTGGCGATTCAGCACATTTTGTTAGAATCATTCTTATCAATCCTCGGGTTCTTTACACCCCGGGTAAAAATAAAGAAAAAATTATAATATTGATAATAAAAAATTACAATATTATTATTATTATTATTATTATTATTACTATAAAATGAAATATTATCTCTTCAATGTTGCGAGATGCTTTGCACACATCTAACTATAACGTGTAATTGTGTTTGTACATTTAGTCGTACAGCATTAGTCAAACTTGTGATCTTTGCTAATTAGGAAAGTGTGCTATCAAGTTTGCAATCCAACCGGTGATATAGCGACTATATAAATGTCAAGAAATGACAAGCTTTCAAGGTAATCCAAAGACGTCTTAAAGAGAAGCCCTTTGGACTGCTGAGCTGGATGTTAAGCCCACTTTATCGTTCGATTTAACTCACACTGGTGCCATCGGAGAGGCGGTCTCGAACATACATATATTACACAGGTCCGCAAGTGTATGGAGTTTTAACTGCCTAGCAATTTAAAATTGTGCATTTTAAGAGCTAAATCTAATTTTGGATTTTTATTTCAACGCTTTTATTGTGATAATCATCGTCAAATGTGAAATTAGTAAACTACGATTATAGCTGCATTAATGTATTCCATTTTAACATTTTCAGTTGGTGTATTGTGTGGTAACATTCTAACAAAACACAACTCAAGTGTTTGCGCATAAATAATTGATTTTAAATTAATACTAATATTTAATAAATGTTAATTAATTTAACAATTTTTTGTCTAGTTGTCTTTTCAGATAAATATTTTAAATGTGTTGCAGATGTACGCTATACATTGTACAACAACTATAATAACAATTAATCCAAAGTTCTGATATCCGAAAATACATCAATCTTTTCACTGGCAGAACGTTTACTTCTCTGTTTTACGTCTAAGTCACAATAATAAACCTACGAAACCACTAATCATGGCTAGTGCAGCATTTTCTCACAGCTGTATGGCCACTATACAATCTGGTTAAACGTTAAATGTTTGCAATCTCATGTTATAGTCTTCCCCGGTCCTCGAAATATTCGATTTGGAATATGTAGTAAAGAGCAATTGATAATTGTTAATGATTGCTAGTAAAATGTAAAGCTAATGTTGACGTCAGCTTCATCACTCGAAAGCAATTCCAGTGACGGGCGAGCCCAGGATTTGAACCTCGCACATACCAATCCGCGGTCAAATATCTTACCGACATCGCCACTGGCTCCATCCAGTTAGTAAGTGTAGTAAATTCTCTTTCTGTTCGGTGTTATATTGTTTAATGCATTAAAATTGAGTTGTAGTTTTAAACTGGGTTTATTATGATCCGAATCTTGTCTTCTATTAGGAAAACATACACAAATCCATAGTGCTCGATGTTGTAATTAACGCCGCTCTAACTGTTGTTGTTGTTGTAGACTCAGCACCTCGATGCTGGCACGACGCCGCTGATGGGGCGGTGATGGAGGGAGATCACGTGAGCTTCCACTGCAGTCTGGTGGACTACCACACCTCTTCTGAGTCCAGACTAGAGTGGCTGGACTCACTGGATCGTGCCTTCACGACCTCAGCCGTGACCAGGCGTCCTGGTGCCCTCAACTCCTCGTTCACTGTCACAGCCAGGTCGCCTTCGATCAACCCCTTCACCTGCCGCATTGTGTTCGAGTCTAGAGAGAAGAGGACGGGAGCAGCTCAGAATGCGCCTGAGGTCACCTGCTCGACAAGGGAAATAAGCGTTGTGTGTAGGTATTGATCTGGTCTGGTACGTTTCTAGTGGAATTGTAACTGAGTATGTTTGTAAATTTAATTGCAAATATCTCACTCTTAGTGCACTGTCTACTGACAGGTCCATGGTATATACGCCTACACTTTTCTCTGTCTTCCGCTTTCCACTTTATGCCCACATACGAGTGAGTCTTTAAATCATCTAATATTCCTAATCTCAGCCTGCCTCTGCCTCTATTTCCTTCCATTCTACCTTCTATATATACATATATGTTTATATATATATATATATATATATATATATATATGTATATATACATGTATACATGTATATACAGTACATATAGTGAATTTAGCTGACGTTTAGATGCCACTGATTTTCTGTTACAATGTTATAACTTCAGTCAGTGATGTTGACAAAGTGACAAGTAGTAAAGGATCAAAAGTCAATGGCAAACGCTACCGTATAATTAATTGCCAAACTTCGACGCCAATTTCGTAAGACCAGGTCTCAGTCAAATTATAAAATATCCAGTCATCTGTAATATAGTTCATCTTATCAAATAAATTCTAATCTTAATTTTTATCTACTTATGTACAGGACGAAAAGATTTACAATGGGGTTTTAGTAAAATTGTATGTTATTTAACTTCTTTTACTTGCTTGATTTATAATTTATTGGCGAAACAAATTAGGTTATACCGCACATAGCACGATTTTCTTGTTAATCCACTCAAAACAAATGTGAATATCTACAACATCAGATGGGCACCCGTGCAATTAGATGTACGTTAGATAAACTTTATATCCAGTAGAATAATATAAAATAATATAATAATATAAAATAATAAAATAATAGATAATATAAAATACGGCTAAGAACATGAAATCATCAACCCACTGGCTGCGTTTAGTTGAATTTAAAAGAAGTTACTTTAGATTAAGTCATTTGCACATTTTAATCTTTATTTATATTTTTCATTTCTTTTGCTATTTTTAAGATCCGGTGAGGGACATTAGGCTGCAGATGAATGGGACGCGATTGACTTCCGGTAAAGTTGTGACGTGTACGGCTGATGCAGTGCCGTCGCCTAGGTATCGATGGATCACCTTGACAACGGGTGACGTCATTTATAGCGACTCGGTTGTCATAGAAGAGGGTCATATCTATCAGTGCGTGGCAACTAACGTCATTAGAGGCAGAGTGTATGAGGAAAAATCGTGGGAGATTTACGTGTTTACGGAATCTATTGGTATGTATTTAAATGATGTAAATACATGAAAATACTCGATAATTAAAACTGAGAATAATCCAATTTTAATATATCATACAACATCGCAGAGTGTTGTGTCCGAGACACTGAAGAATAGAACACCTGCTAACTGCATGTGTTATGAGAGGCGAAATTGCAAAACTGAGAAAGGCAACGGGAAACCATCTCTGAGGCATGATTTATATCATTAAGTGTTTGTTCGCTAAAGAAAAAATTGCAATCTGTTTAGTCAGAAAAATTTACTATTTCTAAATGACGTTTGTTATAGTGGCAAGCCATAAATGCCTTTAATTCTTAATAAATGTGATAAGAAATAAAGGAAAAGCTGGATAGGACATATTATAAGGGGGGTGGGTGGTTTTCAAAAGGATGTAAAAGAAGTAAAAAGGCAAGGGAAAAGAGTTAGAGGAAGACCGAGACATGGGATGCTGGATGATCTGAAAACAATTTCATATATAGAGACGAAAAGGAAGGCTGAGGATAGAATTGGTTGAAAGAGTCATAATTATATGTCATGGATCTGTCGATAGGCAGTGCACTAGAAGAAGAAGATTGTGACAAATGATTTCCTATATCACAAAATGTGGAATGAACTACCAAAGCTTCTAAGATATACTGTATATAGCTTCTAGATATATTCTGATTTACCTGATAGCTTTAAAAAGAATCTTACAGCTTACCTTTTTGCTCGATCCTTCCCGTGAATATGTTACATAAGGCATAGCCCGTTGTGAAGTTATTAAATGTTGATCTATGGCGTGCTCATTATAGAGCGTGAAAGTGGACTTTAAGTAGGAATTATAAATATGCGCTTTGGACCTGTGGTAGAACACTAGAGAGAGAGAGAGAGAGAGAGAGAGAAAGAGAGAGAGAGAGAGAGAAAGAGAGAGAGAGAGAGAGAATTGTCATGATAGTACAGTATTATCTTCACAGACAGTACTGTATAGTTTTCTAATGCATCACAGATAAGCTCGAGAAAGTTAGTGTATAGGGTAATAGTAATTATTATATGCATTTAATTTAATTTTCTTCAAAGTATTTACAGAAATCCGTAAATTTTCAATTTTTACCGCCAGGATGTCATGAAATATTTAGACTATTAGATGACATATATTTACCTATTGTAATTTAAATTCGTAATTGCTTTTTATTTAATTCAACAAAACTTTTGTCTTGCATGAAATGAAGTTTTAAATCTGTCTGTAGCTTATTTCTATCAGTGAACAATCATTGAGGATTTGTATACAAGACGCCGATAAATTGAGTTATGCAAATTTATGAATATTGTAGGAACTTCAAAGTTACCAGAATCAACTACAACAACAACATCTATCTCCATCACTAGTACCAGTACCAGCATTGGTACTAGTATAAACACTACTACATCCACAACCATGCCGCTTTTTGCTGACGAAGCGGAACAACTTACTGTAAATGATATGGAAAAAGCCGAATACGATGACGTTGATGAAGACAATGATGACGTCACAGTCAAGTATAGTGACGTCGTAGGAAAAGAACGCAGTATAAACATGACATCTTTAGTATTGGGAGTCCTATTACTCTTTTCTCTAATCAGTCTTCTAATACTTCTCGTGCATTACTGTCGTCAACGTGACAGACTAAAGGAAATGAAACATCTCGAAGTCAATAGGCACACGAATCAAACCTCGGTTCTGCCAATAAACTCTAATCATGCGGTACCTGTGGCGACAATAGGGCATCGAGTTACGACTCCAATCGAGACAAATGGAATGAATAAAACTGTCGCTGAGAGTAAATATAACAGATATCCTGAAGTGTTGTACACTCCTCTTTCTCAACCCATAGTCCTTGGTAACGGTAAAATACATGACGATGTATACATGGAAGTTGACCAAAAAACGTAGCTTTTTGATATTTATTGAAAGTATTGTTTTGTGCTCAGTCTAGCTTTTTATATATAATTGGTTCTGATCTTTTCCTATACGTGACTGAATGGCCTGTAGAATACTGGAGCGTAGAAAATGTATGTTCTGGTAGATAGCTTGTTTATTTTAATAAGATTTTCTAAGTGATGCTACAAGTCTAGCCGATTTTGCCCATATTATTCTGCATAACCCACATCCACTACTCTAATTGTCAATGTTTTAAAGTTTGGCGTTCGTATCTTACTACCGCGCAGAAGTGTTGTTTAAATGAAGAGGTTTTGTTGTAATACTATTTATATTAAGACTTAAAGAACATTTTTAAAATGTTAAGATAGCAGCCATCAGATTGAAGTGATATAAACGAGTGAAAGGCTGTACTTTGATAATTTACTGTAAGTATGAATAGATAGAAAAAAAGCTTAGCAAAAATATTGTATTTTAAAATATTCAAATTTGATAAGCAGTTATACATGTAAACTACTATTACAGCTCTAATGCAATTTGATTTTTGTAAATTTTCACTGGTAAGCTTTTTCATTTATCGTCTGACAACAACCTCATGGGTACACCTCTTGAAAATTACCTTATTATATTAAATACTCTTTATCACACACAATTTAAGAACTGTGTATACAGACTGGGGCAAAGAAAATAATCTCCTAGCGAAATCTCAATAACTTTATGAATATTCAAAATATCTCTACGAAACTTTCGGAGCTTCTAGGGAAGGAATTTCTGCGTATATCCTGCAAATTTGATGCAAATATTTTCTTCATTAGTTACGAAATTACAGCATTTCTACGAGAAAAGTGCTAAAATCAATTTTAACAAAACTTTTTGAATTACAGTCGTTCCTTTTAAAGAAAATAACAACCATGAAAAAGCCGTTTACTTAAGTGGCGGAGTTTAACCTGCACTACATTGCTAGCTACTCCAATATAAGATGCCTAAAATTCGTTCTTATGTTGAAATTATTCCTAAATTTTTAAGAAAATGTCCGGTACTTTTGTTTAAAAAGGCCTTGTTAAAATTGATTTTAAAATTTCTTTCGAAGAAACGCTGTATTTTTGTTACTTCTGAATATATTTTCACTAAATTTGCATGATATGTGTAGAAATTCCTCCTCTGGAATCTCCGAAAATTTTGCAAAATTATTTTGAGTTTTGTCCAAGTTATTAAGACTTTTGGTTAAAAAAAGCCTTGTTAAAACTGATTTTGCACTTTTTTCGTAGAAAAGGTGTAATATTTTTCCTGCTCAATAGATTTTCATCAAATTTGCTGGATATACGCAGAAATTCCTCCCCTAGAAGCTCCGTAAATTTCGTAGAGAAATTTTGAGTTTTCTTAAAGTTATTGAGATTTCGCTAGGAGATTATTTTTTTTGCCCCAGTCTGAAATTATTATAAATTGTTTATTTCTTTATCAATATTTATTTATGAATAATGAGTACTAATTAATGATTTAATTAATTCATAAACTATTAACTAGTTATAAAATTTGATAACTATGTATAATTTTCATAGTACATTTAATTGTAAACTGGCATCTCTGACAAAGTATAAAGAAGTGGACGTTAGTCTCTATTACTCTATTTAAAGTATGCTAAAATTGGGGCAATTTATTACGATATAAGCGAAACTCTAAATATATTTGGATAGAAAGCAGGAGGCAGTTTATAGTTCTTTTGTACCAATATAAAATATACCTACTGCATTTGTGCATTAAGAAATATTTCAGATTCCTTTTTGTATTAAGGAAATATATCTATTTGCGATAAGTCAATAAGTAAATGCATCTGTTTTGTATTAAGATAGTATATCTGTTTTGTATTAAGATAGTATATCTGTTTTGTATTAAGATAGTATATCAGTTTTGCATTAAAATAGTATATCTGTTTTGTATTAAGATAATATATCTGTTTTGGAGTAAGGTAATATATCTGTTTTGCAGTAAGGTAATATATTTGTCTTGCTTAACCTGATTACATCTGCTTTACGTTATGGAAATATAGCCCGGAATTGAGGTAGCGATTAATTAATTATTTATTCACACTTTTGTGAACTCTCATGTGCATGTTAAAATGCATAATTGATCATAATCAAGTATTGATTAATTTTATAAACTTATTAGAAATTACACAAGAATTTAGACTCAAATTAAAAATTTATAACAAATCTTATAACTTACACACAAGTCTGTATAGGCAACTGCTCAACGCTGAAGCAGAATTTAAAGTCTATGTCATTTCCTGAAGTGATATTGGTGAGAAATACGCGATGATTTTTTTAATGATACAACATAATAATTTTAATACATCAAACAATCACGCGGTAAGTAAGAAGCAATTACAAATATTGTTTAGCAAATCATTACAGAGAGATACATTAATTAATAAAGTCTCTTTAAAGCCGTCATTTGATTAATTTTGGGTTATAAATTGTAACATTACTCTCCAAATTTCTAGGTGAAAATTGAAATGGGAAGTAGAGTAAAATCACGTATATCTCTCATAATTTACATAAGGCTTATCTCTCATACGGTTGAGTTTTAACGTAGAAAATTTACGGTTTTAATATTTCACACCAGAGTGATATCCCTGTTTGAGGAACTACATATCCTAATCAATATTAAATATTTGCTTAACGGCAGGTCTATGACATATAATTTAAAAATGATGATGAGAGCGCGATATGTAGAGCTTCATGATTGAGCTTCATTTTACTTAACAGCTAGACGATGAGAATCATGCAAGTGTGACTGAAATAAAATGAATTAGAATAGTTGTATCACAAATAAAGAAGTTCTTTAAACAACTTGCAAGAATAATTTAACTTCCAACAGAAATTTTGAAAATTTCATAGATATCGTGTTGATGCACGTAGTAATTGCATCTACAGCAACCCGGAGTATTACTGAATATGCGAGCAGAATTAAATTACAGCTTTGGTCAATGTTCAATAATTTAAATTCTAGTTAAAGTGTAAAGCTAAAAGCTAAAAAGCTAAAAGTTAAGCTAATGTTAACGTCAGTTTCCTCATTCGAGAGCGATGTCAGTGACGTGCGAGCCCAGAATTTGAACCCCGCACATACTGATCCGCGGTAGCATATCTGACCGAAATCGCCACTGGCACCAGCCAAAGCTAGTGGAACTTGTTAAGAAGCCGCATAGCTTCATCGACGCTGATGTTTGCCGAACGAAGCTACAATGATGGCATGACGCCGTCCCTCGGGACATTCAGCAGACACAGGTGTTGTAACCACGCCCAGGTGTTGTGAACACGCCCTCATTGTGCGGGACAGCGGTAAGCGCAGCAATACTGGATATTATATTAACCCAATAGAGCACCACGATGAGCATTAGTAGCGACAATTAGTAGGAATTATAGAGCTAATGGCGACGTCGATAATATATTTGACCGTGGATCAGCAGGTGCGCGGTTCAAATTCTGGGCTCGCCTGTCACTGACATCGCTACACATAGCCACTGGCTAGAGCCAGCGGCTATGTCGGTACATATGTCCCGCACATACTGATCCGCAGTTGAGTATCCGGGGGTTCAAATCCAGGGCTCGATGTCGGTTACAAAAGTAATTGTTTGCAAAGTTAATTGCATATCGAAGTTTGCTGCCAATTACTCTGTCAACAACAAAGCTATGAATGAGCAAGGAAAGCCAAGCATCGACGTCTTGAAGAGAAGCCTCAGGCTTCTGACCAGGACGTTAAACACACTTTCAACAACAACAACAACAAAGCCAAGCATCTACAAAGCAGTCTCGAAAAACTGTCACCGCTCATGGCACTGCTGCAGAAAAGTCCTTAAAAAGGAGTTATTAATTTAACATCTTCTCACAAATATGTAGTATTTCTATTTTCCATCTCGCTATTTCTTTTAACTAAGTGGCGATCAAACTTGGTCTCAAATATGGCTTCAGATCAATTGTCCGGCGTGTTAATGGATACTAGCAGTGATTGGTTATTACTTGGAGGCTACGCAGCAGTAATTGAGCAGTCGGAATCGTATACATACGATGCTGTGAAATATTTTAAACACACTATATTTACTTGCATGACATTCGTACATATTTACAAAGTTATCTGCTTTTAATTAGCCGTTTTTTTATTTAAACATCAAAAGTTTAATTAAGAAATAAATTAACAATAGCAAGTCTAATTATATAATTTATATTTAATTTTAATGTTTCTTTGCCTATGTAAGCATATGATGCACTGCTGTCTAAATTTAACGCCCCTTTCTGAGTTACAACGTGCAGCCTCAGATGTACCCCACGGGAACCTGTTCAGCGGTAGTCTAAATAGGTAGGGCCTATTAGTGACACAGTCACACAGTTATAAACTAACAGAAAAAGGGAGAATGAAATGAATGAGAGCTAGGGAGAAGAGTGAGAGAGAGAGAGAGAAATTGAAGTGAAAGAGAGATTAAAAATATGTTGCAGAAGAAGAGCGACAATACTCGATATGAGATCGCCTGATAGAGAGAGATTGATTGAAAGTTAGACTGAGACTAAGGCTCTCTCTCTCTCTCTCTCTCTCTCTCTCTCTCTCTCTTCAGAGAGAGAGAGAGAGAGAGAGAGAGAGTTAGAGAAAGAGAATGAGAGAAAAAGTTAGAGTAATAGAGAGAGAGCTAGGGCGAGAGAGATAGAGTGAGAGAGAGAGAGAAAGAGAAAGAGAGAAAGAGAGAGAGAAAGTTAGAGTAGTAAAGAGAGCGACTGATAGATAGAGATAGATAGATAGGTAGATAGAGAGAGAGAGAGAGAGAGAGAGGGAGACAGAGAGAGAGTATGGGGGATTGTGAACAAGAGAACTAGTAGATGGGAAAGTTTGCGGACTCATTTTGTTGTGTTGACTCGCTGTGTACGAGTCTTTATGCAACTTGGTCAGTTACCAGGCAGCCTTCAAAGTAGTTAGGTACATGTTTATGAATGATCCAAGTTATGAGAAATATTAATTTCATAATAATACTAGAATCACACATTAGCCTAATTACAACAATATAATTATGCATAATTACGCAATAATAAGTATAATTGTACACAATATGGAGCATACCAAACTTTATTTTCTTATAATTCTACAATTTTAATTATAAAGTGCTTGAAAGATGGGAAGCGTAAAGGATTAAAATTGTAGAATTTTAAAGCACTTGATGTGTAGTAGGCTCCATGATGTGAATATGTATTAATTTATTACTGCAAATATTATATGCATAATTATAGTTATATTGTAATTATATGCATAATTATACTATAATTATGTATAAATATTATATATAGAGTGTATAATTATGTATAATTACTATACGTCATATATCGGAACACTCTTGATTAAATGTAATTATTCTTTCATAGCGATCATAACTGGTAGTTATGGATTAACTTAAACTGTTTAGGAATTCCATCTATTTACAATTTTGCGTAATGAACAGCGTAAGTATTTTCGACATATTAGAATTTGAATGAGAATCATTCAGTTGCCAAGCTAAATTATCGATTTTATAGCTAATAAACCTTTGTAGACCTGTTCATTGAACACTTAAATTGAATAGTAACGTCTATTACTGCATCTATTATTTTGATATCACATATTCATGTAAAGTTTTATTTGCCAGAGGGTTCAACTATTTTGGCAGATATGTGACCCCGCTGCTAAATTTGAAACCCCAGTTTTAACCCCCTCCTATGACAAAGCCCCGATGACCCCCGGCAGGCCTTAGACCCACCCACAATAATAACTCGCCCAGGAATATTTAACAAATTCAACCTTACATAGTGCATTCGTGTGTGCTACTGTGAGTAAACATTCAAACGCAAAATATGTAGGACCGCAGCCAGCTAATTGTAGGATAATTACAGCTATTTTTATTTTTATTTTTTAATTGAAAAATTTTAATTTTTAGTTATTTTTCAAGGAAGTAACCTCTTTAACGGGCACACAATTGTAAGCCCGAAGAATTTGGTCTCATTAATAAGGTTTATTTAAAGCTGATTGCTGCTTTTCCCGAAAAATGAAAGCAAATCTTTAATATTTTCTTCAATGCCACGAATACGATGATTCTTACATAACACTTGAAGGTTTTCCATTTTAATAAGTAGTTGCCTGCTTTCATCTAGCACGGATAACTGATTTGCATAAGAATGTAAATAATTTAAATTTCGATTTACATTTCAGCAGAGAGAATTGGTTTACATTTTCAGATTAATGAGCCAGAAACATTGCATTTTTATTTCTTTACAAAAGTTATTAACAGATGTACTTTTAGTATCAATATTTATTACCAGAAAAAATTGATGCCATTTAACTTATTAGATTCTTTATCGTAGTTGTAATACCTGTAGGCACAAAAATATTTTTCTACTTCAGTCTTGGAATAACTTACAGAATTTATTTCATCGTGGGAGTTTTCTGTGGAACAGAGTCACTGTTACTTTTATTAAAGAAAATATTGAAATAGATGACAACTGTTTAGAGAAATACTAACAATTGGCAACTTCTACTTCATATTAGCCAACAATTGCTAAACATGACGTCGCAATGGTACGTACGTAGTTTCCTGCTCTTTGATTTGACCATCTATTAGATTAACTTACGCAATCGATATAGCAATAGGTGGGACAATGTTTGAACAGTTGAGTGGAATCAATTAATTATGGCAGATGATTACAGAAGATGGGATATGTGAAATAAATAAAATTTATATTTGCAAAGGGAAAATAAGCCATGATTAAGAACTACTGAAATTTTTGAAGAACGCACGAAGTAGAATATAATGAGAACTTTAGTGTGGACCACATGACCACATGTATCCTGTACGTCTGTGAAACGTGGAGGTTAAGAATGTAGGATATTCAAAAACTGGAAGCTTTCGAAATGTGGCTATGAAGTCGAATGTAGTATATCAAATGGACTGGCAAAATGCAATGCAATAAACGCTGAAGAGAGTTATTACAAGTAGGCAACTAATAAATATGATGAAAAATAAAAGAAGAGTAAGATTGATTAAGCTCCGAGGAAAGATGCATGGTGCGCTGAGAGAGGTAATTGTGGGACTTCTAGATAAAGAGAAAGTTAAATGACTTGAAAAGCTTTCTTGTGTGAAACTGTGAATATGAAGAGAAAACAGAACATAGAAGAAGTGGATAGATAATATAGATAAATTAGTGTTATATGTCACGAACTTGTCACTAGGCAGCACAGTGAAAGAGAGAGAGAGAGAGAGAGAGAGAGAGAGATGGAGAGATAGAGAGAAAGCGATAGAGAGAGTGAGATAGAGAGAGAGAGAGGTATAGATAGAGATATAGAGAGACAGGAGAGAGAGAGAGAGAGAGAAGAGAGAGTGAGAGAGAGAGATATGTATTGTTCTGAATTCTTACTGTCTAACTGGGCATTTCAAAACTGGAGAGACCGAATTTTTCGAAAACATTTGGATAAGTTATTTAATTAACAAGCAGAACAATATACAGAAGAAAATATTTGAACGAAAGATAGCAGTAACTGATTCAAAAACGACTAACTTTTACGTAATTTGATCTCTGTATTAACTGTTTCTGAATTATTTAATCTCTCTTTCGCGAATGACGGATAAGCCGGCACATTCTACTGTTTCAGTTGTTTCATTAAAGCAAAATGACAGTAGGCACCGAATTAGCAAAATTAAAGCAAACTTTTATACTAACATAAATAAGATTGTATATATTGAGTTATGGCAATAACATTCAATACATTCATGTACATGTATTCTCAAGTAGAGTATATTTAACATTTAAATTCTGTAATATTTTGTTTAGATTAATTAGGTTATACTATCAATACCACGAGCTTTGCTACAGCTTGACCAGGATGAACTGTAATGACAGAAATGTTAAGACATACTCTAGTAAAACTTGAAATATTTGCTAAAATAATTATACAGACTGACAAACTAAATGATTATACATTAAACATTGAAACAATGCTAACAGGTTGAGAATTTGAGATTTTAATGCCACGTCACTCACGTGATTTTCACCTGAAATTTTAGCACTCGGTGACAACAGTATGTTATTTTTATTTTGCCATCTTCAGCTCAACACCGTACGGCTATTTTCAAAATATGTTGAGAGCAATGTGACCGAATAGTCATTTCCAAATACTATTTAGAATAGAGATTTAGAATTTAAGTTTTAAACTGTGGAAATCATCAGTTTGGGATGGCTAATACATCATTTTATTTCGTTTAAACACAAGTTCCCATACGTTGACTTATTAATAGGCAATATTATATTGCAAATGAGTCCGAATACCTCAGTTTGTAGTGTCAGATTTTGACGTAAAATTGTACCGACCGATTTTGGAGAGACTAATTAATTAATTAGTTAGTTATCGAATGTCTTTGATCTTTATTATTTATGAATGTCTTGATATTTACTTTTATTATAGCTGGTGCAGGGTTACAAACTATCGGCTTAAACTTGAAGTATATGTTTGTTGAAAGTGGTAAATACCATCGTGGTGGATCATTTATTCTATGTTACGCATTTTTATTCCTTTCATTAAACTATGACGACTAATGAAAAATGCAGATATCAGTGGATTAACAACTATATTACGGTCTGATATTTCTAATCATGTTCCTGACAATCACTGCTATTCTACCGTCCGATGTAGAAGTAAACACGCATTACGGTGAAATGATCAACTATGTTGATATCTATCACTTTTTATATCACATGTTTAAACCATTAGACAACTTAGACCATTTCCCGTATAACCAGTCCAGTGAATGTCCAAGATCTTACTCTCAGATCAGCGCGGCTGGGATTCGAACCCATGAGGATTCAATTCACCTCAGGATGCATTTCCTCATGGTTGCTTCTTCGCTCCTAGATTAGTGTTACCTGCTCCACTGCTGTTTCCAATGGAGCGATTCCTTACTGCTTGTCAGATCATCCGTTGGCACTTCTTTTTAATAACTTATAATTAATTTTTCTCAGAAATATTCTGATTTTTGTTATCTAATTGTTTCTTCTCTTTCCATACTGTTCAGGTTTTGCTACAATATGCTTCAGCTGACATTTTGCACTAGCCGAAGTTTCAATAGCTCTAAATCGTTTCAGAAAGTTTTCCTTAATTTTTTGTGTCATACAAAATTCTCAATAGCCGACAACGTATAGTTTGGAATGCTGAGCATTGTTAATTGTATGTTTTTAGCTTCAGGTTAGTAGTTGACTTTTTTCTGGGTGCCGTATTTTTGTTTGTAAGTACTGAACTCTTATTCCAGGTGTTGCGAGGCTGAAGTGCAAATGGGTCATTAAAGATTAGATCACCCGAGCTCTGAGTACTGTCTGATAGAATCGATCTGGACTAATTAGACAGTCTATGCTGATATACTGGATAGATATGCTCTCTATGATGATATTATATTATACAATAGAGTTCCCGCTTACTGTCTTATACTATTTTAACACGAGATGCTCAAACCCAAGAATCCAGAGAATATAACTTCCTACTTTGTGATAATCTCACAATAACTGGTTTTCGGACACAATGAATTCAAGTCGTGATATAATGCGTTACGTGTGTCTTATTGGATTTTTGGAAAGTGTTTGACAGCCTCGCGCATCTGCGGATCAATTCATTAATCATTGATACGATCCATTGAAACTAAATATTATTGATCAGTCCGAAAAATCTTGATTTTCATATCATTGTCTCTCTCTCTCTCCAGTATCAAAGTTAGCAAACGACCGGTCTAAAATATATGTAGACCCCTGCACTTACATGTATACTCTGTTTGCACAATCAAGAGAGAGCGGTTCATCGATCAATAAGTAAATCCCTTCGCTAAAACTATGCCTTGTCCATAAATTTGTGTAGCCTAATTTTTGAAAATGTGGATTCTGAGGTGTTTTTCTTTGAGTTTTTTAGTTCCTTCTTCTTCCCGAAGTAGATCTACTATTGAATTAACTCTATAAACCTTATAAAAATTATTCACAATCCTATAAAAAACCAGTAGCAACTTATAAATTAACTACTTCTCTTTTCTACAACCCTGAACTTATTCGTTTCCTGGATAAACGAAAAGGACGTCAAACTCGAGTTGTTCATAGGCCATATTGAGTATAATGAGGATTTTTGTTTTGGATGATAACTTAGTTCTCGATACTACTCCTCAGTTATTTTATTATTTTCTCTAATTCATATTTGAAATAAACTAATTAGTAAAAAAATTAGGTAAAAGCTAGGTTAAAACTGAGTTAAAACTATGTTAAATCCACTCTGGGTAGGCCCAAAGTAAAATAAATCTTCATTTTATGTTCAATTTCGACTTTGTTTTCTGTTTTAAATACTTTGTAATAGTATAATATTTAATATTAAATTATATTTAATGTAAATATTATTTAATATTTTATTTTTATATTATGTGCATGTAAGATTTATTCTACATGCTTGAAACTAACTGCTAATTAAACTATTACTGTCGCAAAATCTTTTCATAGGAATTTCTTCCGCAGCTTATCGATTAGAACTACTTGTATGTTGATTGTTTGATGATTGATAATATAATTGGCCAAATTGTTGGTAACAAGATGGCGTCTCCGCAGAATGAGCCTATAGAAACTTTGCATAGGCCTATAAGCTCCCTACATACGTGACACATTCAAAGGATTTCTTCTCAAGTGTGGCGAAAACAAGAAAATTCTGTAAATCCGTGAAATTACTAAAGTACTCGAATAAATGGCAAGGTGATGCATTAGACTAATTCAGCACGACCTCCTATATAGTTGGCTTCATTTGGGCGTTCACAATTTATTATCGTTTCTGAAAACAATTTCTATCATACGATCAATATAAATGTGTCTACATTTCAAAGTAATGTTTTAAAAACTCGTATTTGGCGTTACAATATTTCAACAATCATAAGGGTATATTATTAAATAACTTAGAAAATGGGCATCAGTTCTCTTTGAATATACTATGAATAACACAGCTAAAGGATTGGATAGGAATAGAGGAAGAATATTTGGATAAAATACATTCTAAGTGAAGCAGTTTGCTAAGGGAGGTCATAGAAGGTTGAATGGAAGGAAAGAGAAGCAGAGGCAGGTCGAGATTAGGAAAGTTAGACGATTTAAAAATTCAGAATTATTGAATTCCCTCTTCATGCCCGTTCGTATGTGGACATGAGGTGGAATACGGAAGACAGAGAAGAATGGAAGCGTTATAGACCATGGACCTGCCAGTTGGCAGCAAGACAGAGTGAGGGGGATACTCTTGCTACCTCTGAGTTATATTAGGATTCACTTACGAATTCAGCAAGCATGCGCAGCTTTTAAAAGTCTGCCTTTTTGGATGTAGTAATACTGCTCTTCTTAGCTACGAATAGTAAATGAACTTACTGAAGGCTGCAGTCTGAGAATTATGTACTTTATATTTGACTTCTAAAGTTGACTTGCCTTAACAGACAGTTGAACACTGTTAGAGAAATATCCATAAAGTCCTTCAGATCACGTGTTTTCCCTCTCTCTCTCTCTCTCTCTTTCTCCCCGTTTCACTATTTCTCGCTCTCTCTCTCTCTCTCTCTCTCTCTCTCTGGTCTCTTCTATTTATATTCTTTCTTTCAAAATTATTGCACAAGAGATGTTTTCATGTTGTTATCTTCTTACTTAGTCGTCTCATATTACAATCGAAGAATACGGTTGGTCAATTTACATTTGCAATTAGCATAGCAATTCATAAGATTATGAATAGGTGTAATTCAAATGTACGACACCGAGCTATGCGATTCAAAAGCACAGGAGTTGTAACATTATTTGTTTTAATTATATAATCTGATTGCTGTTAACTGATTCAATTAGTATTTTCATTGCGTGCAGGCATAGAATGAGAATTTTTGTGATCCTTTATCCTCTATCCTCTGTTCTTTTCTCTATCCTCTGCTTCTATCCTTTATCATCTGCTTTTATCCTCTATCCTCTGCTTTTATCCTCTATCCTCTGCATTTATCCTCTATCTTCTGTTCTTATTCTCTGTCATCTGCTTTTCTATTCATATCATCATACAAATAAATTATCAAATTATCGAGCATACCAATTATCGGTATTACAACCTTCTTCCTTCAATTCTTTCGTCAATTACCTCTCTTGATAAATCATCTTCTCTGAGAACATGACGTGTCCGGTTTTTATTTGTATTCCATATCATATATATATATATATATATATATATATATATATATATACATATGTATATACATATATACATATATATATATATAATTATATATGCCCTATATGTATATATATATATATATATATATATGTATACATATATATATTATATATGTATATAGATATATATCAAGCTAAGGTTAACGTCAGTTTCCTCACTAGAAAGCGATGTCAGTGATGGGCGAGCCCAGGATTTGAACCGCGCACATACTGATCCGCGGTCGAACGTCTTACCGACTTCGCCACCGGCTCCAGCTATATATATATATATATATATATATATATATATATACATATATATATACATATATATATATATATATATATATATATATACAGTATATATACTAACATATAACAACGGATCAGACAAAATATTCACTGAAATCGCTAACACAACAAGCGGTTTAAAAATACATTTAGCCATTATTATTTCTTTAGCTACATGTGTAACCAATTTAACATGATTACATGAAATCAAGAAATGCCAGATACCTCATCGACAAACGATGATTTATTTAGAATATACTCTACCAAATTCATAAGTATTACAACTTATGTATTAGATGGACTAAATCTTAATTAAATAAATTAGCATTAATCTTTCAGACATTTCCGGAGAGTTACCAGGTATTTGGGAAATTGAGACTTATTAGCATTGTATGGCAGTCGTAAGAGTATTTAGACGGAAACAATGCAATGCTTTTGAGGCATATCGCATTATGAATTTCCGTGCCCTAACCGACGTAATATAAAGATTCATTCATCAGCGTTATAAACATTTCAACGGTTTCCTTAGAAACGGTAGAAAATCATTTCAACGCGGTTTATATTATATGCCCGCAACAACAATATGTTCATGCTTTCTTTAAGGCTAAGCCAAAGTCGAGTTTAGCGTTGGTTTCTTGTCTCAAATGATGTCAGTTGCCGGGAAAGCACAGGATTTGGACCACATGCCTACCAATCCACTGTTGGACTCTTAACCGCTCACGCTACTTACTAAGCCGACTGGCTTTTGCGTTAGAGACTCAAAAGTCAGCAAAAGTCAGTCGTCTTAGTAAGTAGCGCATGCACGAAACTCATATCTACTTGTTGTTGTTGTTCGCCCTGAATGAGATGAGTCATTGTGATAACATGTCACTTCTCACTGGCAGAGATTCGAGATAAACCCCCAGAGCTTTCATTCTCTAGAAATGTTCGAATATGTAATTCCTGATTCAATATGCAGGCAGGCAGGCAGGCAGGCAGAAGCAGCAGTTTTTGTAACTAATTTCCATCTCCATTTACTTTTAAATACTTTTATTACCTAAAATATTTAGAGACTCAGTTAGGGCCTGGTTTAGATTATGCTTATTTCTTTTCTTTAGTTTGCTTCTTTAATAATGTTTCAATATGTTAGCATATGTGCTTTGCTTGTTTCGTTGATTATGTAGGCAATGTGCACTATTCCTATGTGTGTTTGTTTATTTTTATTTGTACACGCATTATTCAGTGACTGTGTCTTTGTTACCCAGTGGCGGAGAAAAGATATATTAAATATAATATTTTGTAAAAAATGTTTAGAGATGATAATGATGCCGACTGAATTCAAGAACTTTTCTCAGAACGACAGACGGTCTGCGACAATCTCGCCGTGAGAATACAAAACAGGAAAACACTCTGTTAGGTACAGAAGAGCAGGTAAAGTGTATTTTGCAATTATATTCCACTTCCCTTGTTGTGTCCGGGACATTGAAGATTAGATTAACCGTTAATTGCAAGTGTTGTAAGAGGCGACTAAGCAAAATCCGATGATGGTAGCGGAAAGCCACCTTAGAAGCTATAGTTTTTCGAAGCTACAGGCTAAATAAGATATGAGTAAGGCATAACCTTTGTGAAGGCATTATGTTGTTGATTTATGGAGTAGGTTGATTTAGGGAATATGAAACTTTGTGTTAATATGAAACTTAGTGTCGCTATGTACCTTGTACATATCTCTTAATAATATACTTTAGAGACAGAAAGTAAGAAGAGAGACAGAGAGATAGTGGAGAGATAGAGAGGGAGAGAAAGAGAGAGAGATAGCGATATAAAGAGGTGGAGTCTAGTATTACTATTAAATCATGAAATATAAGGATGCGTGATTGTTGCCCCTACCGTCCACTATCATAGTATTCCTTAACCTCTGGATCATTATCATCAACTGCATTATCAACAAAATATATCCGACTAACTTCATGCTATCTACCCATGACAATTATTTAAAATCTCCAAAGTCGACGCCATGAGTTAAAAGAGAGACAAAAGCAGATGTCGTACGTATCTATGGCAACAAATGCTATTTCTAAGTGTCTTCTTAGTGGATCAGCATCAGTAGAAGAATGGGATACGTGCTGTTGCTGAAGTAAGCATTAGCAATCAGATATTAGACGTTCGATATCGTCTACGTTAATGATTGACGATGAATCGATATATCTTACTTACAAGGTTAGTAATAGATGTGATCGATCTAGAGTGCAGCATTTCAGATTGAAACGAAGGTGGAATTTGCACTATCTATAAGTTGGTATTGATAATAGACTGTTTCTAATAAAGGACTATAATTCCATGCTAGATATAATACAATGGCGTGAAATACAATAAATTATTAGTAAAATATTAAGGTCTAATATTTTCTTTGCTAATTTCTTAATGACGCTAGAACTATCTTACTAAAACAACGTAACAAACATTCCCCTGCAGTGTTCTGCCAAATGTAATGTTCAAGATGTATATTCCTACTCAGTCTACAGCCACGCTCAATAAAGAGCTCCATAAAGGGACAAATAAATATTTTCAAAACTGGTTTTGCCGTGTCAACAATCAATTCTTTAATATACTCTATAATTTTGGAACAATATGGTTGTTAAGATATTTTTCTTCTGTCTTCCTCAGTTCTTTCTTTGTCTCCTCTTACGACACGAACTGTTTACAAGTTTTATATTCCTCATTGTCTGGAACACAACTCGGAAAACAATCATAATCAATAAACTTCTAGAAACCTCTCTTTATGCCCTAAATATCAGTCAAATACGCTGATCTTTATGCAATTAAAAAACAGCAAACCCTTTCAAGTTCTTGAACTCTTGCAGAAAGTGACGAGCAGCTCTTACACCAGTAAAATCTCCTATCTCTCAGACGTCGAGCTTGCTCAAATTTTCGCTAGCGAAGACAAGATCTTCTTATCTGTTTCTCGGTGTCTAAACAACGAAAATCTATCATAAACATCTTTTAACTTTTCCCTGAAACCATCCTTGTATGAGGAAACGGACGATAAACCTTTATTATTATTATTAGGCTTAAAAATATGCTCTGGGCTGTATAGGCCCGGGTTTAAAATAAGATAAAAGAAAGATTCAATTTAATTAAAAGAAAGATGAAAAATAAATATTTAAAATAATTCCTCTACACTCTGGGAGGCCGCATTCGCCAATGTGCCACGAACGCAGACAGCATTAAAGAAATGCGCTGAAGTCCAAATTATTATTATTATTATTATTATTATTATTATATTATAATACTATACTATTATTTTTGTACTTATTTTAGTTGCAATACATTATTATAGAATAGTTCATACCCTATATACTCTAAGGTTCATACACATTTTAGGCAGGCCGGGCCACCGCGGAGATAGCACAATAGTCTCTTTTAAGTCTTTCAATTGTTTCAAGTCTGTTTACTAAAATGGCAAGAATGACATAATATTTTCTTCAGGGGTTAGCATTGGTTTCCTGTCTCAAATGATGTCAGTTGCCGGGAAAGCATAGCATTTGAACCCTATGCCTACTAATCCGCAGTCGGACTCTTAACCGCGATCTTAGTGTGTTTGCTAGAAGGGGTCAACCACGCAGTACAGGTGCGTTTTCCCCTGTTAACATTTAAAATATGTCTATGATAACAGCGAGAGTCTTTGTTACATCAGCTGCATTGCTTAATATCCTGTAGACAAATGATTTTGAGGTTAAGAAGAGATTAGGTGACAGTAACAGTCCAGAGCAAAATACCAGAACCTCGTTCGTTCAGTTCTCTTGGACTAGTTGTTGTCCTGGAATACATTTAACTGTGATTGACCGTTCAACGCTTTCCATGCATCCTAGATCCCTTGCTGAATGCTTGAGGTCACATACTGTTTTTTAGTTGCTTGACATTCTCCTAGCATCAATTTGCTAAATTAGTCTAAGGAAAGCATGTTTATTCCATTTCCCGGAAGGGAAACCCTTCATCATCTGATGCACACTGAATCCTGTTTTCATCGAGTCTTAATATTTCGATTAGAATTCTATCTTTAGTAGAATAACGTGTATAGCTTTGTCTATTAAAGGTTAGAGCTTCGAATTTATTCTACAAACGGTTAGTTTATTAATAGAGTGATTATAGAGGCGGCTCTAATGTATTCGTTCAAGTTGTGGCAGGAGCAGACAACAAAATGTTATAGGGGCATCATTTAAATCATGATTTTTTCATGAAATAGTTCTACAATAAGAAGAAAAATCAGCCCAATACATTGATTGTTTCATTCTAAACATAATAATAATAATAATAACGATTCAACGTCCGTTTCCTCATCCAGGGATGTTGTCAGGGACGTACCCAACATAGGCGTACATGTTAAATTTGTAAATCTTAAATCAAGGTAATAATCAAATAGGTAGCATAAAAGAACTCGATGATGCAATGTAACTAAACTACAGAAAAGTGCCTTTGATTATTTATGAGTTTTTAAAGTCTGCCTAGTAAAGGCTGCTTTGAATATATCGGTTAAGGTTTTTATTTAAAACATGTTTGAGTAGGTAAAAGGATTAGTTAACTAATAAATACATAGAAATCCATTAACTTAAATTTTTGTAGCAATTTCTTGAGCCAAGGCGCTCACCAACCGAATGCCCTTTCTGATGTTGGTTTGGATCTTGTTCTATGTAGGCCTTCAGCGACATTTGCATATTTACACGGTTGGTGTATTTTGCAAGAAACCCGGATACAACACGGGAAACGTAGAACTCATCAATATTAACCATAAATGAATTACATATAATTTTTCAGCGACCTAGCTAATCTCTCATCACTTGCATCAGTGTCGATTTGAGATCATTTTCGATGGCTCAAAACGGCAACACCAGGGGGTCGGGCCCCCGGGGAGGGGAGTGTACTGTGGCAGAGCTGAAGGCTCTTATGCAGATCAGAGGGTCCGAGGCTTGTCAAGCTATCGCTGAGAGATACGGCAGTATTAACGATCTATGCGCCAGGCTCGGGACCTCACCAATAAACGGTAAGTTTAAGAGCTTAAAAGGCTTGATCTATTAGTATATTATTATACTTTATGTATCTAGTCTTATATGCGTCAGAAAGGACAATTGGTTGGTGAGCGCCCAGGCTCCAGAAATTGCTACAAAAACTTAAACGAATGGATAAAGTATCAATTCGTATCCAGACTCTGGTGAAACTGGGATTTAAGGGAAGATGATGATGATGATCTAGTCTTATATGCATGATTATACGTTTGGAACGTATTAACTTATGCTTATAAAAGATATTTTCAAATATACTTATTGCTCCTTGGTGGGGTGTAAATGGTATTTTGACTGGGGTTTAACATCCTTTTCGAGGGTGTTGAATAATCTGTACTAAACTGATCTAGTTAGATTGAATCTCACTTTATTTTAGTAATTATTTTAATTCAATTATATCTTTTTATTTAGTCTGAATCGGGTATATAATCCTAGACTCTCAAAGTCATAATTTCATGTTTTAAGAGTTCGGAAATATAAAATAAAATGTGCACATAGTAAAAAGCTGGCAAAACTAAGGTTAACGTCAGTTTCCTCACTCGAAAGCGAAGTCAGTGACGGGCGAACCCAGGATTTGAACCACGCATATACTGATCCGCGGTCGAGTATCTTACCGACATAGTATTTGTACACGTATTAAAGTTACCTTAATTTTTTGCAGGTTTAAACGAAAGCCCTGAAGAGATTTCTCAAAGAACTGCTCGGTATGGAAAAAACGAAATTCCTCCTAAGCCGCCGAAGAGTTTTCTACTTTTATGCTGGGAAGCACTTCATGACGTCACACTCGTTATTCTTATAATTGCCGCCATTTTGTCTATCGGTCTTTCCTTCTATCATCCTCCAGACAGCGAAATTTCAAACGGACGTAAGTTTGCTTTAATTTTTAATTAAAATTTTCTTTTAACTTACGCAATTTAAGAAGGTTGTTTAGATGCATCGGTTGAATATCTCGGTTATGTCCGAGTAGGCAGCACGCTAAAGTGATAAGTATAGTTACAGTTATAGTTACAGTTTGTGATGCTCGATGTTGTCATTGATGACTGTAGCACTCTAATTGTTGTTATGTTATGTAAGTAGGAGGTATTGGGTTTCAAACCTCACTTTATAGTCTCTGATAGTATCCGTTATATTGAGAAGAGAGTTTTGAGTTTTGCTTTTTAAGAAGACAGCCTCTCAAATTTTAGACGTTGACGCGGGAGCGTGGCTAGGATGCAGATGTTCTAGATATCTTAATGGAGTTGGATGCAGGATTTGCCTAGCGCAGACGTGACCAGAAAATTTGCATTTTCACTTGAAAACCATTGTTTATTTTAAGATCTTGTTATGCATGCTATACAATTGGTAGACGATCAATTAAATTTCGTTTGAATCAACAAAATATTTGCCGCAAGTATGCATGGCAGGAGAGCGAATGGATGAAGTCTATTCGTATCCCGACCCTAGTTAAACTGGGATTTACGGGAAGATGATGATGATGATGATGATGATGATGCATGGCAGGAGAGCTGCACTAAACTCTGTGAAGTGAGAAATTACTTGGAAAAAGCAATGAATTCAAATTTACTAAAATTTTGCTTTAAATTTAATATTTGATGCAAAATAAGTCATGTTTTATTATTATTCAAATATTTCTAAACAAGAAAACGAAGCAGTTTATAATTTAATGTCTTGATCAAAAGTTAAAAAGCAAAATACTCATTTTCTGAATCAACCGCTAAACTGGATATAATTATAATTCAAGTAGAATAACATATTCAATCAAATCTATGTTAGATATTAATAATATGCGTAGATGTTCAATTGTCACCATTTCACTGTCAACTTTCACCAAACTGATATACTAATATATATATATATATATATATATATATATATATATATATATATATATACAATATACATATATATATATATATATATATATATATATATATATATATAAAGCTATTAGTTTGGCTGAAGCCAGTGGCGATGTCGGAAAGGTACTCGACCGCAAATCAATACATGCGGAGTTCAAATCCTAGGCTCACCCGTCACTGACATCGCTTTCGAGTGAGGAACCTGACGTTAACTTTAGCTTTACCAGCTATTTTAATAACTCCACTAATCAAATATTTGTATTTAATTCAAACTGAATGTGTCATCTTGGATCTAGGACCTGCACTGTTTTGATCTCGCTTTCTCTTGTGGTCTCTGTGTACCCAGTCGTCATGGTGTGGTGTTTTGGCGCCTGTTTGTCTAGATTTTGCAAGACACGTCCCTGACTTTGCCTTATGGCGAGGAAGCGGACGTTAAATTCTTATTTTTTGATTGATTGATTGTTACTATTTCTCAATCCACAGCTGCTTCGGACGGTTCAGAAGAGGAGGCTGGGTGGATAGAGGGCGTAGCCATACTGATAGCTGTGGCTGTCGTGGTGCTGGTCACAGCCATCAATGACTGGAGGAAGGACAGGCAGTTCAGAGGTCTACAGAACAAGATCGAGGGAGATCAGAAGTTCAACGTGGTGCGGAACGGTCAGGTCATTGAGATACCCACCAAAGCCATCGTCGTGGGTGATATCTGTCAAGTTAAATACGGTAAAATATTTTGATTTTGATCTTAACATTGGCGGCAATGCGTGACAATTGGACGTACTGATTTGACGTAATTGCCTGTGAAATTTAAACACCGAGGCAGTTTCAGGGTTAAGTGAAAAAATCTAAGCGCGGGACCAAATGACAGAATGGCAGAAAGGAAAGTGGTTATTTTGTTGTCTTATATGAAGGTAATAAAAAATAAAAGTTATAAAAAATTCTTATAATGTCATATAATTATATTAAATGTCACTTTATTATGTTATAATATGATAATAAATGTCATTATATTTTACATTAATATGATAGTGATTTAATGTTGCCATTTCTTCAGCAGAGTACAGACGTCAGAAATCACAATAATCTAGGAATAAAGTAGATATTTCTTGATTTACCTCAATATCTACTGAAAAATACGACATTTCTGCGACACAATAGCTGACGCGGATAATAGATATATGTATTAAGAAATAGGAAGAAGAGATGGATAGGACACATTCTAAAGGGAAAAGGTCTATTAAAAGAGGTCATAGAAGGTAGATTAGAAGGAAAAAGAAGCAGGGGCAGGCCGAGATTAGGTATGTTAGATGATTTAAAGACCCACTCATATGTGGAAATGAAGAGGAAGTCGGAAGACAGAGAAGAGTGGAGGCTTTATATACCATGGACCTGCCAGTAGGCAGTGCACTAAGAGAGAATAGCTGACGATAAAAGTATGGCTTCAAGTTATTACAGAAGCTTGTTAAGGAGCATATTGAAGCTACATATAACCATAGCGAATGCGTATTGGATACATTTCATTTAGAGATGCAATAGTTCAAATATACGTGCCTAGTATAGAGTTTCCACTAAAGTGTACTATAGAATTCTTTTCTTCACTTTTAATTTTCTTGCGGTCGACTAGTTGATTCATAATATTTATTAAGTACTCATTACCTTTTATTTATTAATTCTTATTTTATTCTTATTTCATTCTTAAAATTCTTATTTTATTTATTTATTTTTTTTTTTATTTTTTTATTTTTTATTTTTTTTAAATGCCCTGGGCTGTAAAGGTCCCTGGGCTAAAAAATAAGATAAAAGAGACTTTATTTAATTAAAAGTTTTTAAAAAGCGATTAAAATAATTCCTCTGCACTCTGGGAAGCCGCTTTAGCCAAAGTGCCACTGAAGCAAACTGCATTGAATCGCTGGAGAGCAATAGACAGTCGCTGCCACAGAAAAGATTTTTCGCGCTTATCACCAGTAATGGCGCTGGTCCTCCTGCCTATTTCGTCAATAAAGTCTGATGCGAGAGAGTTGATGGGCCCCAGGGTCTCAAAGGCAATATGCATGAAGATATAGTTGCCAGAGATTTCGGCATACTTCAGAGTTTTCCTATTAGCCGCGGCCTCTGCTGCAGCACCAGCAGCAGCGCAAGAAAGGCCGAGATTGCTAACGGAGAAAGTGTCCGTAACAGTGACGTCCCAGCTAACACACTTCCCCTCTGCCCATTGTATTTGAGAGACACCGTCTGGACGTTTACCATCAGTGCGGATCAATCCCAGGGGCTCTTTAATGGCTGGGATATTCGCTCGACTCAGGGCGCGCCAGATCAAGTCGTGTATGAACTGATGTCTGCTGATTCTGCCGGCACTACGCTTGCACGACAGGCCGTGAATGCCTAACGCATTGACTGAGACACCACAAATGCAGTTGTGTGGCTCTCATAAGGTAGTGCCCAGACGAAGACCGGCCGCGACTCTGACTGCTTCGTCGTCCAGACGGAGGCCGCATGATGAGATTGGTAAAGCCTTGATCCAGTCTCCACTATGGGGGGGGGGCCGACACTGCGAGCAGCCGCGCCTTTTCTTGTGGCAAAAGTGGCTTCGCAAGGAGTTCCGTGTGCAAAGCAGTAGTGACCTTTGAGTCCCAAGCCTTCATGCTATTAGCCATCATACCGATTTGAGGTTCGGATGTGGACAGAGCAGTCCAAATGCCCTGAATCCTGGATATCTCCAAGTCGGGAATTTGAAAGAATCCGGAAAGGATTGAATCCTGTAGAACGCCAGTCCCCGCGGCTCAAGCCAAAAAGGCAGAAGGTGCCATCGACGAGACAGAGCGTATACCCAATCCTCCGTAGCATATTGGCAGGCTAGCCTGAATCCATTGAGCTTCGTTAACATTAATATTAACGATGCTACTGAGCGACTTTCGCATGATGGAATCATAATTCTGCAATGCTGGATGACCCGCACATGGGGAGGCACGCAATAAGTATATGAGTTTTGAAGAACCTACACAGCTCCGCAATATCGTTAGAGCGTCGTGTGCGGAGATGAGCTTCAACCGGCTCGCGGCTCTCTCTAGTTTAGAGCACTGAGTAGTATATTTATTTATTTATTTATTAATTCTAAACTATTGCATTAATAAAGATATTTTAGCGTATTGAATTATTATTATTATTTCAAGTTCAGTATTATGTTAATATTTAATAAGAAGCAGGCATTGATATTTTATTTCCATACTTATATTGTGCATTTTATTGCATTTTTTACATTTTAGTGGTAATATGTAAGTGCATTCTGGCCTTTATTGCGTTCACGCATAACTTTGATAGCTTGCAGTATTGGCATGACGAGGTAAATTAAAATAATATCAATTATTAATAAATGATATACTATATTATGCTGAATAAATAACCCACAATAATTTATAAGTATAGTAATGTCGGTAGGTTAATGTTTATAGTTTGAAGGATTAGGCCTATTTAACCAATATAATCAATATAAACCTGCCAGCATGTTAACAGGTTATAGTGAACCAGATTATACATTTATTGCCAATATAACCTGTCAGCATTTCATCAGGTTATAGTGAACCAGATTATACATTTATAGCCAATATAACCTGGCAGCATTTCATCAGGTTATAGTGAACCAGATTATACATTTATAGCCAATATAACCTGGCAGCATTTCATCAGGTTATAGTGAACCAGATTATACATTTATTGCCAATATAACCTGTCAGCATTTCATCAGGTTATAGTGAACCAGATTATACATTTAAAGCCAATATAACCTGGCAGCATTTCATCAGGTTATAGTGAACCAGATTATATATTTATAGCCAATATAACTTGTCAGCATTTCAGCAGGTTATAGTGAACCAGATTATACTGGACCTGTTGACACGTCAGTAAGTTATAGTGAACCTGCTGACTCGTCAGCAGGTTATAGTGAACTTGTTGACTCGTTGCAGGTGATTTGCTCCCGGCTGATGGAATTGTAATCCAGAGTAACGACCTGAAGATTGATGAGAGTTCATTGACTGGAGAGACGGATCACGTTAAGAAAGGAGAAAGCTCGGATCCTATGCTGCTCTCAGGTACACAAACCAACAAATAATTACACATTTACGCACGAAGATAACCATAAACACAAGCAGACGAATGCTTAGAAATTAATTTTTCCAGGGAAAGCCATAAAATATTTGTAGATTGATAATTTAATGGTTATAATACCAATAGTAGTACTAATAATACTAGTAATAATAATCATAATATAATATTATTAATATTAATATTAATATTAGTATCAATAGAAGTATTAATATTAATATTATTAGAAGTATTATTAATATCAATACTTCTAATAATATTAATAGCTTATTGCAAAGCAAACCGGAGTTAAACGAGAGATCTCATTTCTTTGGTAAAGGCAAACAAATGGCTTTGCAATGATAGAATTTAGTCTGCTTCGGCAATTCTTTTAATCAGCTAGAATATATTGAGTAGCCGGGCGGCAATTCAACACGTATTGCTCGAATTATTCTGTTTCCTCATACAAGGATGATGTCAGGGACGTTCCCGCTTCACAAGTCACTACAAATCGATTCACCCAAACGATTTAAAAACATGTACCGAAGAGACAGATAAGAGATCCTAAACGGTGCCGGTCCAGTGATGAATGAAGGGTCAGGTAAGATAATATAAATATATGGTAGGAAGATATTAGCTTTCAATCAATTACAGAAAGTACTAACAGCAAAGATCAGGAGGCAGAGAGTTACAAAATGTGTGGGCTAAAAATGAAAATGAGCACATACCTTATAAGGTGAGACGATTTAGAATTTCAAGGGGGTTGGCATCAGAAAAAAGAAGCTTACCTACGAGTAGGTTCATTGGATTACGAGATTAGAAAGAAGGTTTAGCACAGAGAGCTGTTTTGAAAGTTAGTAGGGCAATTTTATATTTTTTAATTCTTGGAGCCAGAAGAAGCCGCTGAATATTATTAAGTATAGTACTCAACTGGTACCGGTGAATTTACTCGTGTTGTGTCCGGGTTGCAGAAGAATAGACCCACAATGAATTGCACGTGTCGCAAAAGGCGACAATGCACTAAGTTCCGAACCTACTTCAGAAAGGGCATTTGATGAACCTAAGCTCCAGAAATTATTTTAAAAAATTAATCCCGACGCTATTTAAACTGGGATTCAAAGGAAGATGATGATGATGATGACGTTGATGATGATGATAATAATGATGATGATGATGATGATGATAATGATGATGATGATGGTGAAGATGATGATGATGATGATGATAATGATGATGATGATGATGATAATGATGATGATAACTCACAAGAGTTCTCATAATTTAAGTGTATCTAGATTTTATTACGTACCGAAACCTTAATATTATATGCTCAAGTCGTAAAATTAGTTGACTCTTGTTTAGTATGCACACGAGGTAACAACTCAGTCATCGTAGTGAATTATTGCAGTCTCGTAATAACAATGATGACGCCATTTATTAATATGTTAGTGAAATCTGCCGTTTATCTGCATTTCATTCAATAAAATTTTCATTGCTTAGAACACATCAAAGATATCGCGTAGTTATTACAAGATTCACGAAAATCTAATAATAGCAAATTCCACATGTACGTTATTAAGTAGCAAAAGCTCTTACTCTACATGTAATGCACTGCACTGCACTTATTAGATAGCATTACGCTGAGAGCTACATGTATTATGCATGTAATGTACGAATATACGTGAATAGATGCATTTTAACTCCTCATGTTAAATAATCAATTATTTTTCAAAAACCATTGTGACTAATTGATAGCGATTTGATATACAAGCATTATTAGTCCAATCGAAAATTTACCTGCTTCATACCGACATACACAGAAATTTATAAGTCTAGTGAATGCATATAAAAATATATAAATAAATAATAATAAATATACCGGACGTTAAAATCTCTATTGATTGATTAATTGATTAATTCATTTATTTATTTATTGAGTGAATAATCGGTGTATGTATTATAGAAGTATTTTATAAATGCTTTAAAATGAAGATTCTGAAAACATTTAAATGAAATCAGTTTCTAGAAACGGTGGACAGTCCTCACACTACGGAGCTTGAACTGATTGAAATATCTTAACTTAGAAAATGTCATTTAGAACTTCACTGAATTAAAATAGTACCTAGCGTAGTAAAAGTTCTACGAAACTTTTTCATTCCAATCTCTTGCTCTTTCTTTTCTATCTCTCTCACTCCATCTTCCTTTCCCCCCCCCCTTCCCTCTCTCTCTCTCTCCTTCTCTCTCTTCCTCCCTCTCTCTCACGCACTCCATTTCTTTCTTTCTCTCTCTCTCACGCACTTCATTTCTTCTTTTCTTTCTCTCCCTCTCTCTCTCTCTCTTTCTCTCCATTTTTATTCACTATCTCCCTGGATTGCCCATAATGTTGTGATATAAGCAGTGAAAGCGTTCCACATGATTCGCCGGAATGTATTCTACAATGATTGCATATGTAAAACATTGTTAAATATTTGTCATATAATTACGCTTCTCTCGTTTACGTGGTCATGCACAGAGATTAACAAATTGCATTATATAAAGCTTGTGAACGGAGGAAAAATGTTTGATATTGTTTCTTAATGTTAGCATTGCAAATAGAATTTTCTAATATAGCATTAGCTAAAATAGAGTTAACCAATATAGGCCAAGTTAAACTTTTATTTGATAAATTGATTTTAAAAAATTGCGATTCGAAAAAGTTATTTTATTTCCTCTGAATATTTATTTCAAGAAGCTCAAATTTAAAACTACTATTTTTATTAAATATTACAGAATATTGAGATGAATTGAGAAATTCATAGTAGTAATCACTGAAGGTTTACAATTTAAATAATTAATTAGAGTAGCCGAACCGTCCCCATGCTGTGTCCGGTTCCCTGTTTTGTGTACGGGTTGTTTGAAGAATTGACCAACCGGTGACTGCACGAATCGTAGAAGGCGACTAAAGCACTAAAATCCATACCAACGTCAGAAAGAGCATTCGTTTGGTGCGCGCCTAGGTTCCAGAAATTGCTACACAAATGTAAACGAATGGAAAAATCTCAAATAGGGGATTGACTGATGATATGATGAAGGACAGAGAAGATTTGAGACAAGCTATTCGTATCCCGACCCTAGTTAAACTGGGATTCAAGGGAAGATGATGATGATGAGAGTAGCCTAAACCGACATTAACCACCGTGTTTGTGGCGGCTGCTCCGTTAGTTTGAAGTTTGTGATTAATCAATCAATAGCAATTTGTCGTCCGGTTCTATACCATATGGCAATGTCAGGACTATCGCATGTTTTCGTATGAATATTTACTCGTTCTATCACTGATAGCATCATCAAACGAAAAAACAGACGTTTTGTGTGAATAATTGCATTGTACAATTGGTATTTATTTAAATATAATTTGTTTACAATTAGAAACTTCAATGAAATGCACATAGCGCTACCCCGCCCTCTTCTGATAAGAATTTATCATCAGTTCCTCACCTCATCAACGGCTTGAACGCTCTAATGGGAAACGCCCCGTTGCAGTAATTAGAACTATGTACGCACGTAGTGGTAGGAGTACTAATCGATTAATATGAAATAATGATATATCGAATTCCATTAGCACGCAAGAACATATTAGTCGATCGCTTACCTGTTCCGTTATATGTGACAATACGATTTACGTCCTACATTATGATCAGTTTTCACAATGAAAGTCAATTACTTGCCATTCAGTTATTTCAAACGAATAAACAATAAAATACAGCTGTAAATGTATAAATTTTGCGCCAGAAGGTGATAATTGACTACTCTAGAAACGTTTGCAGTAACCTCATTATCATGGAGCCCGGAATATTGGCTTCACTCTGCTTCATAGTGTTCAAGGGCAATATCGTTTTCAAGTCTTTAGCGCTTTGGATGATTGTCCTGATGCTAATACTTCATTTTACAGAGTATATCCTTAACGAGAGCTTGGGGATTTCAAATGAGAATAAACTTTACCGTAATAGCGTAGGGTGCGGTCAACACCTCTGCGATGTTGAACTGAATTTTGGTCATACTCCGAAATTGAGCTCTGAACACTGGAGCATATCTCATATGAATTTTGAACACTGGAGTGTATCCCATATGAATTCTGAACACAGGAGCGTATCCCATATGATGCTGCAGGAAACACGGGTAGTTGTTATTTGTCAGAAGTTTGAAATCCCAAATAGTTTGTAAGCGGCTGAATATAGCTCCAGCTGAAGTTATTTGCCAGTGCCATGTTGACAAGTTGGCTGCCATTCAGTATTCGCAGGGTTCAAATCTTGTGATCTTCCCGCCACTGACATGTTTTCAAGACCTGAAAATGAACGTTAAACTTGGCTTTGACGTTTAGCGTTTTGTCAAGAAATTTGCCATTTTGAGAGAATGAAGCCACTAAGGATCCATCGCCTATTCAAATGTTTATTTCCTTGCTTATGCAACTAGAAATTGAAACATCGAAGTCTTGTGAAAACGAGTTCACAACCTATATACTCACATTTCAATGAGTCACCGATACTTGATTATAAATCTTAACATCAAAAGTGTTATATTTAACTCCTGGCTAGGCACAAGCTGCGCTTCTATCTGCAGGCATTTCGAGGAAATGTGCTGTTATAGGAGAAAAGGCTAAATTAAAAGACATCATTTAACCTGTCGACTTGCTACCGGCACAGACAAGAATATGTGAAACATAGTTAAATTCACTGAAGACTAACACTAAAACTAACATTAACGTTAACTCTAACTCTAACACTAACTCTAACACTTATGAAAAATGCTAACGACTAGTGCTGACGACTAGCACTAACAATAATGACTAAAAGGAGAATTTAAAAATAGTTTCTTCTAAATTTATGAAAGACGAACGTGGCAAAGATTTGAATCGTATTTATATAGACAAAGAGTCAAAACCCTCAGAAGCTTCAAAGCACGACATCAGCTATGCAGCTCAGGAAGAGGATTAAACGAATACTAATCCTAATGTTATTTGCTTGTTTGGTTACCACGTCTTATAGGAAGAAAGAGGCAAAATATTGATCTGAGCTGTAAATTTCTGCTGCTAGCGGTGAAACTGTTGCTTATTAACGCCGGTACAGATGTTGTCTACTTCATTCTAGCAGAATGTTATCCTCATATTAGATATATAAGAGTATAGAGTGTCCGAATTGCTACACAACACAACTAAATTATATCATAATCTCATACTAGAGTAAGTGAATTAAAGAAATGAATTTAAAAGAACGCATGAAGAAAGAAACCAAGAAATGCTGGAAGAATGGCAGAAAGAAGGAAGGAAATAAATAGTGAAACTTTAAGAAAGCAAGATACATACAGATTGAGTAAACTGAATAAAATAAATGTAAAAAAGTAAATTAATGAAAAGATCGATAAAAGAATCAATAAGTAAATAAACGAAGAAATGAAAAGTGAAGCAGGAATGAACGAATGAGCGAGCGAAAGAATGAAAACGGACTAAAGAGTAAAGTATAAAATGAAGAACGAACGCATGAAGGCCTATGTGGATAAACCAATAAAATGATGAAATGATGATTTCAATTAATAGCTAATATGTAAATTAATATTCAATTACTTGTTAATTACTGTTATATAATTGTTAATTAGTAATTAAATTAAATTAAATTTAAAAATAATTGTTAATTGCTGTTCAATGCAGGCACCCACGTGATGGAAGGAAGTGGTAAGATGCTGGTCACAGCAGTTGGGATTAACTCACAGGCAGGCATCATCTTTGCTCTTCTAGGAGCAACAAAGGAGGACAAGGAGAGGATGAAAAGTGAACCTGCCACGGAAATAACAGGTTCGTCATAATTGTTTTCATTTCGAGAATGTTCTATGCTTTGAAAATTAGAAAAAATACTTGTGCTGTAATATCACTGGTCGACACAATTTATATTCTAAATTTCTTCATTACACATATTTCTACAATCGTTTTAGATGAATCGTTTAGTATTGAAATTGGCTGCGGAATTCTGTCTGATATCAAAATAAGTCTAATTATGCTGTGTTTGTTGTTTTTAATGACATGGAAAACAAATAAAAATGTTGGAAAAAGAAGTTCAGTTTTTAAGCTTTACTAGTTTTATAATTCTTACACTAGAAAACGGATTAAATTTATTTCTTGTGTCTGTTTTAAAACTTACGAGCTTTGACCAAAGCGCCGATAACAGTAGTAGCAGTAATGCATTTTTGGCCTATAAGAGTTATAACTATTCCTACTGCCTATATTTGTCACATGTCATTGGTGCATCTCTTCGATTTACAGGTAATATTATAAGGTTTTTGAAAAGTTTAATAATTTTTCAGTTCTACAGTAATGGCGGTTACATGAAGACTATAAGAGTTACGTGGTTATGTAGTTAACTATTTGTATAACTGGCGAACCCCTTAATAAAAACATTTTTATTTCTTAATACACATGTAAATGTTTTAATGCAGAAGAAGGAAACATCTCAGAAGTTGAGAACGACGTCGTGAAAAAAGCGGTAAGATTTTCTCATAAGCAATCAATCAATTTGCGCACTCATAATTTAATTCTCATTGTAGTGAAACCCTTCTCATTATTTGATGCCCAAGTTATTTATTTATTTAATTCATTCATTCATTTTATTGATTCATTTCTCATAATACAAATTATACTATCCAATTACAAACAGTTTATGAGAAAAGAGTAGTACACAGAGGTCAAGAGACGCTACCATGTGCCCTGTGCTAAAGAAATTTAAGAAGTAAATACGGTTGTGATATGAACTGTTATACTCAGATTATAAATTTATAATTGTACATAGTAGTAAAAAGGAAATAAGCACACAATATAATTTAGAGCTATTATTTTAAGAATTATTTTAATATTTGCTTATAAATATTCATTAGTCTGTTACTATAAAACATCAATATTGGAACACATGATCGGGTGAAATAAATATTTTATCAATCTATATTTCAAACTAAGGCAACAATTTATAGCACAAGTGAAAAACAGCGTAGGTAATAATACAAACGAAATAATGAAGAATGACTCAATAACAATAAATTCATGAGAGAAATAACATAATTGAATTAAATGGTACAAATTGATATTAATGGCTTTCAATTTGACGAAAATAGATTTCTATAGAAAAATATTCTGGATACTGTGAATTTAGAAGAACTCATGCAAAACTTACAGATAATCTACTATAAAGAGATGAAATACTTTTAAATCGCAAAATAATAAATTTGTTTATAGTTTGGTTGAATTAATAATATAATTTTTTAATAGTAACGTAAATTTAAATCTGAAGTTCAAATGCCTTTTTAGGCATATATCGAGAGGAAAGTTCCATACTGTAAGAAAAATTTTATTTATTAGAGTAAAAATATTCTGTATCTCTATTACTTATTATTATTTATTAGAGTAAACATGTTCTGTATCTCTATTACTTATTATTAATTAGTGTTCAAATGTTATGTATCTTTGTTACTGTTGTAGAAAGAAAAGAAGAATAAGAAGGACAAGGATATAGTAACAGATGATGACGATAGTTCGAGTCACAAGACTTCCGTTCTTCAGGCGAAATTAACCAAACTGGCGATACGTATCGGCTATCTGGGTATGATTACGTGTGTGACGCTAACAGTAAAAATATTAGTAATAATAAAGTAATATTAATAATATTACTAATGATGATGATTATGATGATGACGACGACAATAATAATAATTATTATTATTATTATCAAACCCCAGGTTCTTGACACCGGGGTAAATAATTAAAAAAAATTGTAATAAAAATAAAAATTATAATATTCGTTCCACAGGCACGGCTATCGCGGTGTTGACGTTTGTGGTCCTGGTAGCGAGACTGTGTATCGAAGAGTTTGCACTGCACGACCGCCCCTGGTCCAGTCGCTACATCCAGGAGTTCGTCCACTATTTCATCATCGCAATCACCGTTCTTGTCGTCGCCGTACCTGAGGGTCTTCCACTGGCCGTCACCATCTCTCTGGCTTACGCTGTCCGGGTGGGAAACACTACTTAGCACTTTTTAGAAAATATACTGTAATTCGTCAATTTGTTTCATTTTTATTTCATGACTTCTAAATGATCGAAATGTAATCTATCGTTTTCGAATTGTTCTATAGAAAATTAAATTTATGATTTTAATTTAAAGTTTATAATTATGTAACATATGTTAATTTTATATATTAATTTATGTCTTTTAATTTTTATAATTTATTTAACAGTCAGTACTAAATGATATTGATTATAATTTATAGCTTTTATATTGTGACAACAAAATATTTAAAGTATAGTTTGTTACTACAATACTTTAATAATGCTAGATTTACATATAAGCTCATACTGTTTACATAATAGATATAGATATGGCCACAAAAATGTCGGCTACAATTAGCCCTTCCCTTATCAGCGGGTTACTGGGTTCAAATCCAGTGCTCTCCCCGTTACTGACATGCTATCGAGCAAGAAACAGACGTTTAACTTGGCTTAAGCTTTAATTTCGCGAAGTTTTGCGGTAGTAGAAACTGCAAGACATGCAAATTCAATACTTAATCCCGAAGGTCTATGAATTTGCATCAGTTAGATATCTAAAGGCTAAAACCAAGTTTAACGTAAGTACTGTATCCTGTTCGAATAGCACGTCAGTGACATGGAGAGCACTGGATTTGAACCCTGCACCTACTGATCTACTTAAATTCGGGCGAGCCCAGGGGTTCAAATCCGGAACTCGCCCGCCATTGACATCGCTTTCGAGTGAGGAAACTGACGTTAACATTAGCTTTACCAACTTTTACCAGCTTTATCTGCTGTCGAACAACTTGCCAAGAAGCCACCGGCTCAGCCCGTCTTATATATAATTGCACTTTAAAATTCAAAGACGCATCTAATATCATAGCAAGTTTCTCATTCATTATCAGAATAGTTTCTTTAAAATAGCTATTTCTGTAAATGCATATCTACAATAAAATATTATACAAAAAAATTTCAAAGTCTTCAGCATTTCTACAGCAACTTCTACATGTTTTGCGGTTCGCCTGTTCTCAGTTTTCTAAAATACTGTATTTTATTTATAGAAAATGTATTTTTTAGTACTGACTGTATTTATGCTTAGAAAATGATGGCAGACAACAATCTGGTGCGGCACTTGGACGCGTGTGAGACGATGGGTAACGCTACAGCTATATGCTCCGATAAGACTGGCACCCTCACCACAAACCGTATGACAGTTGTCAGGAGCTATGTGCTTGGTATGTTATATATATATATCTCTCTCTCTCTTAGTGCACTGCCTACCGGCAGGTCCATGGCATATATTGTCTACACGATATCTGTATCTGTATCTTCCGTTTTCCTCTTAATGTTATCCTTTTCGTTTTCATTTTATTATATATGCACATTATATTTAACTATTATATTCTACAACAACTACATGAAAAATTTCTAAATTATAATCAATAGATGAACATGCAAGCATAAACTAAGTTCAATGGCAATGATGTACATATATGCTTTTATTATATTTAGCCAATGAAAAATATCAAAATGTTTGGTTGAAATAAATATAGGCCTATTTCAATTCGCAAACTTCGCTAATAAAGCGAGCGACGAGATGAACGCTAAATTTAAAAGATGATTTACAAGAAGCTTCAGTGTAACTTTTAGGAATTACAAGTGTATATAAAGATAAATCGAAAAATTAAATCTCTATAAAGGTTATTATGAATATGACATTTTCAGCTAATTAACGATATTTCCGTTATGGTTGAGGAGAAGTCGAGTATTATAAAACTGCTACCATTAGCATTTTAACAGAGTCGATTGAAAGAGACAGTTCTGTTATATTAGGTAAAGAAGTCTTCTGATAATGCAATATATTTTTACACTTGGACATTAATTTTGTTGTAAGAAGGCAAAATATATAAAAGCTACTAGCTTACCCATTTGAACTAAAATATATTATACACATTCAAAGTAACATGCTTGCCTTGAACCTGCGAACAGATGCAGCTTTTAACAAATTCTTTTATTATAACTGTGTTTCCTGTGCTGTCTTCGGAACACTGGAGAAGAGACCAACCGTTGACTACACGTGTCGTAAGAGGCGATCAAGCAAAAACTATGGAAGACAACAGAAAACCACCGGAAACTGCCTTGGGAGCCATATTTTTCCCAAGCAATTGGCTACATCGGCATGGTTGTGGTTATCATTTTGTGAAGGGACTAACTTGTTGACCTATGGATTGCTCTGTATTGAGCGTGAAATCAGACTCAGAGTATGAATATGTAATTTGGACTTGGAACTTGGCAGAACAATAAAGAAAGAGTGAGAGAGAGTGTGGTGATTTAAAAATTATATCTTTCAATAGGGAATTTCAATTTTATTTTATTATTTATTTATTTTATAGATTTCAATTCTATATTATATCTTTCAATAATTTCTTATTTAACTTCTGATTCCCCTTCAAAATGCATTATCAAGAGCGTCATGTTTAGTTCTAGTCAAATACTATTAAAATTCTAGATAAATATGTGTTGTAGGTAAGCAATACGACCCCGCTCCAAAATTAGCGGATCTTCCTCCAGAATTCGGTAGACTGCTTGTTCGTTCCATAGCCTTCAACACTGGATATACTTCCCGCTTATTGGTAGGTCGTAATACCTTGTAATCGATTAGATTCATTTCTTGAAATAAAGACCTTCATGACAGTACCGTAGGGTGTCCCCGTTGCGGGTGTCCCGGTGCGGGTGAAGGTGGGTGCAAGCTAATATTTTTAAGCCATTGTTTTTGGACGCAACAGAATATCAGCTAACAATGTAAATATTAACTTGTCACCAACCAATGATCAGACCAAGAAACGTATCCAAACCTGCAATCATCAAAATACACAAGGGAAAGCTTAACAAATATTTTTATATCACTCTCATTCTCTCTTTTTCTCTCCTCCCCCTCTCACTCCAACACTCTCTCTCTCCATCACACTCTCTCCATCTCTCTTTCTCTTTATCTCTCTTTCTAATGTTCCACCTAATACCACGTTAAGTGTACATAGAATGCTCCTTATTCTGCTTTCACATTTATGCATAACACTTTATCAACCAAAACGCTTATCCGAATATAAAGGCTAAGCCTATAAGTTAGCATTTATCATTTAAAAATTGCTTATGGTGTGGTTTTTCACTTTTTTTACCTCAATAGATAAAAATATCTCAAATGTGCAACATTTTACGCAGCCTGGAGAGAATGGAAGCCTGCCGAAGCAGGTAGGAAATAAGACAGAGTGCGCGTTGCTCGGTTTCGTCAATGAGTTGGGTGAGAACTATGAGACACTCAGGCTGGAGATGCCTGAGGAAAAGATTCACAAAGTCTACACGTTCAACTCTGTCAGGAAATCGATGAGCACAATCATACAAATCCCCAACGGCTACAGGGTCTTCTCAAAAGGAGCTTCGGAAATCGTATTGAAGAGGTTGGTGGATAAAAATGGAAGTAATAATGAACTCTACTTCGCGCTTCATCAATGAAAAAATTTGGGAAAAATCGAACGTAATATTTTTGTAGGCAATCTCTCAATAACAATAAATGTATCAATTAAAATTTATAAATATAATTTTTCTGTCAGTTGAAGAAATTACTTGCAAACGTTAACGAAAGGTCAAGGATAAAACTCGCGTGTAGCATTCTAAAGAATTTAGGATTTTAAAAATTATGCATCGAGGCTGAATGAATCTTAATTTATCCTAAACATTGTCAACACATGCTAAATATATAACCTTAGTCTAGCTCTGGATCCAGAAAACCTGTCGATGTACCAGATGAAAATGTACTTGACTATCACGAACGAGACCAATACCAGAAAGGAAAAGGAAAAAAAAGCAAGATATAATAATAATAATAGTTTAGTGTCAGTATCCTCATCCAAAGATGATGTAAATGAGGTCAATATAAATTAATCATTTTATAATCACATTTAAAATATACGACTAAATGCAGAGTTCTTATACGTAAATATGATTTGACTTTCGATTGCGCATTTATTAGTAAACTACTTACTGTAATTTTGCTGGGAAAACTACTTTTTTTATAAACTTTTAGTAAATCTCCATGTTTCACTGTTTTCATAAAGTATATTATATACTGTACAACTTTCTTTCCTTACATGAAAGCTTGTACCTATATGCTGTTGTATTAATAATCGCGCAGTACTGGTACATTTTTATATAACAAAATATCCAAATTGAAGCATTTGCTAAGCTAAAAGTACATTTCCTCAAACAAATTTACTACTCTTTTATTCATAATCAGATTCAGTATTGCATTGAAATCTATGGAAATACCTACTCCACTCACTTGAGTAATTTGATAACAATGAATAATTCTATAATAAGAATTCTATTTAATAAAAAGTTGACAATTAACTGAACTATATGAAATAGTAAATTCACTTCCTCTACGCCAACTATGTAATTTTAGGCTATTAAAACTTGCTATCTATGTATTCATAGCCCGGAAAAAATACTAAAAGTGTTCATAGAAAAGATTAGATTCGCCAATTCTCTCTCCCATTATAATATGAGGAAACCGTTGAGTTTACACAAACCTTACACATATACTAACTATGGAAAAAGAACTACGAATTACATATGTTCCCATTTGTGGAATATGCTCCCTTAAAACATACAGGCAATCAGTTCCACCAATATTTATTTAAGGAAAATTAAGGAATATGTTGAGAACATGAAAAAGCTAATTTCCTTTCTTTCGCTTTATCTCACAAGTTTATGTTTTTATGTTAGTTTTCTGTTGAATTGTACTAGTTTCAATATTAATATGTTAGTTTGCAAATATACTTTTGAGGTAACCAAATAGATGGCGCTAGTTGCTGTTTTGGTAGCGGTAGCCTCTATTTCTGATCAAATACATAGAACTACTACTACTGATAGAATAGACAAAATATATTAATTATGTGCTGGCTATGTTTTTAACTGAAATATTTATTCTGATATGAATTCATGCTGTATATTAGTTTGGACTTTTTGTAACTTGTATGTATATTGTAGTGGCGTGTGATTCTGAAATAAACTTAAACTCTCTCTAGAAGTAACAGTATCATTAACAGTTTAGTAATTTATTTCTATCTGTAGGTGTAGCTTCATATTTAGTGAAGGCGGCACCATACAATCTTTCTCCTCTGCGGACCAAGAGCAAATGGTCTCTGAAATCATCGAGCCTATGGCATGCGATGGTCTTCGTACAATATGCATTGCTTACAAGGACTTGGTAACAGGTATTCCATTTGAGTGATTCAATACAAACCAGTCTATCTCTAGAGAACTCTGATAAATAACTGGTACTTAGCAAGACTTCACGCACTGATGACCGTAGGTTCCTAAACGGTAAAAGCTAAAAGCTAAGGTTAACGTCAGTTTCCTCACTCGAAGCGATGTCAGTGACTGGCGAGCCTAGGATTCGAACCTCGCACCATCTGATCCGCGGTCGAGTATCTTACCGACTTCGCCACTGGCTCCAGCCAAATCGACTTACCATTGATTAATCAAAGGGACAGGTTCTGGTATCACACGCCGTTACTAATACGAAACTTAGGTAAACGTTACTGCGATCTCTTAGGATAATTAACTGAGCCGACTTAGAGGACAATAATTATAATTATCGGACATCTTATAAATTTTTGCGACAGAGATTTCGATTAGATTTACATGTATCTCTGCAGTGGATTTACATGTATCTCTGCAGTGGATTTACATGTATCTCTGCAGTGGATTCACATGTATCTCTGCAGTGGAATTCATCAGCGTTTCTTTCATTGACTGTTAGATTGATGATCGATTGATTGACTACTGAGTATTTTGTTATAGATTTATTGAATGATTAATTGATTAATTACTTGATTGATTCTTAGACCCAGTGACGGAGAATGAAGTTAAGACTATTGGAGAACCTGACTGGGAGAATGAGCAGGAGATTGTCAGTGGACTGACCTGCCTCGTCATTGTGGGCATCGAAGATCCTGTCAGACCAGAGGTATGAATGAATGAATGAGTGAATGAATGAATGAATTAATTAATTAATGAGTGAATCAATGAATGAATGAATCACGCAACCAAACAATCAATCAATCAACTAACCAAAAAATCACTCAACCAATAAATCAATCAAACAACCAATCAATCAATCAATCAATCAACTAACCAATCAATCAATCAACCAATCAATCAATATAACTATATATAAAGCTATCAATCAATACATCAATCGAATAATTCACGAACGACCGACTATCGATATATTAGGTAAAGATTCATTCATTAAACTATCTATCATTGAACTATGATTTAATGAATGTTAATGGAAATCCTTCTTTACATAAAATCAATTACAAGTCAATAATAAATGAAAAATATCTATCAATCTGCTAATCAGCAGATTCATAGATATTTTTCATTTATTATTGACTTGTAATTGATTTAATCAATCTAGATTCAGAACTCGTTGATGTTATTAAGGTCCCGGAAGCCATTCGTAAATGTCAGCGAGCGGGAATCACAGTGCGAATGATAACCGGTGACAACATCAACACAGCTCGTTCTATTGCCACTAAGTGTGGTATCCTACAGCCTGGACAGGACTTCCTCTGTCTGGAGGGACACCAGTTCAATGCGGCAATCACAGAAGGAACCGGAGGACCGGTAAAATGCTAGTCATAAGTGCTAGTCATAAGTACTAGTCATAACTGCAAGTCATAACTGCTAGTCATAGCTGCTAGTCATACGTACTAGTCATAACTGCTAGTCATAAGTACTGGTCATAAGTCCTAGTCATCAGTACTAGTCATAAGTGCTAGTCATTACTGCTAGTCAATAGTACAAGTCTTAACTTCTAGTCATAACTGCTAGTTATAAGTGCTAGTCAGAACTGCTAGTCGTAAGTACTGGTCATAAGTACTATTCATAAGTACTAGTCATAAATACTAGTCACATGTGCTAGTCCTAAGTACTAGAAATAACTGCTAGTCATAACTGCTAGTCATAGCTGCTAGTCATAAGTACTAGTCATAAACGTATCTTAGTATATTCTTTTCAGACTAGACTGCCCTGATCGACAGGCTGAGTTGCTGGGTCACGCCGCTCTCCATATTCCTTCAGAATCAATGCGCTCACGTAAATGCTATTGAAATATAATCATGGATGTGTTTTAACGCAATATTCTTTTTTCTGGATTTTGGAATTTGAATCGTTTTGGGCCTTCTTTTTGCTCGCCGGCTTGATTTTGTCTCAAAACTGCTCGATGTTATCATTGATAACTGTAGTGCTATATAATAATAACACCAATTGTTGTTATTATTATTGTCTATTGCTTACGCCAGATACGTACTTACCATCGCAGATACGCCAGTCGCTGATCGACAAGGTTTGGCCGAGGCTGCGGGTGATGGCTAGATCCTCACCTCAGGACAAGTACGTCCTGGTCAAGGGCATCATCGAGAGCAAGCTGAACGGCAGCCAAGAGGTCGTGGCTGTCACAGGGGACGGCACCAACGACGGACCGGCTCTGAAGAAAGCCGACGTCGGCTTTGCCATGGTAAAAAGCTATTTATATCCTTACATGACATTGACAATTTTGTTTATATCTTTGACGTCCAATTGATGAATCATATGTTGTCCTTAAATATATAAGAACATATACGATTAATTGATTTATTTATTAAGTTCGGTTATAGTCAATGCATCTGTAGAACATAAGTGATTAATTCATTGATTGATTGACTGGTTGATTGATTGATTGATTGATTCAGGGTATAGCCGGGACTGACGTGGCTAAGGAAGCCTCTGACATCATTCTGACAGACGATAACTTCTCCAGTATCGTCAGAGCGGTGCTGTGGGGGCGAAACGTTTACGATAGCATCGCCAAGTTCCTCCAGTTCCAGCTGACAGTCAACATGGTTGCCGTCACCGTAGCGTTCCTAGGAGCTTGCGCCATTAGGGTCAGTCCAATTCTAGAAACTACTATCCAAATCGAGTAGTTATTTCATTTTTAATTCAGGCTGCATATAGCTACTCCAGTTAGTTAGTTTTACGTACATAATTAGGTGTTTTCCAGTGGTATAATTCTCGATGCTGACATGGACGACTGTAGTACTCTAAGTGTTGTTATTGTTATGTATATGAAAGCCACATATTGGTGTTTAATTTGTTCCTGGTTACTGAAATCCTTCCTATTTCATTATTTATATCTATTATTATTTATAACTGGAACTTTCACAGATAAATTGTGCCTGCACTCTTGCAATATGTCGAATTTAATATTACCTATGCGCTAGTATATTATGCATTACATGAATCATACTCTGTTGAGTTTATCAATAAAGAAAAAAGTTCTTGACAATATTTATAAATCAATAAACGTCAAATTCCTATTTGCTTTCATCAAATATTTGTAAAGGATATTATCTGCATGCGAACATTGTGCCTCCGCAGGAATCTCCATTGAAAGCTATCCAGATGTTGTGGGTTAACTTGATCATGGACACTATGGCCTCTCTGGCTCTAGCTACTGAGGTACCCACAGAGAGCCTGCTCAACAGAAAGCCATATGGTCGACACCAAACCCTCATCTCCTTCACGATGAGAAAGAACATGTGTTTTCACGCCGTCTATCAGCTCGCTGTCATCATTAGTCTTCTCTTCGTAGGTTTGTGTTGAAATGTACGCCATTCTGTAGTAACCTTTCTGACATAGAGTATCGCTGGAGTATAACTATATTGACTACTTCTCTCCATATTTATTATACGCTTTTATGCGATTTAAAAATATGTTACATTTTTGTACTCTCATACTATCTCTCATTCTCTCTCGGTGTACTTTTTAATTACTAGGTCCATGGCACAAAATATTTCGAGTTTTCTCGAGTACCTGTCGTCGTTCTCATTCATAATTAATTGCATGCAATCCTATTAAGACACCTTTCATTACCGGCATAGCTTCAACTTCACATTTATTGATAGTAATGCTTCTGCCATGCATGTTCTCATGAATGATAGCAATATGTTATGTCATTATTGTTTAAGCCTCATGTTACTTATGATTTAAAGTATGCTTATGTGCTTGATACTAATTATGCGGGTTTAACTCTAAGATCAGAAGCTTCGAGGTCTTCTCTTCGAGACGTTTTTTTGAAATTCAATTTAAAATTCAATGATAAATGTCATTTGTCTAATTGCCTGAGAAAGTAAATTGCACATTATTTGGAATATGCCTATTGAATTAAATGGTGTTTTATTTTAGGTGAACATTTATTTAACATCGATAGCGGAAGGAACATGAGCTATCGGGAACCCCCCTCTCAACATTTCACTATTATATTTAATACATTCGTAATGATGACACTCTGTAACGAAATCAACTGTCGCAAAATAAACGGTGAACAAAACGTATTCGAACGATTGCACACCAACCCGTTATTCATTGGCATCTGGCTATTTACATTGGTTGCTCAGGTAAATACCTTTATCTTACCTCTTTCATTCACTTTAACTATATTCGTCAAATTTAAATGAATGCAATTATAGTCAATGCAAGCATTACCACACGTCATAGCATCGATATTGAGTTTTGATGTATATGGTATGATACAGCATGTATCTAAACTCAATATAGATTCTTTCTATTGCCCCTTAATAATAATAACGCACATTATAGTGAAATGAACAACTACGTTGATATCTATCACTTTTAATACCACATGTTTAAACCGTTAGGCAATTTAGACCATTTTCCATGTAGCCAGTCCAGTGAATGTTTGAGATTTAACTCTCAGATTTAGCGCGGCTGAGATTCGAACCCAAAAGGGTTCAATTCACCTCAGGGTCTGTCATTTAAAACTTCATGACGTTATCTGCACCTCTACCCATTGCACTAATGAGACATTCAAATCTATGAATAAGTTATTTTAGATCTATGAATATCTTTGGTACTTCTCATTGAGAACTAAATCATCAATTGGTCTAGTCTGACTGCTACTTTGGTTGGTCAATTAGTTTGCCAAAGACGGTGATGGTCAGATTTTGAATTCTTGAAGCCCTTTTGACATCTGACAGTGACGCTAAATCCACTAAAATGCATGCATATGTCTCCAAATTTCATCTTCTCTTAGAACTTTGATATAGTGATTTGATAATGGCAAACAGCTGATTTTAATTGTGATCTTTGTTGCTATTATTTTTAGTTAATATTAATAATATTTTATATTCTTAATTCTGTATAATTGTAAAAACATATTATAAATTACGGTAAGTAATAATAGGACTATATTGTTATTGATTAAACAATTTACTTCTAGACGCTTATTATTATTTATTAATTTTTACTATTGTCAGTAGTAGTAGCAGCATTAGTGGTAGTAGTAGTATTATTATTAGTAGAATTTTTACATTATAACTATTACTTATTAGTATTAAGTTACCCTGACGATCTCGACAGCACTTCATGGTGAGAAAATGTGCGTTAAATCCTCTTTGAAGCTTTAATGATATTATATTTTTCTTACTAATTGAGAAATATAAGAAAAAGATCAGAAGGTAAATCTGGCATTAGACAAAAGTAAAAATTGTTCGAAGAAAAACTCGCTTTGTACCCATAGTCACTTTGTTCCCTTAGCTGCTTTGTACCCACAGTTACTTTGTACCCTTAGTAACTTTGTACCCATAGTAACTCTCTACCCTTAGTTGCTTTGTACCCATAGTTACTTTGTACCCTTAGAAACTTTGTAGCCATAGTTACTTTGTACCCATGGTTACCTTGTACCCTTAGTATCTTTGTAGCCATAGTTACTTTGTACCCTTAGTTACTTTGTACCCTTAGTAACTTTGTAGCCATAGTTACTTTGTACCCTTAGTTACTTTGTACCCTTCGTAACTTTGTACCCATAGTTACTTTGTACCCTTAGTAACTTTGTACCCATAGTTACTTGTACCCTTAGTTACTTGTACCCTTAGTTACTTGTACCCTTAGTTACTTGTACCCTTAGTTACTTTGTACCCTTAGTAACTTTGTAACCATAGTTACTTTGTACCCTCAGTAACTTTGTATCCATAGTTACTTTGTACCCTTAGTTACTTGTACCCTTAGTTACTTGTACCCTTAGTTACTTGTACCCTTAGTTACTTTGTACCCTTAGTTACTTTGTACCCTTAGTTACTTGTACCCTTAGTTACTTGTACCCTTAGTTACTTTGTACACTTTCAGATCCTGATCGTGACGTTTGGCGGGTTCTGGTTTAACACGGCGAAGCTTTCCATAGCTCAGTGGTTATGGTGCCTACTGTTTGGCGTGGGAGAAATACTCTGGGCTCAGGTAAGAAAAGTACGGTGTGCAATGACTCAGCCCATGTGTAGCTAACAATAACTAATAATTGTGTTCAGGGATAGCTGTTAGCTCAATCTCATGGATATGTATATATATATATATATATATATATATATCGTCATCATCGTCATCATATTCCCTTAAATCCCAGTTTAACTAGGGTCGGGATGCTAATAGACTTGATCCGTTCGTTTAAGTTTTTGTAGCAATTTCTGGAGCCTAGGCGCTCACCAACCGAATACCATTTCTGACGTTGGTTTGGATCTAGTTTTTATGTCGCCTTCTACGACACGTGCATATTTACACGGCTTGTCTATTCTTCAAACAACCCGGACACAACACGGGGAATGTATATATATATATATATATTTATATTTATATTTATATATATATATGCATATAAATATAAACTTTACACCAATTAGCAGACTTTGATTACAAATTAGCAGACTAAGTAGCAAACTATGACAAAATATTAACAGACTCCGAGTCTGTTAATTAAGCAATTAGCAAAGTATGACTAGCATCTAGATTATGATAGACAAATAGCATACTATATGTAGCAGTAATCAGATTATGTCCAACAGTAAGAAGACCGTGAGAAGATGATGATGAAAATGATAATGATACGAGATGGTTCTCTCTTTATGCATAATTTTATAATCACTATTTCACAGATCATAACGCTAATCCCGTGTCCCTGTGTCCCGGGATTCTCGAGTATTTGTCCGGCAGACACGAACAGCCGGGAGGAAGTCGGCGACGAAACGGACGTTGTACGGACACGAGCCTCACATCTCTGGCTGAGAGGAGCGAGTAGACTTCAGAAACATGTATTCAATTATATTAACTGATTATTAATTAATTAAATTATAACGTAAGAGAAGCTTTTATAAGAAAACCCTTTCGTTGCTATAATTAATTTTCTCTTGTTGCATTCGTATTAGAACTGAATAAAAATGAACGATGCTATATTTTTGCTTTTATGTCGAATATCTACAATTTGGCTGCACAATTAGATTGGTGACATGGTTGAGGGAAATGAAGAGATTTAATTGAAACATTCTGCTCTGCAAGCAGTACCTACGTGTATTCCACTTAGCTATTCTTGTCTGGTTTATTTTAGTAACAAATTCACACTTTACCTTACTAAAGCGATTATAATACTGTGTCTGTTGCTAACACATTTTTTTCCTATTTCATCCAATACACAGAAGTTAAAATTTTATAAATCAAATTTAAAATAGCCTATTCATACATATTTATCCCTTACTGTTTCCGGCAGCAAATGGACATCAAGGAAGCATTTAGGACAGCTTCCATGCATCGATCCATGTCCGGATCGTCATTAAAGTCAGTCCAGGAACAGTGGCGCCGAATGTCGAGAATCTCTGAGAGCCAAAATCATCAATT